>JAASFE010006108.1:10764-49054 GCA_013365205.1 Pseudocercospora cruenta
TTAGCGCTCCTAGCGATATTTATATACTTTCTACGATCTTCTCGAGTACCTTACCGAGCTCTATCTATTTACCTTAATCGCGTATACGATATCTTAGGTCCTAAGCGGCCTCTTCGAGTTATATAGCTTCTACGCGAAGTTCTAGCTAAAATTAAGAGGATACTATATTCTTCTTCGTACTATCGATAGTAGGTCTAGTTACCTATTTACCCTTAGCGATAATATCTTTAAAAAGGGTCTTAAGATACTCTATATAGCGTAGAGGGTTATACCTAAATTTAGCGTAGTTTAGATAGATACGGAAGTACTCGTTTATTAAATCTTCGTTACCCGCTAAATAGCCTTCTTCGACGGTCTACCTACTATTATCTCGTATTATTAGAAACTATAACTTATAGTCGCTCTTAAGAGCTTATATTCGGCTATATATCTTCGTCTTCTTAATACGTAGTAGTATCTCTTCGTCCTTATAAGTAGCCTTAATCGCCTTCTCGAGAATTAGATATATCGCTAGCTTCTAACCTATAGCGGAACGTAGGCTAATATTATCTATTAATCTATATACTAACGTATTAACTATAGTATTACTCTACGCTATTACTAGCTCTTTATTAACCTAATTATTATCTACTTCGCTAGTAGGCTTCTTAGTACGGCTCTTACGAGGTTTGCCTTATCCGCGAGGCGTACGTTACTTCGCCGAAGGAGTTAGAGTAGGCGCTAAAGAACTTTCTAATTCTAACGCGTACTTCTTATTTACTAGCCTCCTATTATCTTTTATACTAGTAACCGGTACTAGAGTCTCTAAAGCTACAGTTAGAGGTTTCGATGCTTCCTACGTAGCGGCGGCGGTAATAGTAACTAACTCGGATAGTCTCCTAATATTATTTATTTACGTAGTACTATTATACGAGAAGTATAGTACTTAAGGCCTCGTAGGTATTTAATATAGTACTAGATTATAATTAGGATTAGGCGGAAGCGGTAGATAAGTACCTTCCGCTATTACTATTATATAAAGACTACTAATAAGTAAATAGTAGGAGGTTATAAAGTAGGCTAGTAGGTCGCTAAGACTACCTAAATACGACGATATTGCCTACGTACTACGAACACGCTTAATATTACTTAACAACACCCTATATCTAACGATATTGCCTATATCTCGAAGGCAATATTGAGGCAATATTGAGTACTACGAACGAGGCCTAAGAAGGAGTGCGGGAGGAGACCGGGATCTCGCCAAGAGGCAGGGGCCCGAAAGTCCGAAGGACGAGCACCTTTCACGCGTCCTGTATCGTCTCGCTCTCACATGCGGAGCATAAGCATGAGTGAATGAAGATGCACAACTCTGCACAGCCAGTCTTCCGCAAAATATCAATATGCCGATACGCGATCACGAACGCCCACGAGCACAACGCGCCACCAGACCTCTGCCTGCCATAGTGGATGGCCTGGCCAAGCTTCATCACACCAATTGCTTAGCAGAACAAGCATGCGCATACCTATCACTATATCGAAGCTCGTTAGAGTGATCATACTAGATATGGGCGAAGAGACACCGTTCATCCGGACCAAAGTCGTCTCAAACTACGATCAAGATGTGTCGTAAAAGTTTCTCGAACGAGGTGCGGCTGAGCAGAGGTGCGAGTGCCGCAAGACCGGTACATTTCAAGATGCGGCCATTGGACGCTTGTCACGACACAACCGAGACAACCAAAGAACGCCTGTGGCATTGCGGATTCTGAACAGATTGTTATACCACCGAGTCTCCGTTTATGGCGCAGACGGTGCAATAGCGAAGAGGATAAGTACACTGGGTTGTTTCCTCTTTCGTGCCTTCTACCATACCTTCGTCAACACATAGCAGCACATTGACATTCACCATGGCAAACCAAAAGATTCTCATAGTCGGAGGTGGTCTAGCTGGTCTTGCATTGGCTCAATGTCTCAGGAAGAACGACATCAATTTCGAAGTATTCGAGCGAGATGCAGAACCTCAAGCTCGATCTCAAGGCTGGGCGATTCTACTGAGAGAGTGTGTCTGAGATGCGACCAAGATGACCGTGCGCGAAATGCTGACTCATGATTTTAGATGTCTCGCCGGCATGTATCGTCTCTTCCCAGACGACATGCCACCAATGGAAGAGAATATCAGTATTCTCGACGCACTTGATGCAGAAGATATGAAAGTGGCTACCAACAACGGAACAGACCCAACCCCATGCAGCTTTGGAGGCTGTCATTACCAGACTGGAGAGCTACTCGATCATATCGCCTCGGGAAGCAAGACAGATATCAGCCGACACTTCATCCGCGCAAACAGAGCAAGCTTCCGGACATGGCTATCTCATAAGATCGATGTGTCCTGGAACAAACAGTTCGCCAGCTACGAAGAAGATGAGCAGGGCGTGAAGGTCAACTTCAAAGACGGATCCAGTGCTCACGGAGGCCTCTTGATAGCCACTGATGGCGCCAGCAGCCATGTCAGACTTCAGATGCTCGGCGCTGAAAAGTGCCAACCAAAAGCCGCGTCCATTGATGCCATCAGCGCAAACATCACATTGTCGCGAGAAGAATATGCTTCTCTCCTCGCCAAAGGTAGCGCATTTGTGGTGGCCAACACCGGCGACTTCCACTTCTTCATCGGATCTCGCAGCTTTCATCCTCAACACCAGACAGCAGACTACTACGTGAGCAACTCCAACTTACCATGAGCCCTGCCAAATATGCTAATGAAGCGATAGTGGTCCGTCTGCCTAGACCGAGCAAAAGACGAATCTTCCATCGAGCAAAGCGGATCCGACTGGAAAGCCGCAGCCCTCGCAAAAGTCCTAGAAGTGACCAAACCTCTCCATCCAAGTCTACGAAAATACATTGAAAACACAAAACCATCACAAATGGCCAGCACAGCATCTCAGCTTCTTCAATGGAGCCCTCCCTCAACCCTCCCAGCCAAACGAGTCATCCTGGCAGGCGACGCTCTTCACGCAATGACACCTTTCCGCGGCGCAGGTGCCAATACTGCTTTGCTCGATGCTCTCGATATCGCTCAGCTCATCAATCAAGCTACGAAGAAGAGTGCCGATGTACAAGCGATCGTGGAACCATACGATAAGATCGCAATCCCGAGAGGTCAAGGTATGGTCGAATTCAGTCGAAGTGCAGGCTTGTCTGCGGATCCACATCATTGGACTAAGATGTCAAGAATGGTGTTTGTGGAAAAGGGTTTTGAGTGGAAGGAGTTGGGTCCGATGATTTGATGTGCCGAGGTTGTTGTGGCTGAATATTCAAGCGGGATCTCTACTCCAAGCTCTACTTGATGTACAGTACTTTAAATATATATCAAGGAACATGACTGACCCAAAATCCGGCTTCCACGATACTCACATCGATGTCTCAATCAAAGATCCAGTTGCTCGAATTCAAGCATACATCGATAGCTATGCGAGAGCTGGTAGTTCAGAGGTACGCAAACCTCCAAAGCCAATGACCGAATCCGTTCTAACATCTGCCCAGACATTCGACAACCTCCTCATGACCCAAACCCACCTAATCTCCTCAACTCTCAAGTCCGCCTCTGAAGACGGCATGGAATGTCTCGCCATATTCTCAATTCCGGTAATCCCATCCTTCTGTTCCGCAATGGGAACAATGCACGGAGGCTGTACATCTACAATCGTAGACAACTGCACAACACTTGCAGCCGTACCTTTAGCTCAAAAGGACTTCTGGGATGCTGGAGGAGTGAGTCGGACTTTGAATGTTACGTATTTGAGACCGATTCCCAAGGGGGGTGAGATTCTTGTGGAGTGTATTGTTAGGAGTTTGGGGAGGAAGATGTGTAAGTGGATTTCACGTTACGATTGGAGGTGTGAGCTGATGATTTGTAGCTGCGACTCAGTGCACGATACGGGATAAGAAGAGTGGAAAGGTGTTGGCTTTGGGTGAGCATGGGAAGGTCGCTATGGGGAAAGAGAGGTTATAAGAAGGACGTGAGAAGTAGTATTGTTTTTCTCAAGACACCGATAAGGTGATAGCAGGCTGTCGTACAATTTCCAAATATAGCTCTGGTGGTAGATGACGGCAGAACAAGGCAATGTCAAGGAGACAAGCTTCGGATCCTGGTCGAATTGCACAAACTTTATGTAAATGCCGTTTCTTTGTCCCAGTTCTATGGCCAACATTTTATTGCGCGACTTTGAGGCGATTGGTATTGCCGACAACGAAACGGAGGAGCCACTAGATGCGTCTACCATCAATGATTCGAGACAAGTAAGACGGAACGCACAATGGGTATGACCAGCTCGTAAAGCGCGCCATGACTAGTGCTAATGGTTCGCAGAAGATGTACACGATATTGGTCGTGAGTCTTGCTTCGTCACGAGTCCGCTCGCAGCTAAGAAATCATCAGGAGCATTCGTCGTTCACTATCTTCAGCTCTGGGATGATGAGGCGCGCCGCTCGGAGTTGAGGTCTCTGTACAAGGTCGACTCGACGTTGTCTTTCGGATCGGTTGTCATGGGCTACACCGGTGCTGGCGAGGACATTTTGGAGAGAGTCTTTGTAAGATCCCATCTTGCAGTCTGGCCGGAATGATACTTGATGAAAGATGCTTTGCAGAGTATTTTTCCTGAATCTACTAAGCATGAGGTTGCTTCTGTGGATTCACAAGGAACACGGGATGATATGATCGTCTTAGCCACCGGCAAAGTCTTCGTAGGTCCTATAAGTAGCCCTTCTGAGAACAAACCGCTGATATCGTTAGATTGATGTAAGCAAGGATCCTCTGTACTTCTCGGAAGTGTTCCATCTGAAGACCGAAATACCTGGAGAATCGGCAAGCCGCTACATTCTTAAACACATCTTTCGCCTGACGAAGGCTGCGTAAGCGGGTAGCGCCTGCCCATATAGTGAGCGCGCAGTCGAAGGAGAGTCACGAGCTGAGTCGTCTGGGCCTCTCATGTCGATTGGTCTGATAGAGTCGTTCTTTGCAGTGCACTCTCCAGCTTCTCGGTTGCAACGACAGTCTGTTGATAGCAAAGCAAATTTTGTCGGCTGGTCATAGGTTCAGGTCGCCATAACATACATTTTGTCTCTTTGAGCTTTTCTGCAATATGGTTGTTCATACACTCCAGCACCCTTGCAAAATGCTTTCTCACCTCAGCGCTATAGCCCTCAAGATCCGGTACTGTCCATTGGTCGTACAGTCGACCATGTGTGTTAAGAACTTTGTACTTCCCGTGAAGCTTTAGGAATAGATAGCATAAGTAGCAGAAATACTTACTCGTGCCGATGATCCTTGGTGAGATGGTGAGTGTTCCCGGAGCAGGCGAATTTGTACCGCTGTCTGCAGCTGACAAGGCGTAGTGGACAGCCAACTGCACCTCGGCGTGAACATGACAAGTCTTGGCCCATGACTCATATGCTACGTCTGTTGGTACGGAGGCGTAAGGTGTGATGTATTCGATTGAGATGTTTTGAAAAAGCGACGGGTAGCTGCGAGCACTTTCGATCAAGGCTTTGGCTATCCTCCAGTACGCACCAATCTTCTCGAGCTGGTGCAGTGTCTTCAAGGCTGCCGCGATCTGCGGCGTTGCATGAACATCTTCGAGCTTTTTGGCGTACGCGGCAATGTTCGTAGATTGGCAGAACTCATAAGTGCTCTTCACCAGACGCTGCAGGGTTTGCTGGACATCCTCCGCAATATCTTCGAAGGACCGATACATCTCACCAAGAGTTGTGAGACGGTATTGCACGTCCATTCGGACGGGCTTCTCAGATCGCTTTGAATAGACATGTTGGGCTCTGTGAATGACATTTTCAAAGTCTTTCCACAGCGGCTTCTTGTGAGTTCGAGCAAGGTAGGCAGGCTTCGACCACTTTTTGGACCTCAAGCGGCCATGTAGCTTCTGCCGATGCCGCTGAATGATCAATCGGAACACAGCCTCGACGTGAGGCTGTGACCCTTGCATCTTAAGTCCGATCGAACTTGAACTCACATGCTGTAGTATTTCGCAGATGTCGCTTAGCATTAGCTGGACGCTCTCGTCGACCACATCCATACCTGCGAACTTGATGACTAGGCTGGAACGAGGGCCATTAGACATGTGCTGCTCCAGGCAGACTGCAGCTACGCTTTGGGCACCTTCTGTGACTGCGGCCAGATAAGCCAAATCGTCAGCAACCTGCTTCTCCACCCAAAGAGGCAGAGCATTTAGATGACACGCAATGTCGTTCTCGTCGCTGGCACTAGCAGTCAAGACGTCGACCGGTACCGCGTTGGTCTTCTCCTCCAGTGCGACAAGATTTTTGCGAAATTCATTCTGCGTAATCCGAGACCAAATTGTTGCTGGAGGCTTCGCGGTGTCCACTGCTTGAAGCACGGCTTTTCCAGACGTGGAATTCATTGCGAGCACATATACCGGGTAGTGGCTCACTTCAATTACCACCCGTCAGTGGCTGGCGACACCTTTGTGGTGATGATGGTGTTCTGCAGTCTTGAGATGTGAGGAGGCAGATGATGGAAGGTCGAAATAAAGTTGGAGCATTCCATGGAAGCTTAATCAAAATATGACGTGCGCGTAATGAAACTCCACAACGCGACTTCAGACGCGTTTCGCGATACGGCTTCCCTTGACATCACTCACCATCTCCAGCATCATCCACAGACAGTACGAAACATGGCATCTGGACAAGTGAATACGAACGGAAATCTCGCGCGATCCTCCAGCTTTTCACAAGCATCCGAATCCTCCCAGACCGCTCAAGAATACATCCAATCCCAACTTTCCCTCGAAGCAGATGCGCGAGAAGCTCTCCCATACCAGTTCAACACATGCACCAAACCTCTCGGTCCACTGCGACAATCGGTATACGCTTGCTTGACATGTACGCCGCCACCAGCATCGAAACATCAACAGTTCACGCCGGCGGGAGTGTGCTACAGCTGCAGCATCTCCTGCCATGGGGAGCACAATCTAGTCGAGCTGTTTAGCAAGCGCGACTTTGTATGTGATTGCGGAAGCACGCGATTTGAAACCTCTGGTACACCATGCAATTTGCGGCCAAATCCTGCGACAGGCAGAAAGGGCGACGTGAAAGGCGAGGAGGCAAGGCAAGGCAACAAGTACAACCAGAACTTCGCGGGCAAGTTCTGTGGCTGTGGCGAGGAATATGATCCCGAGAAGGAGAAGGGCACCATGTTCCAATGTCTCGGTCTGGGGCACGTGGAAGATGGCGGATGTGGCGAGGACTGGTGGCATCCGGAGTGCTTGATGGGCTTGCCACGAATCAAGCATGAGCATATCGCAAAGCCAGAGCCTGAAAGTAACGGGACTCTCGAGACTGTCAAAGAAGAAGGCGAAGACGGAGCTGAGCAGCCAATACAAAATGGCACCAGTGAACATGCGGCAGTCACTGAAGAGCCGCCGCTACCAAAGGGCTTCCCGGCTGAAGATGACTTTGATCATCTGATTTGCTACAAATGCGCTGATGCTTTCCCTTGGATCAAACAGTATGCCGGAACGCCTGGGTTCCTACCAGCTGTACCTGCAGATGGCACCACTCCCCAAGATACTGCTGAGCTGCAAAACACGCAGCGCGAAGTGCAAGATGTACCCAACACATCTGAAGGTGATCATACCAAGCCTGAGTCCCAGGAGGTATCAGCAGATAGAAAGCGAAAGGCCGAAGACGAGCCCGAGGACTCGCAAGAAAGCAATAAGAAGGCAAAGGGCGATGATGGTTCCGTCGTTGCAGATCAACCCGCACAAACCGATGGTATGACCAGACCGAAGCACGAATCGCTCCCTGGTGCAACCTCAGGCAAGGTCTCTCTGTTTATGAAAGAAGATTTCCGGGATCACTTATGCCGCTGCGCAGAATGCTTTCCACGTCTGCCCAAACTTCCTCAATTACTGGAAGAAGAGGACACATATGAGCCTCCTGTGTCAGAATCAGACCATAATGAGAATGCCTCAGTCGGTGGGCGGAGTGTAGGGTCTGGCTCCATACTGGAACGAGGCGAAGCAGCTCTCTCTGGCATGGACCGCGTGCGAGCCGTCGAAGGAGTTATGGCTTATAACCACGTCCGAGAGAAAGTCAAAGACTTCTTGAAGCCCTTCGCGGAAAGCGGCACACCAGTCGGAGCAGAAGACATCAAAGCATACTTTGCTAAGCTGCGTGGTGACGAGGCGGCGATCCGTGAAGCAGCTGCTGGTGCAAGCTCTGGCGGTGCTGTCCAGGGTGATGGCCGACGTGAACAAGACGGATATTAATGATATGAACCATGAAGTAAAGAGACAAAGCCGTGGTTTTTGATCTTGGCAGCGTGGTAGGAATACAGAACTCCCACAACTCCTTGCCTCTGTAAAGAATAGCTCATCAATGACAGGTCTATTGCTCCTTCGTGACACGAATGACATCCTTCAGGATGTACAGACTACTACTGTCTCCTGGCCGGTCCGCAACCAGTTGGAACACCTCGGAAAAATATGTCGGGTCGTCACTTCCGCCGATCTACACAGAATACCAACGATCAGGATCCAGAAGTATTGCCTTAGATAAAGTGGTATGAACGACTCACAAATGCTCGTCCCGTGACTAGCACAACCATGTCATCGGCTGTGCCTTGCACGTCTACAGACGCTATTTCATGCTTGGTCGATTGCGGTATCAGACCCTACGAGACATCAGTGTCGCCCAAAGGACCTCGACGAGCAACGTACGAAGATGCCATCATAAATCTCATCGCCAGCGAAACCTGAATCACTAGCTTGGAACGACAGTGTCGAGTTGGATTTGTATAGCGCTTTCAATTCAGGGCGTCTCGATTGATCGTCCCAGAGGGCATAGTTCTTGTCCATGAAGGCTTCTTTGAGGTAGCTGTCAGCATCGTGGAAAGCTGGTATGTGGATGTCTACGTACTGCCGATGGCATAGACACTTTCCCATTTGGACGGCATGATGACTTCGGGTACACCAACGAATTATTGTATGATGCAGCTTTGACTGATGACCCCAAGACAACGACAATGGACGAACAGATGTGGTAGACTTAGAGTATGCTTACGCTGTTGGAAATTCCCCATCTTCAGGATCCTGATCCTTGTCCAACAGAAAGGCTGATAGCCCGACGGCGAAGTTGGCATCGCACGTGCGGATCAATGACAAGCTCTCTGCGTGACCTCATGCGACCTACACCGGCCTCGAACTTCTTCACTTCATCGCTGCTATGGTGGCAATGTCCCGTTCCAAGGCATTCGCGGCGTCGCGGAGTAACCATTTCTCCTAGCCGGGGTATGGCTCTGGATCCAAGTACCTGGTCCGTATCAACCTCGAAGCCCTTTCTGACTCAGAGTTCTCCTGGATGTGCGACTCACTCCGGTCGAGCTGGTCTTTGCCAAAGATCTCGCTTGCGGAGAAAGTGCAGCTCCCAAGTCCTCACACATGTTATTATTCAATCTCGACATCCGGATTATCCTAGGATTCCAAAACCCTTGCAGTGCCATTGATCTTGGCCCGCAGTGAGGCCGCCATTAGAGCACGATGTTTCGTTCCATCGCTCTCCGTATGCATATCGAGACAGACCGATATATATCATTGATTCTCGGCGACTCATTGCAATCACACGGCGCCAGTGCATCTTTCCTTCTCGAATATCACTTCTCAAGTTTGTGAACCATCTCTAAACCGGAAACTCCGACATCTGCTCAAAATGTTCAAACCCCTTCCCTTCATCTCCTTCCTCCTCAGACTCCACCTCGCATCAGCCATAGACTTCTCAAACTGGGATCCCCAACCAGGTCTACCCCCAGAATTTAAACCTTTCCTCAGAGCGTACGTAGAGGATTCGACATCACCTACCTTTCCTAACACCCCAACACTAATCTGCGCAATGTTCTTCAGCCTCGTCAACGCAGCCGAATCCCGCACCATAACAACCGGCTACACAGATTACTTCCCACCCGACGGAATGCAAACGACCCTCACAATTCACTGCGTAGGCGCCAAAGAAATTCAAGAATGTAAAGAATCGTTCCTGGCTAATGGGCGTGAGATAATCGTAAGTTCGATCCCTCAATTGTGTGTAGTGCTAAGAGATATGGTATAGCACTTCCCCAACACAACCTTCACTGCCTCAAACAATTCCACAGCAACGGTTTATGAATCTCATGGAAGGATTGAGATGAAGTTCCCTGAGACGAGCTATGGGAATTGTTCGCAGCAGTAGTGAGTCCACCTCTTCCTGCAAGTGATGGTGTAAAAGCTGATGATGAGGTGGATTTAGTTATAAGACTCAGTATACGATTTTGAAAACGGAGGAAGGACTGCCGAACTTGAGTTTGAGACCGGAAGGTCAGGTGAATTGGCAGTATCATGATATCTATGTTGAGCCTGCTGCGTTGGTTACAGATATTCCTTGTGATAGTTCAAAGTAACTGGAGGAGAGAAGGAGCGTGAGATTGGGATTTCGTGAAAGTATTGGGCAGATTGTGTTAAGAGGTTCTCGAATTATCTGCTGGACTTTTGAGGACTAAAGTTGCTTGCGAGTTGGCAGCGGAGTATCTATCTCGGATTCGAAGCTGGCTTTGACGACATCGAAGTCCATTTCTCAACTGCGCATAATGCTACCTCAGAACCCATAGCCTGTTCTGGTCGTGCTTCGCCATCTTCGAAAGGTTCTTTGTCCCCATCTACAGCAGGGACTGCATTGGCCGGATTCGGGGGGAGTATCTATTCAATCTTCTTTGTTCGTAGTCTGCAGATGCTTCCCAGACTTCGCAGCAGCTACCAGCCTCTTGTTTTGTGAGTACGCATATTGTACTCAGTGCATTCCCGTAAATTCGCCCACCATGAGCGCGTCTGCTAATGCTGGGCCGGCGACGGCACCAGACAATCCAATCAGCGTATTCGACCTTCATCATCAGTAAGTACATTTGCACCGTCCATACAGCTGGTGTACGGCCAATCGATATCCTGCTAATCATTGCGTCTCCTCAATCAGGTTCCGGATAGACTATCCCGCATTACGACTACTCGATCAGGATGTGGAAACATGGGTGCTGCTGGCGAACCCCAATGAGATGGGGACAAGATACTATCCTCATCCGTTAGTAGAAAATGATGAAGTGCTTGCGAACACGCATTACCATGATATCGGCAAATATGATTATTCGGCCGTTTCAAGGGTAAGCGATGACGATGTAATCCGGCCTAGACTTTCCCCCCGACTGACTCAAATAGGCTCATCCAGGCAATGCAGAGAATTTTGGACCTCGTGGACCCGTCCCCGTTGCCCCAACAGGACCATTCTTCGCCGAACGCGTTGATAAGCTGCGCTTTGCAGCGGACATGGCTGCGTTGGAAAAGTGTACAGGGGTGACATACTTAGACGTGGTCCTGGTCAAAATCAGAGACGGCGGAGTCAGAGATGGCACCCACGAAATCAAGATCAGACGGCAGTCGTATTTGAAACTGGGTAATATCGAGGTCCGTAAGGATGAAGCCACATACTGCATGCGTATACATGAGGACTTTATGACCATGCAAGGAACTGGAGCATGGCACCCTCAGATCCTCGAGCTTGTCCACGGAAGCAGCGATCGTGCTGTGAGACACGGGACGCTGATGGCGGGAGAGTATTCAGACATGATACCTCAACCAGGCAGATTTCGCGAGCCCCAGAGACGTCCAGATATGGCTCGCGCGATTGGGTTGGTGACCGGGCAGGTGGATCCTCTAAACCTGAGAGTTGGAGATAATGATAGCTGCGCGCCGTGCTGGCGCGAATGGCATGAGATCGAATGCCCGATCTTGAGGACAGACTGTTGTCGGAAACTGTTCTGTTTGGATTGTCTGCTCGAGGACAGCACATCCCATGGTCTGAATTACCGTTGCCCGATATGTCGTCAAGGCTTCTTCGATGAACAGGCTGTCAAGCAGGTGGCATTTGGTCTCGATAGGAGAGGCTATTATCAGCGAGATGACCGATTTTCTGTGAGTTGAAACTAGTAGTGCACTGCGACTGTGACGCTGACAACTTTGGTACAGGATTGGGAGAACCAAGAGAAGTCTTTTGCCGATCTCGACGAGAAACACCCTGGGTTTGAAAGTCCAGATGGCGACGAGATTCGTGTCATTCCAGAGATGCTTTGCGCTGCATATCTTCATGTCAAAAACCACGCCGTGGAGGAACCCAGATCATCCACGCCGAAATACCAGAATCCAACGACGTTTCCAGAGTTCCGTGTCGTCGAGAGATCCATGGAGAGGATAATCGGTGACTTCTGTCGCGAAACCGATGAGACGAAGCTGTGGGTCACCCCATGGTACCTCTATCACCTCTTCGTTGCCGAATTCCATCACCAGTCTTGTCAAAAGTACCTCAACTCGCCAGTAAGTCCCGTCAAAATCGAGCAGAGATGTAAATCGGTGCATGTGACTGCAGCCATTGGTTCCAGCTAACGTATCTTCAGCATGCCATGAATCTTCTGGACGACGGATCCAGAGAATTTATGGAAGGGGTATGGACTACTATTCAGAACTCGGTGCTGCGGCCTGGATTCCTGCTATTTGTGGCACGTTTGATCCGTCGTACAGTCAACTTCCCCAGGCACAGAGTCTGTCATTGCGAAGGTGTCTCGCGCGGGCATGTCCATGGTGATTGCCGTCTGTACTGGAGCACTTGGACAAATCCGAAGAGAAGAAGCTGGACTGCTGGTCCAGGGCGGAAGCGGAAGAGTCCGTTCAACAGCGTCAGCCCTCGCTTGAAGCGAGGAAGAAGATCTGCCTAGTCACTCCAGTGCGTTTGCTGAGGCCATTTTAGCACGCACACCAGTACGAAAGATATGTATCGAAGCACTGGACAGGAGTATTGAGAGTCAGTCGTAGAGTAGCAGATTTGTTTCAATGAACGTACTCCAGTCAAAAGTCTGTCGTTTGGCTGTCCATGATGTTGTGGCGCTCGTGGTGGGTTTCCTCGAGGCGCAATTGTGCCGCTTGCCTTTGCATGAGGTCCTCGTCCATCAAACCTTGTCCCGACTGAGGATTGTAGTAGGCGGCTTCTGCTGGATCCATGGGAGGATAATCGGGCGGGTAAGTTGGCTTGTATGGGATGCCAGGCTTGAGGTACAGAATCAGCCGAAAAGCAGTATTGCCGTTGAGGTAATATCTGTGCAACCGCTTGGTGCGGATGAAGCCGAGATTCTCATAGATTCGAAGCGATGGAACATTGTCGACTTCTGTTTCCAGCGCGATCTGGTTGTCTCGTTAGCAGTGCACAGTCAAGCAAGAAAGGTTCTGTGATACCTCGTCGGCATCTCTGGCAATCATTGCATCGACAGCCATGCGTACAAGCTTGGTGGCGATGCCTTTGCCGCGGTATTCGGACTGAGTGGCCAGCATGGCGATGTAGCCTCTCATCGGTCCACCACGGTGGGGCTCCAGCTTGCAGACGATAACTCCCACCAGCTTGTCGTGCTCATCAAGAGCCTGCATATGTTAGTTGACAACCTATGTTTATTCATCGGCCGCCAGGAAGACGTACCATGAAGCATAAGTCGCCCCATTGATACAGAAAGTATCTGTAGACGTAGATACTGTAAGGCTCGGAAAGATCTTTCGAGATCAAAGCTTTGATGGCTGGCAGGTATGGCGACTCCTTGTCAGGCCCATAACATGCATAGCGAAGTTCGCTGCCCGTTGTGCTTGTCTTCAATTTCTTTTGCTCATCGCTGGATGGTGCGTCGCTCATTGAGATCGGAAACTTTCGGGGAGTTCAGCGACACCATCGAGTTGATCATGAGTTCCCTGTTCAGGTGATGCAGATGGATTATGTGCCTGATCGGGCGATGATCTGAGGTGACAGCTAATGAGAGCAAAGCGATAACGAAGATTCATGTGAAGGTTTCAGAAGACAAGCTCGTCTTTGCACATGAAGTTGCACCCCTGCACCCTGCAGGCGACGCGAAACTCTCGGCAGGCGCGGGATGACGTTGGCAGAGACGCGATCCTTCGAAATCGCGACCGCCAGCTTTCTTGTATTCTTTACCGCGGGCTGATATCGCGATTCTTGCAACGAATACCGCCATGTCGGAGCTACGGCGGCGCATATTTGGCACTGGTGACAGCTCACCTGCCAGCTCACGCGATGCTAGTCCAGCGCCGGCTCCGAAAGAGGCTGGCGGCGAGGCATACAGAGTTGTGCCCAAAGAGAAGCTCGATCAGCTGAGAACGAAGGTCAAAGGCGTCAAGGGCCGGAAAAGGCGGAACTTCTGGATATTCGCTTTGGGCGGTATCTTTGGTCTACTGACTGCAGGCTTTTTTGCCGCGAAAGATGGGGCTCTGGATCAGCTTGTGACGCTCGCAGGATTGGAGGATATGAACTTAGACAGCCTGTTGGATGTATTACCGACAGGCGTGATCAGAGATGTGCGGGATCTGCAGGTGAGAAATATGCCCATTTTGTATCATGTTCCTTCAGAGCTGATGTGTTGACTGTAGAGTGTGTATATAGTCTCGAGAAAAGAATGCAGTCGATTACGATTCCTTCGCCATTGGTCTTCATGCACGTAATGAAGGCATACATGCCAAGTACCCTGTGATAATGATTCCCGGTGTCATATCTACTGGTCTTGAGAGCTGGGGCACAGAAGATGAGTCTAGGCAGTACTTTAGAAAGAGGTTGTGGGGATCGTGGAGCATGATGAGAGCCTTGATATTGGACAAGGCGAGCTGGAAAAGACATATCATGTTGGACAAGAAGACCGGCCTGGACCCGCCTGGCATCAAGTTACGAGCTGCGCAAGGGTTCGACGCTGCAGACTTCTTCATTACAGGCTACTGGATCTGGTAAGAAGGAGACAAGCTGGAAACAGTTTACCTTATCCGCTGACCCTTCTCTAGGAATAAGATTCTGGAGAACTTAGCAACGATTGGGTACGATCCAACGAACGCTTTCACAGCAGCTTACGACTGGCGATTGAGCTATCAAAATTACGAAAAGAGAGACCAATACTTCACACGATTGAAGAACCACATCGAGGTTGGAAGGCATGTCAGCGGTGAGAAAGTGGTACTACTATCTCACTCCATGGGATCACAAGTGCTGTTCTACTTCTTCCGCTGGGTCGAAGCTGAAGGATACGGCAACGGGGGCCCATCCTGGGTAAATGACCACATCGAAGCATGGATCAATATCTCAGGCTGCATGCTTGGCGCATTGAAAGACGTTCCTGCTGTGCTGAGCGGCGAAATGCGCGACACTGTGCAGCTCAATGCTTTCGCAGTGTATGGCTTGGAGAAATTCTTTTCTCGCATCGAACGCGCTGAAATCTTCAGAAGAATGCCTGGCATCTCATCCATGTTGCCCATTGGCGGTGAGGCAGTATGGGGAGACGAGAATGGCGCACCAGATGATCAACCGGGGCAAGCAGTGACCTTCGGCAAGTTTCTCAACTTCAAGGAGATCAACAATACCATGACGCCTAAGAACATGACTGTAAGAGAAGCGTTGCAGTATCTGCATAAGAACACTGAGGAATGGTACACCGATGAGATCCAGCGGAGCTACAGCCAGGGTGTGGCTCACTCCAAAGAAGAAGTCGAAGCCAATCTCCACGTACCACATAAGTGGATGAACCCACTCGAAAGCAGACTACCTCTGGCACCCGACATGAAGATCTTCTGCTTTTACGGCATAGGCAAGCCGACCGAGCGCGCATACTTCTACAGCGAGGAGCTGGACGCCATGAATGAGACAGCGGTGCACATCGATCCTACAGTCAACAGCCCGGATGGCGTTGTGGATCATGGCGTAGTCATGGGAGAAGGAGACGGTACTGTAAACCTCCTATCGACAGGCTACATGTGTAGCAAAGGCTGGAAGATGAAGCGGTACAATCCTGCGAGCATACCAGTCGTCGCATATGAGATGCCCCACGAACCGGATCGATTTAATCCTAGAGGTGGTCCGAATACAGCAGATCATGTCGATATTCTTGGCAGAAGTTCACTCAACGATCTCATCCTGCGAGTTGCTGGTGGCAAAGGACATCTTATCCAGGACACCATATTCTCGAACATTCTTGACTACGCCGAAAAGGTCAAGATCTATCCTGACGAGGGTGACGAGAGAGTCGGAGATGCTGTTCCTCAGGGTGATGGGCACGGCCACAGAGTAAAGGCTGCGAATAGTAAGCGAGACAGCCCCAAATCTGAGCTTGCAGGCGAGGAAGGCACTGCACAGGACACGAGAGAGCTTTGAATCGAATAGATTTGGAGTTTGAGAGGGGAATGCTACTAATGATACCATAGGCGATAGAATAAAAGGCTTGAGATGACAGCTTACGTCCTGGCGGCCAATTCCTGACTCCGTTGTCCCAATGTCGACCTCAATATACCTTTGTGCTACCTCAAGCCTCATCGCAAATCAACACCACCATCCTTCATTTTACTCAAACGCTCAAGGGCAATCTCACTAGAAGTACTATTCCTCAACCAAACCACATCATTCCTCTCAAAGACTCTCGAGTCCGATACTTTCTGCTTGCCCACCAAAGCACGATCAGAAATGTACACGACTCTGCCTCGATTCCAATCCTCAACCGCGTTCGCCAAATGCTCCATATATCTCTGCAATTCCGTCGACGCCCAAAATTCCATGTCATCTGGAGGTAAGTCCTGGTAGCTTGGATTCCAGGGCATGGTTGACTCGTCGAGCTGGTCATCTTCTACCGCTGTCCACGTGCTCCTGAGGGCTTCCGAGATTAGATCGATGACTTGATGATAGGGGAGTCTAGCGCTGAGGGCTTTGATGCCTCTGGTCGGTATACAAAGACTTGTTTTCTGCGGGGAGTGAGCATATGGAGGCGGCTGGTCGTTGAGAAGTTTTGAGACTTTGGACGGCTCTGTCGTCTCATCGGGAGTCATTGGGCAGTACCTCACGCTTTGCAAGCTGGATGGATGGTCAATGGAAGAAATCGTTTGCGCGGACCAAACCCGCATATTCTATTCTTTAGGTAATGTGGCATCGAGCACCCTACGAAATTGCGCCTCTTTTGTATTGATGATCTGGTGGCACGAGCACATCATTTGCTTTAATCTTGACCATTGTTGCATTTAATTCCACACATTGCAGTGAACATAGCTCGGACCCGCTCACCAAGTACGGAATCGTGACTGAGTTTGCTCAAAAGTGGTGTCTGAAGAGCGAGCAATCAGGCGTGCAACCCTCTAGTGGTCAGTCTTTCTAAGCAACCTGCTCAAACAGGTTCAGCTGCAGAATCGTGCTCTGTCAAGTGCGTGCTTCGGGGAGTTAACAGCCTTTTACCAAGCCTGAACCCTAATGAGACAGTTCCATGTGCCCTTATGCTACGACCGGAAACTACAAAAAGAAACGCCACACAGTATTGGAAACTGGACCCAATCTGCTTCGATCTAGTCTTCTCCATCTCATCGCCCCGGCCATGACCATGAGATGATGAAGACGTCCAGCGGCAGGGAACCAAAGGCCCAGCTCGCTGTCCAGGCCCAGCACTCCAGATGAACTGCCTGACTTCGGCTGCGCTGGGCCATTATTTGTCCGCTCTTATCGCAAAACAGATTCTCATTATTGCTTCTGCAAAGTCCAATGAGAAGTCCGACACTGCCATCCAAAGCACTTTTTGCTCTGCCGAATGGATCGCGGCTCTTCTGTGACTTGCTCTTCCTGATCTCGCCTGTCGAAACCCATCGATGTACCGGATTGCGTGATCGCAGGTGATGCCCAGATCTCGAGTGTCCAACGCGTCTTCTACTCACGGCGTTTCTCGTCAGCTACAGGACATTCGTGGGCTGCTCGGATTGATCTGAAGACAAGAGCATTGCCGGACGGGTGCTATTTGAGTTCAAGCGCATGAGTATGGCGTCTGAAGAGTCGATCCCGAGCGTAGTGACGAGATTGTTGGCCTACTGATTATTGACGTTGTCGCAGCGTCGACGAGCAGGTAGAAGACCTGGTCTTGGCGCGGTCCGTATCCCTGCTAGCTCAAAACTCAATCACGGCGTATCGTGTCTTTGCCTTTCACTTCACCATCACAACTATGCTCGAGACAAGATGCATTGCCCAGCGCCGTTCATTGGCACCGCTGCGCCCATCTACTGGCATTAGCGCTCTATCATGTCCTTCGCTGAGAGCCTTTGCCAAAGGAGGACAGCGGCGCTTTGCATTGGGACTACTGGATGACACCCCAATATCGAAGAAGAGGCCTGCGCCATGGAAGCCGCCTCCTGTGAAGGAAACGAGTAACTACGCTTTAGAGTCAACGAAATGCCGTCAGAAGTCTCACAAGCCCCAGCATTGGTATGGCTTCTATCTGCACAAGCTCGTTGTTCGCGAGCAAGATGGCACACTTTCAGGACATTGGATAGACTCACTTGGTGCAAAGGCCATTTCTACGCGCGTACCAGAATTGTTTCGAGACGACTCCTTGGCGATTTTTACCTCACCCAATTCTAGTCCGGCAGCAGCACAATCCTGTCTGGAATCATTCATTCTCACCACGCATTCGTCTTGGGGAGAAAGCGAGGGCCTGCTACAAGCTTACAGGGAGCACAGACCTGGAGTCAAGAGCCTGCATTGGCTGCTCAGAAATTATGATACAGGTTACATCCCAGAAGGGGATGATCTCATGAAGAAAATCGTCCATTGTCTCGTGGCAGAGGGCCGAGACGATCTCTTCGAAAGGTGGAGGGCTCTTTCTCAAGCCCCCGGTTGTCGCAAAGAGGGGGATGCCGTTCGACTATGGACCAAGAATTGCATGTTCAGAGACTACGTGGAAGCCAGGGCGTTTTGGTCGCAAGAAGGCATCAACGCAGCGCTGACAGCTTTTCATGCCGCGCCTCACGGTCAGAGCGTAGCTTATGCTGCAAGATGGATATTTCAGCAGCTTTGGACTACAAATACCAGTGGAGTGGACGAGGCACTATTCAAAGCTTTTGCACACTGGTACAGTGACTATATTAAAGACCCAGGCAACCGCCTCTTCAACTCTACGATATTGAAAATGCGGCATCCAACAAAGTGGAGTGCGCTGCCAGCATTGCAGTTCATGAGACAGGCCAAACAAATAGCAACTGAGAGCCCGTTCGTACAAGACCTCATCAATCCGCGGGATGGAAGAGCTGCTTCTACTTTATTTTGGTATATCGTAAGGGCTGCACAAGTACTACACGGCCAAGATCTCGTCACCGAGTCTCACGAAATACTAGATCTTGGCGCCGCGGAAATTCCGCTTTACTTCAAGCGTAACAAGCGTAACCCGTACGGAAATCTGAATGCCCAATTGGCAATGCGATTCGGAGGGAAGCAAGTCAAGCGTGACACCGAAGCAGGATCATAGCACGTTGATGGCTTCTATGCCAGCTGAGTACACAATGAGCGCTTCGACCGTGCTAGCGTCCAGCCGCAGCACCTACGCTTCTTCCATCTTCAGAGATGCATTCTACTTCAGCAGAGCTACGCACAGCCTGAGATGGGCCTATGAGATGTGCTTGGGATTCTGCCAAGACTTGTGGCGCCAGGCGCTGTAACCATCTTGGTTAGCATGCATCCTTCGAACATCAGACCGCCCGGACTTCAGCTGATCTGTCTCCTTGTCCGACGACATCTCTAGCGGGATACCTTGTGCTCACTCTTACAATTTCGCTGCAGAGTGCTAGATTCTGCAGATGGCGGTTGCATTCCAGCCCCCAAAACCTGGCTGTAAAGTGCAGGTCATAGGCGGTGGTGAGTGGCGCTTCTTGTGTACACCAAGACACGCAGTGCTTACGTCAACAAGGTCTACCTCGAACTGGTACCAACTCGTTCTGTGCTGCGTTGTCAATTCTCCTTGACGGACCTGCATATCATGCTGGAGCTCAATATGGAACCGGCACTACGGACGAGACCCACGTCCTAACACTTATCGATGTTACGAAGAACTTTCCCTACCAAACAGCCGACGATAAGCGAATAGCTTTGACCAAACTTGAGAGGCTGCTCGATGGATACGTCGCTACATCAGACTCTGGCATGTCTCAGCTCGTACCTGAATTGATGGAGATTTACCCTGATGCAAAGGTCAGCATCGCAAAACATACCACATGAATTTGCAAGTCTAACACTTCTTCAAAGGTCATCTGTACGACCCGTGACCGCGATAGCTGGGTCAGGAGCATAATGATGATAGTCAAAGCATCGCAACCTCGTTTGGCCGGCTTTATCTTCTTTTGGATTCCCAGCGTTCGACATCTTCCCACATTAGTCGACTCGCTCACCAACATCCACTTGCAACGTTACGGCCTGCTCATGGAATCCCCAGAGACTGCGTTGGAGACTTATGATCGGCATCATCGCCATCTTGAGGAGGTTGTGCCGAAGGACAAACTGGTGTACTACAGTGTCAAGGATGGCTGGGAACCGCTCTGCAAAGCACTTGGCAAGCCGATACCTAATGTCCCCTTTCCAAGGCTCAATGATGCAGGTGATGCTGAAAAGGTCTTTAAAGATCTTGCCGTGAAAGGACTGATACGGTGGGCGATGGTCTTTGCAATCACTGGTGGCTTCGCAGCATTGGGCTATGCCGTCTGGACAGGGCGAGCTGTGGTGCCGTATCTTGGGCTGAGGCTTCCATGAGCGAGCTAGGCGCTTCGCAAGATCGCAATTAGGTGCTGCTAATAGAACGCAATGTCGGCAGGTTTGACTGACTGAGTGTCACAGTCTTCACTTTGTCGAGCTCACATGCAGGGGCTGACTCACTTCCGATCGTGTCGACACCAAAAGTCTTCGGCCCCGCTTCATCAATCCAGTAGAACACAATCACCACCATTCTTTGACACTAAGACTTTCTAGACCTGCTCCATCAGTTCGCGAAAAACCATGGACCTTGCCATCGCTGCCGACATCGTGTCTGCGCGTATTCGAGAATATGCGGCCAAGCAGCTACGCAAGGAGTTCCCATACATGAACGCAAATGCTCTCGAAGAGCTTCTGGATCAAGCGACACTCTTCGATGGAATATTGGAACAGTACGTTTACCCCGCTTGGTCACATACGCTGACCCGCTTGACCAGCCAGAACATGCTTGCTGATGCTGAGACAGAGTTCCGGGGATGGAGGCAGCCAAACCTCGCATCTCCTTCTTGTCTTTCGCAGCCGAGATACGCAACGAGATCTACAAGTATGTCCTTCTCTCAGACGCCGTCGACCGCGACCGTCGTCCAAGCATCAAGCCAAACCTCGCGAGCAAGAGGAGCAAGGGCTTCACATCAACGTCGATGCTCATCATCCGCGACGTCCTCGACGAGGTCCCGCCTCTACTCCAAGTCTGCCGACAGATACGTAACGAAGCTAGTGCAATGCACTATTACTACACTTCACTCAGCTTCAACGTCTTCACGATCCGCAATGAGCACACCCGACGCCTCGGCATACGCAACTATCTGAAGGTGATTGGGCCTGAGAGGGCGGCACTTATCAAGCGAATCGATCTGGTGCTTGATCACCTTAGGCCTGAGGAGACTGTTCGTGCTGCTGTCAGGCAGGGCAGGAACGAGCGCGGTCGCGCTGAAATGTCGGTCAAGGAGAAGGTGCTTATGGCGTATGGACTGCTGGGCTTGGGTGTCAAGGCAAAGGTATTTCGACTCAGATCTGCTCACTCTGCTTTGAGTGAGATGAAGCTCCTGAGCTTCGTGGAAAGTACAGGAAGGATGCGTTATATTTCTGGAGCCTGAGAAATGCGATGTGAGTCGGAAGGAGACTTAAGGTTACCATGACCAAGTGCGAGGAGGGCACCCAATGCACACAAGCGAGAGGGATCAGTGGGACATATCCGGAACATCTGTTGCCATCATTAGTAGCGTCTGTGCTGAATGGCGCTAGTCAACGGTTTTGCATCTATGGCAAGTTTCAACGCTCATAGGTGCATCTGAATCACAACTTGAACTTGGACATTACTACGCCGACACATCAGAATGGCGGACATCACCGACCGCGCAGTAGCCGCTGCACAAGACATCAGAGATTTCGCAGAAGCGAGACTGCGAGATGAATTCCCCTACATGAAGACCGAAAAGCTGGACCGGCTGTTGACCAAGATCGCCATAATATCTCTTGAAGATGTCATTGAGCAGTACGTACTTTCCCTACACCTGCGGAAGCTTTTGTCTGACTGACGTGCTCTAGGACCAGCGAGATGAGTGATACGCTGCAGCGGAGCAATCTCTTCTCACTGTCTGCGGAATTGCGCAACGCGATATACCAGGAAGTGCTAATCGAGCATGACTTTGCCATCCACATGCAAGATGATTATTTTCCCAGCTGGCAGAACGAGCCCCCACCTATTCCAGCTCTCCTCCAGGTCAGCCGGCAAGTGCGCCAGGAAAGTGCCCCTATTTACTATGGCTCGAACACATTTTGCGCCTGCGCGTACACGGTCGGATCCAGCAGCCGAAATTACATTGAAAAGCCACTGAGGCTCTGGCTCAGACTCATCGGGCCAGACCAATGCAAGATGATCAAGGGGTTGATCCTGGATTTCCAACACGTATCCAGTCCGCCGGCGTGGGGTAACAACGAGGACGATTATGTGGATGAGGTGAAGGCGAACCTAGGCTTGAAGGGATGGGGCGCGTCTTTCGACAAAGAGCTGGCTATAGCATCGCGAAGAGAAATGGTGAAGACGATTCGCGGTGTCACGAGACTTGGGGTACCAAGTGCAGCGATTCACATCAGATTTCGCAGCAGGCTCAATCATAGGGACTGGAAATGGGTTCGATTCGATTCGATCGTCATTCCCGGGTGGGAAGAGTGGGAGGATGTCATGAACATGGTTCAAGTGAGAGACGAGGTCATCTCTACATCAAGTGCCAGAGGCAATACAGCTGAGACTCAAGCTGGCAATGGCTTGTGAAAAGTGTCATCAATGTGCTGGACAATAGCCTCAAATGGCTTCGAAACCTGAGTGCAAGAGCTGTTCACTTCAACCCTCTGTAACTTCTTTCTATGTGTAGCAAATGATTCGAAAGAGCGGTGTGGTCGCCAGGAACTCACTTATAGAACTCCTGCGATCTTCTGTACTTGATGCCACTTCAACTCAACGCCTACCACCATGGACGCAGATCAGACCGCCACGGCCGTCAGCGCGAGCGTCCGCGCATTTGCTGAAGCTGAGTTTCGAAAGCAGTATCCATTCATGAAAGACGCCACCTTGAGGAATCTTCTCGACAAGTTGACCGCGACTTGTCATAAAGGTCTTACAGATCAGTAAGTTGTCGCATGCCGAAACACTTAAGGGCCTCTAATGTCGCAGGGAGCCTGAGCACCAAGCCACCAAGGCTCGCGTCAATTTCTTCTCCTTATCCGCCGAACTTCGAAATCAAATCTACGAGCACGCACTTGGCACAGCTGACGGAGTCAACCGACCCATCACGGACAAGCGACCCGGTCCACTGGCAGTCAATCGCCAAGTCCGCAACGAAGCCCTCTCCATCTACTACGCCACAGCGCTGGTGGGTAGAGTCTACCTCCATGGCACTTATAGCGACATCAATAGGATTCGCAGATACTTCAAGATCATCGGAGCAGAGCAAGCTACCATGATCTCGAAGTTTGTGCTGGTCATTGAGTACGAAGAACTTCCGCAGAGACGCTTGAGCAAGTACATCAAGCGCGGCAGTGCGTGCAATACCAAGAGGCGTGAGTATGTGCTCAGAAGTTTTGGATTGATGGGATTCGGAGTGCCGCGTGAGGCGTGGAGGTTGGAGAGTTGTGATGTGGATGATGGAATGCTTTCGTAAGTGAGAGTTGCTGGGGCGAGAAAGGATTGAGTGGTGGCCGTGGCATGAGGTGGAAACGGAGATGGGATAGAGGAGATCGACGGAGTGTGTCTTGGGAAGTCCATCACGAATGGATATGTAACCTTCACGATCTTGCCATGCTCGATCCTGACAATGGAATAATGACTTCATTCTGGGGTGCGACTGTCTTGCGAGTGACAGCATAACGTCCACAATATCTCATGTCCTCAAGCATTTCCATGTGCAGTCGGTCGTTTGAAAGCTGTCAGCCGTCCGTGATGCTTCGAGGGTAGTCCGCATTGGCAGTGGTATTCTCTTGAAACTGCCTGAGGTCGACATGCTCAGGGCTACCCTGGTCACATTCGTGGACTGCATGAGATAGGCTTTAGTCGGACTTTCTTCATACCGTTCACGACACATGGCAGATACGGCATTAACATCTGAATCGTCTCTTACATGCCAGCTAACCAGCCTGAGAGATACTTTCCAGAACACTGTGTGGGATTCTCAAGCGGCACAGTCAGTACTCGTTGCAGGCTCTAAGATCTACAAGTCAGCCTCGGATATTGACGCAAACTCAGATCGTGGTATCACCAAGGCCTGACGTCCATCTGTGGCCGAAAGTCGGGGGTCTAGATAATTTATGAGCACGAGCAGATCTTCTGGAAAAGTTCGAAGAACATATTTCTGGCCACGATCCTGGCACTTCTGATATACTGCGGTGGAGTTCTTTTTGAAGTGGCCAATGATCTGCAAGCTTCACCAAAGACTGCTCCGCGTAGCAGTGATACTGCCTGCGAACGGCCTGCGTAGAATGTGTCTCCGGCCACTACAAATTGATCACCACCGGAGTACGTTGAGAGCAGACAACATGGAAAGCCACGTCGACGGTCTCTTGAACAGGATCCAGGACTTGTCCCAGAAGGAAAGTCGAGACTTCGCAGAGGATGGGAAAGGTCGTGTCGCTCTTTTACGTGCAGCCCAAGCATTGGTCAATGCTCTCAAGCGACCATCAGATGTCTGCGCAGAAATGGCAATGTCTGGAATGCTATTCTCAGCCGTGAGAATTGCCATCGACATGGAGCTATTTGAGAAGGTCGTGGCTGCAGAAGGACCAATCAGTTCCGGAGAGCTTGCTTCACAGTGCGGCGCCGAAGAGCAGCTCATTCTTCGCCTAGGAAGAGCCTTGACTGGAACAGGTTTCCTATCGAGCGAGACCTCCCAAGATGGGTCCATTTCTTACTTTGCGAACGAGGTCACAAAGCACGCTACCAGACCGAATGTGAGAGCCGGCCTGAGATTCCACTTTGACCAGGCGCTTCCAGTAGCACAAAAGGCGCCCGAATATTTCAAGAAGCATGGTCTCAGAATCCTAAAAGCTGACTCGCAAGCCGTCTTCAATTTCGCCCACAAGACGGGGGATGAGTGCTGGACATACTGGTCCAAGCAACCCGGCGTGATGGAGAACTTCAACACATTCGCGCGAGGATATCTCGGCACGCAGACAATTCCAATTCGGTGGTTTCCTTACGATGAAGTCTGCTTCGAGGGCTTCGACCCAGCAAGAAGCGGCTGCGAGTATGTCTGGGTAGACATCGGTGGCAATAAAGGACACAATCTCCAGACGCTGGTCGAAAAGTATCCAGATGTGAAAGGCAAATTCTTGCTGCAAGACCTCCCGGCTACCGTAGACGAGCTGAAGAGAAGTGGCATGAAGCTATCGGACAAGATCTCAACCCAAGGCTATGACTTGTTCGCGCCGCAACCAGTCAAAGGTGCGAAGAACTACCAGCTAGAGAATGTCTGCCACAACTGGGATGATGAAAATTGCCGGAAGATTCTGGCAAATGTTCGAGATGCCATGCTGCCTGGGTATAGCAAGTTGATTATCTCGTCACTCACGGTACCGGACGAGAATACTCCACTGGAACTGTGTGGTCTTGATTTGTCGTTTATGTACCTTCACAGTGCTGGCCAGAGGAGTGAGAGGCAGTGGCATGATCTTCTGGAAAGTGTGGGCCTGCGAATCGTGAAGATATGGCCGCCGCCTGGGATCGGAAATGCAGTCATTGAGGTGGATCGTGTGGGCTGAAGTTATCATTGCGGATCTCAACTGTCCTGGCCGCCTCATTTTGTGCTGCTCGCCTGAAACCGAGCTACACCAAGATGTGGTCATTGGGGCTGTGTAGGAGAGTCGATCCGTGTAGCACCGCGAGCGAGGTCATCTCTTTCATACTGCCGCGTCCTGTATGTAAAGTTTCGTGAATGTAGACTTGGCAAGTCTTGTCCTACGACTTATCGAAGCGGCAAACACGTTGTTGTCAGGGTGAGACATACTTTTCCAGCCCTCAGGTTCAGGAACGAATTCTTGGCGGCATTGGTCTTGGCGGGCTGTGCTGTCATGCTTGCAACCGTTACTTCTTCTTTGTCTCCTTCTATCATGGACCTCGCTGTATCCATCAATTTTGTTCTTGGACCATCATGAGCATCTACAAGCGCGTAGATGACTATCTTTTCAAGGACGATGGAGATCTGTGCAGAGATCAGCGCCCTTACGTCCAGTACCCGTCCCGAGGCGCTCGATCCTTAGCCCGAACTCTCTGGTTGCTTTTGACCTGCTCTTGGACTGTCTTCTTGATACCTGTGATACCAGTCGCCATTATCGCCGGACGATGTGACTGGAATTCCGGAATCACCTTTACTCTCAACTATGTCGCCCTATTGCCACTGGTTGGCGTATTCCGATATGGCAGCGAGATTCTTGCCATTGAGGCACCTCCTCCTTGCCGAAAGATTTGGGATGTGGCAGTAGGAGCTTTCACGCTTGATCTGGAGGTATGAAGCAGTATTGCTAGTGATCTGCAACTTTGAGGCTGACTTGTTTTCAGGTCGCCGTCATCGCCCTCTGCCGTGGTCATGTCGACCTTGCAAGAGCATACATTGTGGGAAAGATCGTTTCAGCCATCCTTCTGGTATTCAACTCTCTCCAGCCGAAGAAGTGAAGCTAACACCTGTCAAAAGTCATCAGGCATCTCATTCCTTGTCTCAGGCCTTCGTCGAATGGAAGACCGCTTCAATCAAAGTGTAGCATCTACCTTAGCATCATTGCTCGCTACAGCAATCGTACCATTCGGGATCTTGGCTGTGCTGAGCCTAGTCCCTGGTGAGTTCTCGGATTCGAAAGCTGTATTAACGATGTCGAGAGGCACATCTTTTGTCCTCCTGGTCATCTACGCTCTATATCACCTCTTCCGCCGCACTCACTCCGATATTCTGGACGAAGAGTGCAATGGCGAAAGTCAAACATTACTCGCGACTAGGACAACATCAAGACGACTCGGCTTCTGGAGCGCTGTCCCTACGATGGCTGCATGTGGTGTTCTGGGATACTTTTGCGCAACATTCATGCTCGATGCTTCCAAGAATGATAGTGTGCCCGGTGACAGCTTCATTGGGTACTGCTTGATCCCGCTGCTTGCAGTATTGGCTGGAATTACGAAGATCTTCCGCTATGCGTGGCGACAGCAGATGGAAGTGATTCTTGAGCTGGCTGCAGGTGTCAGTATACAGATGGCATTCTTCATTGGGCCTATCTTCTGCTTGCTTGGCTGGGCAGTTGGCGTGCCGATGGATCTTAAGCTGGATATGTTTGAATTTGTTACATTTGCTGTCAGCGTCTGGATCTTCAACCACCTCATTGAGGACGGCAAAAGTAATTACATGGAAGGTGCCATGAGTCTCGGGCTGTGAGTCCCATCTTCCACAATAGCCTTCACGACTTCGCTAACAATTCATCAGATATACAATCGAAGTGCTCGCTTTGTATCTCTACGGACGGCTTTGAGCACAGCGAAGCTTATGTGCAGCAGGTCCCGGAGGAAATATGGCAGGCTGTCTCAAGTCTATATGGCTTCAGCGGAGAGGTGTGGTATGTGAGGCGGAGAGGACTAATAAACGCTGACAAGAATATGCATTATCACGGCAGTAGGATACCCAGAATTCTAAGTGTCAACGCAAGGCATCTACTCTAGGGTTTCTTGTCATCTAAGACAATAGGCTGGGTCAAGATGTCCAGGTACCTTACAGCTCACAGAACAAGGCGAAAACACATATCCTCATCGAAGAAATGTTCAAAGCCGTGAATGGCGTGTTCGGCAGGATGACCTTTGCCAGGAGCTAATGCTGTTTCCAGACGAGGTGTTTTTCTGGTCAAGTATGAGTCTGCCCAATGTCATTTGGTTTGGTTCCAGCGTTGTGTCGTGTGGAGACTACCAGTCAGACTCACTGGTTCCTCCCACTTTGCTTTTCAAGATCGAACAGACAAGCCACTCTCAAAATATGGAGGGTGCACAGCGTCTTTGGCTGTTGCATCATCCCGCCACCAGTGGTCCTAAGTTTTCCCTCAACGTCTTCTCCGCCCAGCCTTGTTCAGACTTCACGCTTTCATCCATTGAAGTGCTCACAATGCAGTTAATGGCTCTCATACGCCCACTTTTCCACTCGGGAGTGTCTTGGAGGGTATTTTGCACAAGTCTAGTCAATCGTGGCCCCATACCAAGATCCAAGAAGATGACTTCCGAACCTTTGTTGGCGTTGTATATGCCTTCGATGCATTGCTTGTAATGGATTGCCGTCGTAAGATGAGTAGCCCAGTAGTTCGCGTTGAGTGGCGAGCCCTCTTTCAGCCGAGTGCCAGACACGTTGGACCAATGAGCAACGCCAGATACAACTCTAGCATCGCGAGAGTCTTCTTCGGGAAATATGTCTCGGTTTGTGCGGAGTTCATGAGCTACTTGCCGAACGTGTGTTGCGTGCATGCCGTACTTTATGGCTCTCCTCTGCGCATCAACATCCGATGCTGCCAACTTGCCGTGGATCTCATCAAGTGCGGAGGCACTTCCAGACAAAATAGTCGAGTTTGGATGTGGAAAGCCGGATACGTCTGCTACTCCGCAAAGTCCTTCCTGGGCAAGCAAAGTCGTTGGCCGATCTGGTGTTTCCTGGACGGTAAGCATTCCTCCCTCCTCTGGAATGAGCTCTCGATTGCTGAATAGCGCCTCTCTTCGCAGGAGCAGTTTCAGTGCAGCGTCTAGTGGGAGGGAACCGGTCACAGCCGAAGCACAATGCTCTCCCAACGAGTAGCCAACCACGTCTGTCGGCTCCAGATCCATCGATTGAATTGTCCTTACGAGGACGTACTGAGCTGCAAATATGACCAGAGGTGCTGGAGGTGTGGTTTGCTTTTGTTCACACTCGGTGTTCTCCTTGCGATCGAATGGAGCTACGTAAGCGGGCCTGATCTCGTCTTCCAAAAGGTATTCCCGGAGTGGTATGAACGTTTGCTGAAGCTGCCCATCCTCAGCTGCATTGTTGATCTCGCGATCGACCTCGTCGATAGAATCCGAGTATTGATCACAAGTGCGATAGAGATCTCGGGCTCTTCCAAGGGCACGTAGCCTTGTCCAGCGAAACAGAACACAATTTTCGGAGATGATACTTCCGTGGTTTGACGATGATTGTTGTTCTTCTCAACATTGGCAGCTTTGGAGCGGCTCTTCCCGCTGGTGTCCGTGCACTCTTCTGCTTGGCCGCGCGAAACTTCACCACGTCTCCGTCTCCAGCCACCAAACCTCAGTCGACCTCACGGAGAACTTCACGGCTCAATATCGTGCCTTTGCACTCTCACCAGACCATGGCGTGCGTGACGACAGTCAGTCCTCGCAGCAGTCGCAGCTACTGCTTGGTCTCGATACCGCTGCAGTGTAGCTACGCCAATCGGTCAGCAGTCTTCATCACGTTGCTGACGGCAGCGACCAACAAGCTATGCTGGATTCCCTCCGGAAGCTCTTTTGCTGACCCTCATTGATACCGGTGCAGTCAATGGCAGGGACGCGAGCGACCCGGCAAACCACGTCATTCGACAGACAGTCCCTCGTCGTCTCTGTCTCCAAGGAGTCACCGACCATGTCTGCTCCCTCAAAGCAACATGTCGCTGGCTGCAGACACCCACTCCGGAATGCTGTATGCTCCGCCAACGTCTGGGTTGTGTCGCCGTGAGACCGCAGAATCTCCTCGCAAAATGACAGGCATTCTCCGCATTCTTGCTCGGCCTGTACCTAAGTTCAATCCCCTCCGCCATTGGCGACCAGGGCAGACCGTTGTCTTCACACCTTCACTGTGGCGCCTGGCGACGAATATGGCGAACACAGCCTCTACAGCCTTTCTTCCCCTGGTGTCATCTCACGGTCTAAGGGATATTAGCTGACAGACTTTCGTCACCGCCGTCTCCTGATCAACCAGGTGCCTGGGTAGCTCCGTAGCTGTATAGCTATGTTCAAGGTCTCCGCACTTTTTGTTGTTGATATTTGGGTAGCCATTGTCCTCGAATGAGCTGGGTTCGGAACCCGTTTCTTGCAATACACCTAATCTGCTCCTATAGGGAATAGACTTGCAAGATGGCTGCCAACGACAGTATTGCACGCGACTTCCATGACGATGTCAATGGCAAGGCCCACGAAGGCGAAGACCCAGAAGACACTCTGCAAAGGATCAAGACCACGGGAACAGGAAGTGTGACTATTTCGTCGGATCTCTTCGAGAAGCTTTACCTACAGCCGAAATTTGCTGGACCACCATTAAAGCACCCTCTGCAAAATATTCTGGGCAATCCCACGGCACTGTGAGTGATCTCTGAATACATGCTGCACATGGACGTCTATTGACGTGCCCTCGAAAGTGGTATCATTGGCTTCGAGATGTCCCTTATGCCCATCACGATGCAATTGATGGAATGGCGAGGAGCAAAGGGCTCTCGCTCTGCCAATAATGCAGATGTGATCTTCTATGGTGGCGTACTGATGTGGATTGCTGGCATCCTCGAATTCATCCTTGGCAACACGTTCCCATTCTTGGTCTTCACCATGTTCGGCAGCTTCTACGCAAGCTACGGCGCCACGCTAATCCCCTGGTTTGCTACCTATGCCTCTTTCTCCACAGATGTTGACAACGAAGCCCTCGGACTGACCACACAAGGTTTCAACGCTAGCTATGGACACTACTGGGCAGCTTTCTGTGTTCTCTGGCTACTCTTCACCATCTGCGCGGCTCGCACGAACATCGTGTTCCTGACCATGTTCATTCTCATCGAGGTCGGCGTGTGTCTCGTCACTGCGGTCTTCTACCACACTGCAAACGGAAACGCCGGCTCTGCTCATGACTGTCAGAAGGTATGTGCTCTGCCAGACTTTCCTACTCGCCAATACTGATCAAGCATCAGGCTGCTGGTGGAGTCTTGTTTGCATCCTGCATGGTGGGATGGTATCTGTTTTCCGCATTGCTCTTTCCCAGCGTCGACTTCCCACTACCACTACCACTCGGCGACCTCCAGCAAATCGTTCCTGGACTTTCCGACCTCAGGGCAGGCAAGACAGCAAAGAGTGGCCGCTCTATCTTCCGAAGGAAGAAGCAAGACATTATTGAAGACGCTGTCTAGTGCCCACAATGCCGTGGTCATTGCAGTGTCGGCCTTCGAGGCTGTAGACGAGGGATGGTAGAGTTGTGGTGTACCATAATTTGAGGGAGTACGCGATACGTGATACCCTTCTCCTGTTGCAGTAATAATGAGTAATGAGAAAAGTCGTTTGCTGATCTTTGACCGCGTATGATCGTGTGTTGCACATTCCAGGACAGGTGCGGCCTCTTCTATGAAGGTCCAGCCAGGCTGCCGCGCTTAATGTCTGGCTGCCTTACGAAGCACAATCCTGCAGAGTCCGACCGATACAGTAGAGCCTTGCCTACGCCCCGGCACAGACATTGCATGCACGCTGATAACGTGGCGCAGCCATTGGAATGTTGGACCCATCGCGGCTCGAAAAACATTGCTGCAAACATTTCGCAGAGCTCGTTGCTCCTGACAGTCCCAAGCGCTGCGTTTCATCAGCATGGTATCGAGAATTCTCTGTTCGTTGGTAATCCTGGCTCGATGTCTGCAGGTAGGTGAATGCTTCGAGGTTGACAGCTGTTCGCTAACACTGTGGTGACTGGCAGATCTTGTTCGCGTTGATAGCCCTCTCATGCCTCGCAGCTCTGTTAGGCAGTAATGCTGGTGGGCCAGCGTTGGTGAACTATTCTCTGTGGGTGACCATTATCGACATTCTCGAAGGTGGAGCTGGTGTCCTCTTCTGTGTCCTTGCTGTGCGAGACGCAAACACCAATACCGGTGGTAATCATCAGAATTCCACTGCCACCAGTGTGAGCGGCCGAAAAAGTGGTTTGTGCATCTCTCCAATGCTTGGTTGTGTTGTCGGCTTTTTCACCATTTGTGCTGCGATCGCTTTTGCAGCCATCCTGCCACCGAAGACATGCAACGATGAGGTAAGAGCCCCTGCGTGAAAACTTGATTGGACAGTCCTGAAGGAGTACCAGGTCTCACGAGATCAGAATGAAGTTGCTCTAGGCTAAGTGACTTGGTGCACCACTGGCCAAGCTGCAACCGCCTTCTTGTGGTTCACTGCAGCGTTCTTGGGGCTTGCCATCATCGGCAACTATGCAAGCATGAACCATCTCGACGATCAAACGATCGACCCTCGAGAAGTCTTGGAAGTTCTTTCTCGCAAGAGAGAAGATGATGCACAGATTTCGAACGATGGAACGAACGACAGCGCACGGAATGCCGGAGCGCGACCTTCAATGTCAAGTCACGCCGCTACAATCGTACCCACTCCTGATCGGGCGGTAAGGACGCATGACGCCGGAGGTCCACCAAGCTATTTAGAAATCACATCCATTGATGATAGCGTGACTGATCGTGAGCCCGGTTCGTCAAGAGAGGAGGATCGTGGAGTCCCATGGCGAGGCTTTTCGAGCCTGTTTGGTAACAGAAAGGATCCGGAAGATGCCACAGATGGGACAGCTTAGGACCTTTGGCATCGAATGGCGTCGCCTCAAGAGACAAGACCACCACCTCCTACATCAAAGATCAATCAGCGATGCCAATTCCGAAATGTACGTGTTCTCAAACTCGGCATACTCAGACTTGAATGCAGATAGCACTTCCACGACCTTTCTTCACCTTGCTGCCTCCAATGCAATCTCTCCACCGTCTCTCGAGTCGTATCTGATTCCCAAATTCCCACCGCCTGAACAGTAAAGGTTACGATGGCATGACCTTGCTTCTCGTCAAGCATAGTGGTGTAATTAAATGGCTGAAGGCTAATACTGGGATGCATCTTCCGGAAGACTATTGTATTCGAGATATGCTCATCCAGAGAGCCCGCTTGCCGGATACAGAATGGGTGGAAGGTATTCCATAGGAAGTTCTCTGTGCAGTGGGCTCTCCAGACAGTGTCCAGCTGGTCTGATAGAAGGTGTTGCATCAGAAGTTGCGAGAGGCTTTCGAGATGCTCAGCAGTCGATAACGTGCTGTCAGATGAGTCGTCGGGGATGTCAGATTGGTTGTATGTTGTTAGCTGAGAGTAGATTGTTTGCGTATTCATCTCTGATGTAGCTGGACTGAAGGCACGATTGTGGCCGGCCTCCACGCCCCATGGACAATATGAGAAGTCCATGAGGAGACGATTGTGATGTGAACAGCACAAATGTTGATTTCAGTGTTGCGACGATGAAGATGTGACGATCAAAGACCTTCGTTTCGAGCACAGGTCATTCCTAAGCTTTGAGCTGAGCAAGAGAAAGCGAGGAAAATGCTACTGATGCTCTTCGTCGACGAACGGATTTCCCGACTCAGATGCCAATGCTGTTCACGAAGAGAAATGATGTCGCAACTGATGAGACCAAGCTACTGTGAGTTTTGAGAATTGATAGAGGAGAGAAGTGTTGAAAGACGCAAGGCACGAAAGACGTGTTAAACTCAGCTCGGGCTAAAAATAGTTCAGTGTTTGGCACGATGCAACTTGCCGTCTTCTTGTTGGCGGTCGTCTTTCTCGTCGTCTCTCCACCGGCTGGCACAGACCTCATACAACATCATCTCAGTACCATCGGCCTAGAGGTTTCATCAGCAACCAGGAAGAGCGCGAGTGGGATAGATGCTAATCATATACGCCATGAGCACACATTTTGCCATCCAATCAGGGCGCGTGGTCTAGGTTTGTCGATCCACCTTTAAGCCTGTTCGAGCTTCCACTAACATTCCTTCAGTGGTATGATTCTTCCTTAGCAAGTTCTCTGCACAGAGACAGTCGTGGAAGAGGTCCTGGGTTCAATTCCCAGCGCGTAAGTCATGTTCGCCATTTCACCGATGTAGTGCATACACTAATATATCCAAGGTCCATATATTGTCGCATATCTTTTTGCTTTTGCCTGAAAGAGCCTGAACAAGTACGCAGGACAAGCCCAAGTTCTTGGCATCTTATTTTGCGGAGCATTTGGCTCTGCGTCGCTATTCGTGGTTGAGATTCTGCAAGGCATTGCCGAATTTCGAACTTTCACTTCGGCTTGGCACGGGTGTGGACCGTGCTCCTCACAAGCCCGCTCGACGTTTTGCACGTTTTGTGCCCAAAAACGCAAAGCAAAGTTCACCGTACTCGAACCGCATAACTTGTCGTCGAATCTGATATGATCAAAATAGCGAATAATTGGAAATGGCCGAGCCAATTGTCGCCGGGGTAATGCTTCACAAAACTTGATGCAATTCTTTATCGTATCTGGTCAGCATTTTGAAGAACAGCACTCCGCCCATCATCAATCTGAACGATCAAATGATGTATCGGTATCCCTGCTGCAGCTTCCGTGCAGTCGCAATATCAATTCCCTCCATCTCGGCGGTCTTCGCCAACATCTTCTGGTCTCGCTCAGTCAAAACAGATCCATCATCCTCCATTCGATCCAGCTGTCGATTTTGATACTGCAGGTAGAATCGCATGATCACACCACAAATTGCAGCGACACTCACAAGGCCGATGTTGATACCCATTGCCTCACGATAATGCGGAGCATCGGCGTCGCTGTAAGTGAATGGAGTCCAGATGGAAGCCATATTGCCCACAGAATTCATGAACGCTAAAGCAGCCGCACGCTTAGCAGGCGGTCGTGGGATTGCGTTGGCGATCCAAGCGTAGATTGTTCCGTTCATGACGAAGATGAAGTTGAGCAGAAACAGACTGAAGTAGCGTGGTCCGAAACCGTCAGTGAACATGAAAACCAGCGCTCCGGTGATGACGACCGGGACTGGGTAAAGGTAGAACCAGAAACGGTTGCCAACCTTGTCGCTAGCAAGACCGTGAGCCAGGGAGTAAAACGTAATGAAGATGTATGGTGGTGCAACCAGCAGGAGCGAGATTATTCTGCTGTATCCGAGGGTCTTGGTAAGAGATGGGTAGAAGTTCTGGAAGCCCGCTGCTCCAGTAATGCCGTGGTATGCAAGAGCCAGGATGTAGGTCTTGGGATCGGTGAATGCCGCTTTCAGGCCTTGCAGTTGCGACATGCCGCCAGGAGTGTCAAGATCGGCTTGTCTGGCATCGAGAGCCATGCGTCGATTTGCGACATGTCGCTCTTCATCGGTGAGTAGCTTCCAGGTGTGAGGGAAGTCGGGAAGGACGAAAATGACGATGAAGCCAACGAAGATCGTGATGGTGCCTTCGATGATGTAGAGCCCTAGATAAGCGCAAAGTGTCAGCAAAATAAGGCGAGGAATCCATTCGTTCGACTGGGACTTACATTGCCAGCTATCCATTCCCCTCGCTCCTTCGAGTCCGCTGAGAATGCCAGCAGCGATCAAGCTACCAAATGCACCACTAATCAACGAACCAGAGTAGAAAATGGACATTCGCAGATTAAGCTCCTTCTTCGTGTACCACTTGGAAAGGTAGAACAAAACACCAGGGAAGAAAGGTGCCTATGTCCGGCAACTATATCAGCCATCTGAGAACCGTCACGGACAGGGATATGTTCGCGACTTACCTCGACAAGTCCAAGAATGAATCTGCATGCGACGATGCCTCCAAAGCTCTTGACTTGGGATGTGACTGTTGAGACGAGACCCCATGCGATAATAAAGAACCCGAGATACCAAGATGGTCTTCCGCAGAAGTTGAGAAGCAGATTGGAGGGGACTTGCATCAAGACCTATGACCAGTCAGTCACTGTCAACGACAATGCATGGAGCGAGCGACTTACATAGCCGACGAAGAGAATGCTGAGACCTGTTTGATACTGACTCGAAGTCAGGCTTAGGTCTTCGATAAGTCCTTGAAGCTTGGCTGCGGCGTAGTTGTTGCGATCTAAAGATGGCACGGGTCAGTCTGGGCACAGTGTAGATCGAAACTGAACATCTTACCAATGTAGTTCATTAAGTAGACAAGTACAACCAAGGGCATGATCAAGCTATCGATCTTGCGTCGCAGCTTCTTTTCGACCATCTTCTCAGCTTCAGTGAGCTCGGCCATATGTTGTGCATCTTCTTTGGAGACATCCTCATGCAATGTCTCTTCGTGCGCCACATCTTGCTTCTCTGCCATTATTCCAGGCAAGGAGTGTAGATATGTTGGCCCGGTGGAACCCATCTTGGCGATGCAGCTCTACTCCTACTATTCACCCGAGTGTTCTGTGTCGCTCGTGACTGAAGACTTCGATGTAATACGTCCGACAGTCTGTTCGGCTCCTGATGGAAGCTCCAGGTCCAAAAGATAAGTCTTCTCAAATGTATGTCGATGTGCGAACGACCTCTGAGCGCCGCGAGAGAAGAAAGGTCGCCATCGGGAGCAAAGCGAGCTATGTTATGTACACTCGCGCTGATCAGAGCGCCATATGCCAAGTCGCGCTTTCAATGAGGGGAAGAACCCGCCTGGCCTGTCAAAAAGCAGCAAAACGGCCAGGATACCTGATCGGCAATTCATAGTGGCCATGTGCGCAGCACATGCGGATCTGCGAGATGCAACGCAGTTGGATGTGGATCATTCAGGATGCACTTTCGCCGCCAGAGACTGTCCATGCATAGCGAGATTTAGGCTCATTGATTACCCACGTAAGCCCAGAACGCCATGAACAGAGTTTCGCCGCATAATTCGCTGTTCCACCAGCCATTCCAAGACGCTATGCTTGAAGTGGCTTGATGACCGCTTGATATGATTTTCCAAGCGACAAGAAGCACGATTTGGCAGGTGAGCTTGTCGGGCTTGAAAGTATCAAGCGGATTTCGAAGCCTTGGGAATCAAGACTGTAGCGGAAAAGTGTTCGTACGAGCTTCGTTGTGCAACATGGAGCGATCATGAACGCATGCGAGATCTGCGAGTCTCCACACCATCCCCAGCTTTCTCCAGTGCCAGATCCACCAAGATCCACTCGCAGTTTCACCAACGGCGTGTTCCTCCCGGAGTGCTTAGGCGACTCATCGGCCTTGGCTCGCACAGGAAGCTGATGGTTGCAATGACCGGGTCCGATGCATAAGTCGGGCCACAATCGCTGCTTCACGGTCTGTAAGCTTGGGTCGCTCCGCATCTCATGCGTGAATGGCATGAAAGACCACTATATGTGGTCGCGAAGACCCGAGGGGACTTCCAGGAGGAGCATTGTCAGCAGCGGTGTGTCGGCATACCCATCACAGTTGGTACGTCCAAGACGTTTCGATACGCTATCGGGCCTTCCATCGGCAACCTGAAGTCTGCCTGAACACTTTCACATGCGTCTCACACATCGCCGGTGGCACGCATATGAGGGAGGCATGAAGTGAATGAATCCAAAGCAGCCGCGGAACTCAGTCGGAATTCTGAGGAAGAGTCAGCGAAAGGCACGTGAGCTTTGATCACATTGCAGAGTTGCCTAGTCTCAGAGCACAGACTGCCAAGGCAGCGCTAAACCCGTTCCGGAGCTGCTACCCATAGTAGTCTAAGGGTCGTTATAAACCGTATAGGTAATATTATAGAGCTATATTTCAAAATATATAAATTTAGGTATAAAAATTAGTTTAGCGGTAGTCTAAAGTATATAGATAATATCTAGAATATCGCTTTTATTATTTATAAACCTATAAGTATATAATTAGCCTATAAACGCTATATAAACCTAATAGACCCCTATCGCTAATCTATATATTAGTAAATCGGTAGCTATACTATATATATTATAAAAATATAGCTATATACTACCTAGATAATATTAAAGTAGTATTACTACTTATACTATATAGTATATTACTATACTACTAATTATCGTTGTTATCTAACTTATTAGTCGTAGCCTAGTTATCCTCGAAATTAGAAGTACTAATATCCTCCTACTCGTCGTCTATATCGTCGGAGTCGCTAATATTAGACGCCTCTAGGTCCTTATCTAGGTTTAAGTAGATATTTATCTCTTCTTAATATAGTAGTTAATCTACTTAACTAAGTACTATAGGTTGTCTATATAGTTTTAGAAGTTACTACGATTATTATACTCCTACTTAATTATAAGGAGACTCTTCTTAGAGTTCCTAGTAATAACGTATAGGTTACGAACAACCTTATAGATATATCTAGTAA
>JAASFE010006115.1:3145-96256 GCA_013365205.1 Pseudocercospora cruenta
AGCGTAGATAGACGTTATAATAGAACTTAGTATACCTCGTAATAATAGTAAAGATCTTTAAGATATAATAGTAGAAGTTCTTAGTATTAAGTTTAATATAATACTTATAGTTACGAGGCTATTAGTAAGTAAAGTAGATCGCTTAGTAAAGGATATAGAGGCGGTATTAATAACTACTATTTCTTACGACGAAGCTAAGGCTCTTACTAGATAGCTTAGTTAGGTAGCTAAGGTTATAGATATTAGTAGGGCCTTTAACGTTAACCTCTTTATATTTATTAGTAATTACTTAGTTTCTACGTATAAAGGGTAGAAGGCGTATCTTCGCTATACTCTATAAAGACCTTAAATAGTAGCTATAGGCGCTACGCTATAGTAATAGCGTCTACCTTCTTAATAAGCTATATTTATAGTAAATCTACCTCTTTATAAACGCCTTAAATATTAGCCTTAGTACCGTATAGTATAAGAATACTAATAGTAACTAGCGTAAGAATACTCGCTAAATATAATACTTTTTTACTATCCTATACTCTAAGAAAATATATATTAATATAGTAGAGATAATAGCTATTTAGCTTATAGTTAAATAATAGAGCTATAACTAGACTAGCGCTTATATTACTATCTATATAGATAATATAATAGTATATAGCGACTTATCTAAGTAGTAAGTATAAGGCGAAGGTAACTATCTACTATATAAGATATTACTACTAGCGCTATAATATTACTTCTATCTATAGGCTATTTAGATCTCTATAAAGGACAATCTACTAGTAGACTCGCTATCTCGCTTTAATACTTCTATAGTTACTAATCTATATCCTTAGTAGATAATAATAACCTTAAGTATAATAATACTAATTTTACTAAGCCTAATAACGAGTAGCTCTCTATAATTAATACTCTACTTAATTAAGCGTACCTTCTATAGTTAGCGCTAAAGTCCTCTATAAGAGCTATATATAGATTATTAATCTAATAGTAGTAGAAGTAGGTTATTCTTAAAGGCTAACTATAAGAGATAGTATAGCTACTAAGAGCTAAGCTTTTATACGAGTACGTAGCGTACTACTTCTAGTATAATATAGACCTCTTTATAAGGCTTAAAGGCGTATCTATTAAGTCTAATCTAGTAGCGCTTAGCTTATACTATATCGATCTTAGCTATAGTAATAGCGAGCTAGATATCTTTAGTAGTCGCTATATTAAACGTTTAATCTAGAGCGCTAAGAGCCGTCGTATAGAGCTAAAGAAGCTATAGCTTCTAGTAACGTCTAGGATAATTAATAGACTAGTCTAAAGTACTAACTAGTATAGCGTCTACGATACGCGCTTAAGAGCTACTATTTATATAGGCTTTAGCGGCTTTATAAGAATAGGTAAGTTTACTATAAAGAAGAGGCTAAAGATATATAGTAAGAGATAAGCCTCTAGTAATTTAACTTAGTTAGATATTAAAATTATATCTAATAGCGATTATATATTACTACGCTTAAAATATTCTAAGAATAATACCTATAACGAAGGTACGACTATTATTATTACTACTATATATATAAGAGCCTATCCTATCTAATAGATATACTAGCTCCTTTACTCCGACCTATAGCTATTAGAAGTACCTTTATTTAACCTTATAAGAGCTAAGTTTATTACCTTCCTAAAGGATAGTTTATAAGAGTAAGGATTAGACTTAATATTATATAGTAGATACTTATTACCTAAGGGAGCTACTTAATAGGCTAAAGATAATAGTATAATAGATAGTAAGGTCTAGTTACTTAGTAGATAGAAATCTAACGCTTTCTAGCTCTACTATAATACTTCTATAGATAGCTTATTTAGGTTAAACTACTACTTCTAGTATAGAGTTTTATTACTACTATTATTACTAAAGTAGGAGTCTATAAAGCTAGATATTAAGAAGCTTACTAAGTAGAGACTATAAGCTACTTAGCGAATTAGCTATAAGCTAGTTATAACGCTACGAGCGTTACTTAGTCTACTACGAGTAGTATTAGAAGAGTATTTACTCTAAGAAGAATATACTATCTAATAGCCTTATTATTATTATATTAATTACTTTTACTAGCGTTATTTAGTAAAGATAGTAGTAATTAACTTAACTTAGTTAGTTCTACTTCTATAGGTTTAGGCGGGTCTTTCTAGCTTTAGTTTAGGCCTATTTAGTAAGCGGTTAGCGCCTATACTAAGAACTACTTATATATAGAGCTTAGACTTTCTAAATACTATCTTTAGTTATTTATTTATATATTATTACTATTCTATAAAAGTATAGAAGAAGAGAGTCTATATATAGAGGGCGTTATCTAAGATTTTAGCTCGGCTAAATTTCTCCTTCTATATATATATACTTTCTATAGGCGATAATAATAACTATTTATCTATCTACTTATACTATTTATATTTAGCTTTAGTATATAAAAGAGGGTCTTATAGATAGTATATCTAAATAGTAGCGATTAGGCCTGTTTAGTAAGCGGTTAGCGCCTATACCAAGAACCGCTCACGTGCAGAGCCTGGACCCTCTAAACACTGCCTTTAGTTATTCATTTACGTGTCGTTGCCGCCCTGTGAAAGCACAGACCATTGGATTTGCGTTGCAGCTCCGAATGCGACGACTCCACTGCGAGATTCCATATCTTACTCGAGGACAAACACGGGGCAGACGTGGTATCATGGATCCCAGGACGAGGCTTACAGTCTGCTCGGACTGTCTAGCTATACTGCGAAGACCTCGGACGTCGCAGATCACACTCCCGGCTCAAACGCGATGGAATTATTGTAGCTTTGGCACAGCTTCATACCAACCACGAGCACATCCAGGTAGGAGAGTCCAAAGTGCTCGCATACAGCAAACCAGACGACTCGTCACCCAGTCCGTGCAGCAACAACAGCCACCTGCGCCATACCAGGCAGCCGATCTGACTTCCATCCACAATCGCGTACAGGAGCTGTCCAAGTCAGTATTGAAGCCTGATGATGGAAAGGTCCCGGCGGAAGAGCGCATTCTCTACGTGCTGGAGCAACTCGAATATCTGGCCAAGCTTATACTAGATGAGCGTGTGGCATCAGAGCCGAGCACTCGACAAAAGCCAACTTCTCGCCCGCAACAGAAAGAGAGTGCGACATCGGCACTGCTGGGAAGTGTCAATGCAAGAGCATATCCAGTTTCCATAACCCGTGCTTCTATTCTGAGCTCCGTCTCTGAGAAAGCAGAGGAGATCGTGCGTCACCCAGACGTCTTCATCTCTCCGGGCGTATTGAAGGCGTATGTCAGTCTTCAGAGCTTGCTGCATCAACCCTCCTCCTTTCCAGATGTCTTCGATCTCTATGCACGAAAGGCGGTACCGATTCAAAAAGGAAACATCATCACACATTCATCAGCATCACCGGATCAGATCAAGTCTGCCGTACCACCCGAGACCGCAAGAGCGGCATTGGATGCTGCGATTGAAGCCCATGACCTGCCTCTGGCAATGGACATCATCTCCACTACGTACTGTACGCCAGCTTTCAAGAAGAATAAGACATTCAGACAGGCAGCGTTTCCAATGGTGGGACTCGGAGTTGCTCCAGTGGCTGCATTGACTTTGAGCAGCACGTTCGCAAATATGCAGCAGACAATGGACACAAGCATGGCTACCGGAATTGCCTTTGCTGGTACAATGACCTACGTGGGAGCTGTTGCGATGGTGGGATACGTAGCGGTGACCACGGCAAATGACCAGATGGACCGAGTTGTATGGGCTTCGGGCGTGCCGCTTTGGGAGCGTTGGGTTCGAGAAGACGAAAGGGCTGCTATCGACAGAGTAGCTGGAGCTTGGGGTTTCAAAGAAATTGAGAAAAGAGGCGAAGAAGAAGGCGAAGACTGGGAGGCTTTGCGTGAATGGGTTGGCTCGAGAGGCATGGTTCTGGACAAAGTCAGCTTGATGGAAGGCATGGAGTGAGAATTTCGCTTCATGCTGCATGTCAGAGACACGCTGCATCTCTGGGCTGCTCACGGAAAGGGCAGAATTTCTGCATCGCGTGTTGCAGAGTGGTACCGTGACAGAGTAGGACAAGGAAGCTCCGACCAGAAGTTTGCTACTTTGTGGCACGAACCATGGGTCGTAGCAATGTTGCATGATAATCCTTACGCGGCTGGTACGTTATGTTGCGCGCAGGAGATCGCTGCGTGCGCTTCGTCACTGTCGACGGGATGGATTTTGATTCCCGTGATATTCGGCTTGTGATACCGGCTCGATGACACTGATCGCATCTCCTCTTGCACCAGTGCCTGAAAGCTATGGCATGTGTGGTCAACAGCAAAACCCACATACACGAAGGAGAAGAGACAGAATCATCAAGTCGGAAAGGAAGATGTCTGCTATCAAAACTGGATTTCGCAGTGTTGTTTGGCATACCACTACTCAGTGCAGCATTAGTTGGTATAGTCTTCTTTCCACTGAAGGCACCACATAAGACAAGAGAGGCCACTCGCGATCAGCTCTTCGCTTGCGATGCCAACGGCAACGTCTACTGGACTACAAAGCCCCCTGGCCTTTTCGATACACGCTTCGCATTCGCCATCAATCTGGGATTTGGCAGCTTTTCATACTCCATTGCCAAATCCTTGGACTTGGCATGGGATCTTGTCGTCGGTCGCGTTGGACAAGCTCTGTTCGTCAGCTTTATTACCTACATCACCTTTAAACGAGCGCTCACCACATCTCGAAGAGCTTATGAAGTCTCATACGAAAAGTTCCTGGCTCTCACGTATGCGCCAGGCAACTTCATGGCCTTCTTGACATACCTTGATGACTTTGTGCGGCCCTCTGGCTCGTTCAGACAATTTTCGATGGCTCTGGCAATTGTATATTGCACTGTCTACGTGCTCATGTTTCCCACCTGGGTGTCTGCCATGACTGGATATCAAGCGGACCTTAAGCCTTTTGAGAGCAAGACCAAGATAGCGATGAACAATGCTCCAATTTGCGGATATTTTGCTTACGACAGTCTCGACAATTTTGTCGACTGCGTTGAAAGGTCGCAGAACAGGAGCGCCCTCACGGGAGTGGTCTGTAAGTACTCTGCTCTCATGCATGTACCGAGTAAGTCTAATAGCTTCGCAGATAATACATCCATTATCTGTCAAACACAAGAGGGGCCCGTCGGACAACAAGTCAGACTTTCCAGCATTTCAAACACTCCCAACGATGATCTGTATTTCATAGTCGAAGGCGAAAAATTTCCCTTGTCGCCGACCGAGATGCTAGATCGTGGTCTCTGCCAGCTGGCTGTACAGCATCCGAACTATCAATGGGGCTTCTCCTCGTTGTTGCTATCGATATTTCTGGACGTAACTTTCCCCATCCTTGCGACGCTCTATCTCATCTGGATTGACACTTTGAGACTTGGTTGCGCAGACAACATTGAGGATATATTCGGCCCGCTACGAGCAGCTTCCGCTATCTCGAAAGTCATACAGCAAGAGGGTGGAGATAACGCTGCGCATGCAACCGAGCAACAGCTGCAGCGACTCCTGGATGAGAAAAATGCAGGCCTTCGCATCGAGCCTCGAATGTTTGATGAGACTGCATTCCTTGGTGATCGGGCAATCACGATCCAGCTAAGCACTACGATCATTCGCAGATCAAGGTCGGAAATTAAAGCACGAGGCGTTTCAGCTTGCCATCGAATGTAATGACTGCAATATCAGCGTGCAAAACCTGCTACATGTGTTGGCCACAGAAGCTACAGCATTTCATGAACATCGCCCTTTGCCGGACGTAGTCGTCTCTCGACCTGCGAGGAGCATAATTCGCCTTGCGAACTTGAAATTTATCGGCAGATACTCTGTGCTGTACGAAGAAGTTCTAAAAGGCGAGAAAAAAGTATTGGAGGAAGATCCGACGGCAGAGTCGAAGGTCAGGGATGCTAGTATGGACTTGTCTTTGACTATACACAATGGCTCTGATCTGACAAAGCGCACAATCCCTCCTCCAAATATTACAAGGCCATTCGTTTAATCATCCGCTATTTCAGGAATAAAGACTCCTCATCGAAGTGTGACTTCTCATCCTCATGCACCAGCTTTGTCCAGCATCAACGCCAAGCCCTCTGAAACCACAACATCCTCCTCCCAAAACCTCTCAGTAAACAACCTCTCCACCCACTCATCCGGCGCCCTCCACTGTTCCCTCCTCGGCAATCTCTCCGTAATAGCAAACGGCGTCCCCGCTTTCTCATACTTGCTCCAAACCTCATGACTCCCAGCCCTCCTCAGAACAAATCCTGGTGTCTCAGGAATCTGATATCCTGCATCACCACCAATCAAGTGATTCAAAAGCGCAAACCCCAATTCTGCGAATGGATCGTCATTGAAGAATGGTTCTAATTCGTTGCGATTATGGATGAGTTGGAATGCGTGTGCAAATTCGTGAGTTAGTGTCAATGCGACGCGGAGGTAATGTTTTTGGAGTTCGAGTAAGGAGTTGGCAGAGAGAGCTAAGGTTAGGGCGGAAAAGGTGATTGCTATTGTCCCGAGAGTTGAAGGGTGAGAGGTCAGAGTGAAGGTTACGCCGTCGCCGGTGAGTTCGACGTTGTTTGGAGAGGAGAGGATTATGATGAAGTGTTTTGAGGTTTCTTTGAGGCGTTTGTGGATGTGGATGGTTTGTTTAGGAGACAGGGTGTGATTTTGGGGGAGAATACGATGGCGGGTGACGTTGTTGATGTCTTTGATCTTTTTGCGACGGCTGTGTAGCACCGCATGCCAGAATTGTAGGCACCGTGGGCTGGTGATGAGCTTTTCGAAGAGGACTATTGCTGGTTTAAGGAGATCGTATTCGATATCTTCTAGGTTGACGAAGTGGGCACGCGTCAGGACGATGTGCTTGTGCGCGAGAAAAGATGCCGTGAGAGGCCTGGGGATGGATGTGCATAAGTCAGAATCCAGTGGATCTGGTCGATCAAATCTTTCTATACCGCGAAGCGTGCTTATGGTGGTTTTGAGTCGTCTTCGATCTGGCTCGGGGACATTTAATGATTCCATACGCTTCGATCTGAGCTTTGAGAGGAAATGTCTGATATTTGACATAATATGCCGGCCACTTTGTGAGAGCGTCAAACCTCGTGGCCGAGGCTGAGGTTGACATGCGCGAAATGACAGCAGAGTAAGCAAGTTTGTTCGTTGGAGAGCTTAAGTGGACGCTGAAGGTACGTGGTGAATGGGGAATTCTGCTTTTGTCGCACAGGAAATCGTATTGTATACTTACTTGTAGATTGTCGAGCCGGATCGCGGATCTGGCTTGCGACTGCTAGCGATATGGACCATCAGCCATGATCGTTCCACCAGCTCTGATCGAACATGCGCAGCAGCTTTATACCATCAATGACCTCCAGAACCTTGTACTTGAGCTGTTCAATCACCGGCGTGTTGGTAGCAATGGCAGTCATCTCATGCACAGGCATTGTATTGAGATACACGGTTTCTCGGCATGTTCCTTTGTGCTCAAGCTGGAACACTCCTCCGAGCACGAACTTTTCGAAGGCAAAGCCTAGTTCATTGAAGTCATCGTTTTCGAAACGCTTCTCCAAGTCCAGCCCGGCAATTGCATATGAAAGGCAATGACAGCATTCGTGCGCGAGCGTTACAGCATTGACTACCCATCGACGGAGCAAGGCTTCGGGAGGTAATCGTGCAAGATCTATCTCAGTCAGAAACGACTTTTGAAGCTCGATGATACTCTTCCTGCCAGGAGAGTCTTGACTATAGCATCCATTTGGTCTTGTCTGTGCGTCATGATGCTTGGGCAGCCTGGTGAAAATGATTGTCACCAGCTCCGCCAGCTGGATCAGTGTTTCTTCCACCTTAGCCTTTTCCTGAGGAGGAAGTGGTTGCAAGTGGTCGAGATAGACTCTCCTGAACTGATCGCCGCTCATTTGTCCAAAGATAAATGCATGGAAGAAATGCAATGCCTGTCTGCATGTGAGGATTCGGCCAGCTATCCAAATGGTTGGCGCAAGGTGGACGTAGTCCGCGTGCGAAATACCAAGCCAGCGACATCGTGCGAATAGTGCATGAGGAGGTGAGGTCACACTCTGCCGGAGGATTTGGGCAATCACAGGCGAAGTAGGTCTGATCAGCGCCAGCGCCGATTGGACTCCAATCTGCTCTTGCGTCTTTCGAGAAGACAAAGCTGGATCCATCGTGGCTGTCGCTGGACCGATGAGGGGCGAAACAATTTGAGCCGAATACTTATATTGTAGCTTGATTGCAAGACAATCCTTCGATCGCTCGTTGACCTGAGACAAAGCAACTGTGTACATTCGGGGAGAGACAAAGTGAAATGTCAAAGCAGACTCACAAGTCGATTGTTCTGATGAGCTAAAGTCTGCAACTCGCAGCTCACAGCAGAGTGATGAGAACATCCCGATGTACCTAGTCTACTGAGTGAGAACATGGACCTTGTCGACAAATCCATAGTGTGCTGTTGTTCGAAGCATGTGAAAGCACTGGTCTTTGCATCGCGGCATGTCTCGTGCTGGGAAAGCGGGAGCATCCAGAGAGAAGCCCAGGATCAACCGTGGTAGGCGTGTGCGGTCGGAGTTGTCAGTCTTTGCCGAAAGGTGTATTTATCACAGAATGTAATGAAGTGAAGTGTACGTGTAGTGAGCAAGTCTGACGCCAGCGGACGATCCCTGTTCGCGCACGGGCGGCTTGTGCTCTTTAAGGTTCACAGGTCAGGCAAGCTCACGGGAAAGGCAAGTCGACCTGTGAGTGACAGCGTCCGCGCCTTGTATTAAACGCATCACTTTTCAGACACCTCGACATCGTGCTTCGTGCCCGGTACCTTACATCGACACTCAATACGCGATTTGGCGGAATTCGCCAGAGTCTGGTATAGCGCCTGCACCGCGATATACTTGAGACTCTCACCAGCAGCAAACGCCGACACGATACATTTTCAAGGCAGCTGCTGCTGGAAGGCTCGACTGCCTCGTCTTGTCTTCTTCACCGGAGCCATCACTTTCGATATCGAGAACGAATCGCGTTTGTGACGTCAGGCTGTTCTGCTCGGAGACTGCAACCTGCATCTTCGGCAAAGCCATCAACGTCCATCAAAATCCCCCATCACCACCTCCGCCATCTCCACCCGCCTGTACAACCCGGAGTGCAATACTAATCGACTCCGTTTAATGCTAGCGATCACCGCAAGACACCTGATTCCGGATCTGGTGACAGAAGTGGCGGTATAATACGGCACACCACTCAGGTCCGCGCTATTCGCGGCGCCTGGCGCTATGGGGAGGATTAAGAAAGTCGCCACGGAGCGGCATACGGCGACCCAATCGCCATATGTCAAGGAGTTTGTAAAGAAGGCGACTGAGGTGCCGCTGCACCAACTGCCTGCATACCTCGATACTTTTCCACAGCACTGGCCGCTGCCACGAGGCGATCTATATCACTGGATCCCGCTGCTCGATCGCTTCGATCATGTGCTGGAAAATTTCAACAAGGAATATGCTTTGAACGAAGGACCGCAGATGCAGCCTTTCCAGCGGCGCCTGCTAGAGAAGGGCGATGCAGAGGAAGGCATGCCATATCCCGCAACAAAAGCACAGTCGCAAGAGCTCGATGCAGCTGGATACTCTGCAGAGGGTGATCGCGAGCTGGTTGAAGCTTTGCTGCACTTCACGCGGATACTGCTTGAGAATTGTGGCAACCGTAGCCTGTATGCCAGTAGCACACACATCAACGATCTACTGCATACCACATCACTCAGCCTTTTGCGCCTGTGCTTGAAGCTGGGACTACGCCTGGCACAACGCTACCAGGTGGCTCGATTCAAGAACCACCACCCCAGCGCTCAGCCGTTGCTTCTCGCCAATCACTATAACATCAATCTTGACAACCTGCATAAGATTGCCTTGCCATTTCCGAAGCCATACAGTTCCGGAGCAAGCTTGGTCCAGACGCCCGTCAAGGGACGCGAGAAGTCCTCGCAACACTCGAGCTTCAACCCAGCTGATCTGGTCGCTATTGCCAAGGATCCGATTCCAGCAAGCTTGCGAAACGAGTTGTCTGGCGTGTCGTTGAGCTACTATGAGCCATCTGTGTCGGTACTGCGGCCGGCTACGGCTACGCCAGCGACAGAAGCTTCTCCCACAACACCTACGCCGACTCGGAGAACGTCGAATTTGGGGCCATCACGCGACCGACCATCCGTGGCAGATAGATCTGTCAGTGCTGATGATCTTTCCACTACACCAGTCAAATCCCGTGAGACGGACGGCTCTTCCGATAATGCGCCCAAGCTCTTCAACATTCCTGCAAGCAAGGTTGCGGAGACACCTGCGTGGTCTTTGGTCAAGGATGCGGTGTCAAGTCTTCCTTCAGAGCTTCGATACGAACTGCTGAACCGCGTGCGAATTGCCAAAGCATTCGCATCTGCGAAGGAGAACGCCCAATTGATACTTGAAATTAGACTACTGGCTGTCGCAAACATGGCCTTCGCTTTAAGTGAGTCGAAATTCCAAGAAAGACTTGGCACTGCAGACGGCGATGAGCCCCGTAGGTACCATCTTGCCCAACAGCTTTGCGACTTGCTGCAGCCACCAACGAATGGCCAAACTGGTCTCACACTCCAGAGCGAGACCGCTGTGATCATGACCCTTGATGCGCTCACCAAGACTCGACACAAAGTCAATGAAGTCGCTGATGCACTTTCCATCGCTGTAAATCATGGCATGTTGTATTATGAGCTGCGAAAGGTCATTGCAACGCATGAGGAGAATGAAAACGCGGACAAGCACTCAGAGCTTCGGGAGACCGAGTGGCGCATCGCGACTTTCGACCTGGTGAACAGCCTACTGCAGTCCAACGGGCAAGCTCGGTATGGTGAGAAGATGGTTAATGCTGGCATCATTGGCATTCTTGTGGAATGTTTGAAGTTGCGGACACTTCGGGCCGAGCGCTTTCATGAACGTATCCTGCAATTCTTCGACAGCTTCATCCACGGAATACCTACCGCATTCCAGACATTGGCCAATGTCAGAGGTCTAGATACTATTGCCGACCTGACTGCTTTCGAAGTCAAGGCCGCTCTGGAGAGTGCGCGTAATGGCAATGGAATTCCTGCAGAGCACAAGTCCAAGGTCATCGACTATGACATCCCGTACCACCAGTCATCAGTTCTTCGGCAATTGTTCAAGAACACGGTGCACATGTTCGAGCATAACAGTGGAGGTCAAGATCGCCTTCTGCGAAATCTGATTGATACGCCGCAAATCCTAGGCGCCCTCAAGGACGTCATCGAGAACGCTCCATTGTTCGGCTCGAATGTATGGAGTGGCGCTGTGAACATCGTCAGCAGCTTCATACATAACGAGCCCACGAGTTATCAGGTCATTGGGGAAGCTGGTCTTAGCAAGAGTCTGCTGGAGTCTATCACCGGAGAACACATCCCAGCTGACCTTCCGGAGATCGGAGAAATCGTGGCGCCTTCCGAGACTGTGAAGATCGAAGCGGGTCAAGACGATGAGCCATTGTATCCCTCTGTGCCTGGCATTCTTCCCGTTGGCGAAGTCATGAGCGATGTGCCCACCGCTTTTGGGGCCATTTGCTTGAACGAGTCGGGAATGCAGCTCTTCCAGGCATCTGGTGCCCTTGTCAAATACTTCGACATCTTTCTCTCGCCAGCTCACGTACGAGCTATGGAAGAAGAGTCGCAGACAGCTACTACTATTGGCCACGCATTTGATGAACTGAGTCGCCACCAACCACGACTCAAGAAGCAAATCATGGCCGCCGTATTCAATATGCTGAAGCGCTTACGAGACCTGACTCGCATTTTAGCGGAGCGAAAGTCTGCTGGTGCGAAGCTTTGGGAAGTGCAAAACGACAAAGCTGTCATTTCAGGTGGCAGTGCTGCTTTGAGAGGAGCCTCTCCGCAAGCTTATGCCCAAGCCCTCGCAGGCGAGAGTGACTTCCTGCCGTCGAAGGTGACCGAAGCACGTATTGACGATCAATCCGAGGATGAACACGAACGTGCGCCTGCAGTACCATTTTTGAGCGCGTGCTTCAAATTCCTGGATGGCTTCTTTCACAACAACGGCATGTGCCAGCTTTTCTGCGATGATTCTGGTGCCGAGTTGCTGCTCGACCTGGCCATGACGCCAAGCAATCCTTACGATTTGGTAGCCTTCCCACTTTTCGCTAAGATCACTCACGTGTTGAAGACTATGTGCGAGGCTCGATACGCTTTGGTGCTGCCCAACATCGTCAGAAGGACACAGCAGGCCATTCTGGGTTTGAAGGATCTCATTGGCAATGAAAGCCGTGACAGCTCCTTTGGCAAGTTCAGCAATCTTAACGAGGCCGAACAGTCTCCGTTCCCGGATGGGCGTGACGGAACCACTGTTGTGAAGTCCTTGCTCAACACGCATCTGCTCACTCACATTCTTGGACGGACTCTAGCCCCGCCGCCATACACCCTTCGACACGGGCACCAGAACAATCATCTGTTCACAAACATGATCCTCACAGATGTCTACATCGAGCTGGTCGATGAGTTGAGCAAGCTTCATGCTGCGTGTCTCTGGGAGAATCTCCTCCTGCAACGCAATATGCCAGAGCAGCAGAAGACACGGACCGAGCCCAAAGCATTCGTCATGCGGCGTATCGACGCCAACGGTGTTGTGGAAGTGGCCAACGATCGGACAGAGTCTTCGCGCTCTCAGAGCAATGCTTCAAATGGACTGAATGATTCGACTTCGAACGAGAGTCGTAGATCTATCCTCGCACTCAAGAACATCCGAGCAATCAGATATCTGCTCAGCCAGGTGCCCATGGGCATTGAGTCATTCTTCCAGTCGCTCGGTCAGGCCATAGTCACCAAGCGTAGCGACTCGACCCTCAAGCAGCATGCGATGGTGGTTGCAGAACACCTTGCGCAGACTATGATCTGGGGCCTGGACGTTCGTCGCAACAAGGCCGATGAGGAACTTCTGGAACTCAGATATGTCTCACAGATGCTGACCATGATCGGTCGACTGCTGCTTCGGAATTCGTACTCAATGGAGAACCTTGGTACCAAAGAAGCACTGACGATGGTGATGATGAAGTTCTATGTGCTTGGAGGATTCCAGAAGTTGAATGATTACCTGTCTCGCTTCGTGAAATTGCTCGCAAAGCAGCAAGAGCAGAACAAGATTGAGCCTCCTGTCAAGGACGCCATCCAATCAATTCTGAGCTTCTACAGCCAAGTGGTCCGCTCGAAATGTATCAACGAGGCTCCGCAATCTAGTGTCATCAACATCAGAGACCCCAAGTTGCCGGACTATTTCCAGCCCGGGCAGCTGTTGGTGGAAATTCGCGACGCGGTGTTGCCAGCGATCAATGACATTTGGCATTCTCAAGATCTTGAGAAATTCACAGACGCCGACATGCGATCAATTGTTGACATCTTACGCATGATCTTGAAAGCTGAGGGAGAAGACCGTGCTCTGAGACGCGACGCCAATGCCCATCGTCGAGTGCCCGCGCACAAGCTTGAATTCAAGCTCACAAACACGACCGGCCTTGAAGAGCTCGCAGCGAAATACAATAAGCCCCTCGCAAAGGAAGCACTTTATCGGTGCAACTACATTCAGAATCAGGCTGAGCAATACTGCGAATTGCGGACCAAGGACCCAAGAGTGCCCAGATTCCCTATTCCTGATGGTGACACACCAATCAACGAGGCCACCACCTCAGAGAGCTCGGTTCAAGCGAGATCGCGATCACAGCCCAGAGTTTCAACGACCTCTGCGGATGAGACTGCTTCTGTTGAAATGGGAAACGCCGACGATGGCGAGGGCGAAGGTCTCCATACCGAAGTCGTCAACCCGGATGACAATGGACAAGCACAAGTCGTGCTCTCATCTGATAACGATATGATGTCTGATGACGACAACTACGGAACTCTTGGTCGCATTCCGAGTGATATGAGAGATGACCTGGCGGCGTTGGTACCCGATCCTGCCGCCTTGGACGTACTGAACAGTATCGACAAGATACCAGGAAAGGAGACTCGCCAACTTTACGTCACAGTCGATGACCTTGACGAGAAGCGTCAAGCTCTGCGCGCAGATCTCATCGACCGCTGTCTCGACGTCTTGAGCAGTCAGCGGGATATCGCATTCGAGCTTGCCGACTTGATCCAGGCTGCAGTCATGAAGTCGAGCGAAGAGCAGAGCACTCGTGCTGAAATTAGCACGACATTGGTTTCATCACTGATATCACTGAAGGCCGAGGAACCCAGCGAGGAATCAGGTTCTAAGATTCACGCCTACGCACATCTTGTTGCACTCATCCTGCAAGACCGCGACTTCTTCGAAGCGTCACTCGATGAGTTGAAGGATAACTTTGAGAGTCTGGTTGAGTGGGTGGAGCTTGGTCCGGATCAGAAGGCGGCGGATGCGCCTTGGATCGAGACTGTGCTCCTGATCGTTGAGCGAGTTCTTGCAGAGGATGAGCAGCCTCCTGACAATCCGTGGGAACCACCTCCAGCTGACAATCCACTCAAGCCGTTGAAGGAGGTTCCTGAACCGGAACCCATTGTTTCTAAGGATCTACGCACGCAGCTTTTCGACTCTCTTGTCGGCCTTCTTCCGAAAATTGGCAAGAATGCTTCCTTGGCACTCTCTGTCTCTCGCGTACTGGTGATTCTTACTCGCAAGCGGGAGCTTGCGATGCGTCTCACTGACAGGCTTACTCTCAATCGGCTCTTTACGATGATTCGACAACTCGCAGGATCAGTCGACGAGAAGCTTCAGGCATCTTTCATGCTCATTCTACGTCATATGATCGAGGACGATGACACTCTGCGCCAAATAATGCGAGCCGACATTCGTGTTGCGTTCGCTCATCACAGATCATCCAGAGCGCTGGACACTACCTCGTACACCCGCAATCTGTCCCACTTGGCAATTCGCAATCCAAAGATATTCGTCGAGATCACTGGTGAGATGGTCGAAATCACACGCTTCGATGGCAATCCGAACCGTGGCCAACAGCTCGGTCTCAAGCGCTCACCTCCTCCAGAACCAAAGGCAAAGGCTGAGACGTTGTCCGACAAGCCTACTGCGGAGGGTGACAATTCAGAACAGCAAAAGATGACGGAGCCCAAGATTCCAACAGTGGAGACCACAGATGGCGTTGTCCAATTCCTGCTACGCGAATTGTCGAACTACAGAGTCCTTGAGGACAATGTTCCTACGACTTCAAAAGAAGACGAAGACAGATCGACTTCTGGCAGCGCATCTCCTGATGTCGAGATGTCTGACGCTACGCCTACGCCAACTCCGCCCCCAGCTACCAGTTCGCCTGCGACTGCGGCGCCGAACGCTGATCAATCAAAGAACAGCAAGCCTGTCTTCAAGCCTGAAGAGCACACTATCTACATCTATCGATGCTTCATCCTTCAGTGTCTCGCCGAGCTTCTTGCGTCCTACAATAAGACAAAGGTGGAATTCATCAACTTTTCACGTAAGTCGGAAGCTCAGCCTGCGACACCTTCCAAGCCGCGTGCCGGCACGCTCAACTATTTGCTCAATGCACTCATGCCAGTGGGAACTCTGGAGCATCGAGATGACGTGTCACATCGCAAGAAGGCCGCAACGTCGAATTGGGCCACTCAAGTCTTGGTCGCACTCTGCACGAAGACACCGGAGCGACAAAGCGAGCTTCAGGCAGCTGTTCCTTCGTTCGCCGACTTCTCAGAGCAAGAGCCAGAACTTACGTTTGTGAGGAAGTTCGTTCTGGAGCATGCACTTCGTACATTCAAGGAAGCAGTCACATCATCCGAGCCTCTCGACCTCCGCTACTCGCGTCTACTATCCCTAGGAGAGCTGTTCAACCGTATGCTCAATAGCAAGGTGGACCAACAGAGAGCGAATGTGGTCTCAGCCGGTGCGTTCAGCGCGCATCAGCAGATCGGCCGACTCATGTATGAGAAGAACTTTGTTGGCACCCTGACCTCTGCCATCGCTGAGCTTGACTTGAACTTCCCGAACGCGAAGCGTGCAGTCAAATACATACTTGGCCCGCTCAAGCAACTCACAGACTTGGGGGTGACGTTGAGCCAATCGGCAGAGTTGTCTTCGTCTACCGAGCCTGGAACGACTACTGAGGAAGACGAGATCTCCTCTGCTACATCGATATCAGAAGATGAAGAGGACGACGATCGCGAACACACTCCTGATCTACTTCGTGACACCTCGCTCGCTGATCAGCTCGCAGACGACGATGAGGACGACGATGATGATGAAGACGACGACGACGAGATGGGCTACGATGAGTACGATGATGGCATGGACTATGAAGAGGAGCAAGTAGTCGACCACGGCGAGGTTGTCAGCGATGAGGACGAGGATGACCTTGACGAAATGGGCGAAATCGAAGGTGTCCCAGGCGATGTCGAGATGGAGATTGATGTCATGATGGACGACGAAGACGATGAGGACGATGAAGATGAGGACGACGACGACTCTGATGAGGATGAGGATGACGAAGATGATGATGACGATGAGCATGGTCATGATTTCCTTGACCATATGGACGAGATTACTGGTGACGATGAAAACGCCAGCCTTGGCGAGCATGAAGGTGACTGGGAGGAAGAAGGTATGAACCTCCAATTCCATGGCGTTGCCGGTGAGGATGGATCCCCAGACGGGCTTGTCGGACACATTGGCGCAGAAGATGGCTCTGAAGCTGGTGATCAAGACCCTATTGTGCGCATCGACCTCGGAACTGGTGCTGGTGAGGAGGAATTCTTCGAAGATGAGATGCCTCCTGAAGATGACGAAGAAGAGGAAGATGAGCAAGACTACGGCTTTGAGCCTGAGATCGAAGAGGATGATGACGATGATCAAGACGGCGGTTGGACCTGGGACGTGCAGCCGCCTCAGGCAATCCTCCGAGGTGGACATCATCACCACCACCACCATCATCATAGAGGGCTTGGCGAGATCATGGGTATGATCGGCGGAGATCCATTACGTCCCATGGGCGCATTCAGTAGATCACACCGAGCTACTCCAAACACTCGACATGAGGATGCCGTCAACCCTCTGCTGCAGCGTGGTGGGGCTGCTGGGCAGAACAATCGCGACCGTGAGGCTCCTGAGCCTTTCCCAGGCACACGTTTCGCTGGCGCACGACGAGCTTTCGTGCCACGCCAAGGCGATCACGTCCTGCAAGATCTGGTTGCTGCTGTTGGACCGAATGGCCACGCTGGTCCCATTGATGTTGTGGTTGACACTGGCGCGATGCCGGGCCTTGGTGCTCTCCCACCCATGTTTGTTCAATCACGACTTGGTGGACAGGCTATGATTGACATTGATCCAGCCCGCGGCTGGCGAGAAAATGCTGGGCTTGGACGCTGGGCGGATCCATTGACTGGTCGAGTGCACGAGCGTGGCAGCGGCCATCATGTCGAAGCGCAAGCAGTCGAGTTTCGGACAAGCCAGACTTCTGCTCGTTGGCAAGAAGAAGCTCGCATGCTCTTCCCTGGTAGATTTCAAGAGAAGGCGCTTCAGATTCTCAACATGATCTTCCGAACCTTGGTTCCGGCTGCCATGCAGGCCAAGAAGATCCGCGAGGAGCAGGAAGCCGAGCGCCAGGCCGCTGCGGAGAAAGAAGCCGAGGAGAAGCGCAAGCAGATGGAAGCAGAGAAGGCAGAGCGCGAAGCCCAGGAGAAGAAGGAGCGTGAAGAGCGTGAAGCCAAGGAACGCGAAGAAGCTGAAGCTCGTGCTCGAGAGCAGGCTGAACAGGCACCAGAAGGCGAGACCTCAGCAGACGCAGAAAATGACATGCAGGGCATTGAACAAGAAGTTCCTGAAGGCACAGCCGAGGAAGAACAAGCAGAACCGGAGCCAGAACAGCCACCAGCAGAGCGCATTACCATGACAATTAGGGGTCGCGAGCTTGATATCACGAGTCTGGGCATCGATCGAGAGTACATCGAAGCTCTACCGGAAGAGTTGAGAGAGGAAGTGATCATGGCCCAATTCGCTGAACAGCGCAGCCAACAAGCAGAATCCCAGGAACCACCAAGCGAGATCGACAGATCGTTCCTTGAGGCACTTCCACGCGAGCTCCAGCAAGAGCTTCTTCGCACTGAACAGCATGATCGTCGCCGCCGTGAGCAAGCAGAAGAGAGACGTCGTCGGCAGCAGGAAGGCAATGCTGCTCCTGCTCAGGCGGAGGACATGAACAATGCTGATTTCATGGCCATGCTTGATCCCGCTCTTCGACAAGCTGTTCTCCTCGATGCAGACGACACGGTTCTTGCTGCGCTGCCCGAAGATCTTCAAGCTGAGGCCAGAGCACTTTTCGGAGACAGACGACCTCGCGCAGATGGCGGTCGAGCCGCACGCAATCTCGAAGTCGCTGGAGCTCGTGCGATCTTTGGTCAAAGCGCTGGCCGTGATGAGGAAGCCACTCGCGAAGTCAGACAGCGACGACCCGTCGCTCAGATGCTCGACAAAGCTGGTATTGCCACCCTTCTGCGACTGATGTTCGTGTCTCTCAATCACAAAGCCAAAGCGAACTTGCACGGCATCTTGTCCGACATCTGTAAGAACACTCAGAATCGTGCAGAGGTCATCAGCATATTGCTTTCGATCTTGCAAGACGGGACCGCAGATGTCAATGCAGTGGAGCGAAGCTTCGCTCAGCTCTCGCTTAGAGCCAAGCAGCCATCTGGACCGAAGACGCCCCAGCCTCTCAAGCGCAGCTTTACAGACCAGCAAAGTGTTCTGCCTACTACGGAGCTGTCGCCCTTGAACATCGTTCAGCAATGTCTCGGTACCTTGAACGCCTTGGCGAACGACAATCCTCGCGTACCATCATTCTTCCTCAGTGAACACGAGACTGCCGCTAGTCAGAAGGCCAAGACAGTCAAGAAGGGCAAGAGCAAGGAAAGCAAAGCTGCGAAGTTCCCTCTCAATGCTCTGCTGACTCTTCTTGACCGCAAGCTGATCACGGAAAACGCTGCTGTGATGGAAACTTTAGCATCACTGCTCAAGGACGTCACAGGACCTCTTTCCATTCTCGCACGGCGACAGAAGGAAGCACAAGAGGCTGCCAACAAGGCTTCTGAGGCTCAAGAGCAGCAACAATCTGCGAGCACAGATGTCGCCATGGCGGAGTCCAGTGGCACAAGCGGTACTGCAGAGATTCCTGCCGAGCCACCTGCTGCAACTGATGCCAGCACTGAAGCGCCAAAGGAAGAAAGCGAGGCACAGCCAGAAGTCTCAGCCACGAAGAAGAAGCATCAAGATCTCACACCGCCCGAGGTGCCTGATGAGAATATTGGTCTCGTGGTCAATATTTTGGCTGCTCGCGAGTGCCCAAGCAAGACTTTCACCGATACCCTGGACATCATCAAGAATCTCTCGGCTATTCCTGGTGCAAAAGAGGTCTTTGGCAAGGAACTTACACGTCAAGCTCAAGAGCTTGGACAGACTTTGCTTAGCGATCTCGAAGAGCTTGCCACCCAGATTCAAGCAGCTCAGACTGGAACCGACCTTCAAGGCATGGCGCTTGCCAGTTTTTCTGCTGCTGGATCTAAGCAGCGCAAGTTACTTCGTGTCCTGGTTGCTTTAGATCATCTCTTCGATCCCAAGCGCATCCCACAAAGCACAAACGTTACCGGCGCTGGTGTGGAGCAGAAGCTGAAAGAAGACATTCTGGCTACGCTCTATGAGAGCCTTACCTTCGAGAAGCTGTGGCACAGCCTCAGTGCATGCCTCACTGCTATTCGCAAGCGTGGGAACATGGTCAACGTCGCAACAATTCTTCTTCCGTTGATTGAATCCCTCATGGTGGTCTGCCGTAACAGCGCCCTGAAGGAAGCTCCGACTGTAATCACTTCACCGGTCGAGACGAAGATCAGCACTCCACCACCAGTCGCTCGGATGGACACTCTCTTCTTCAGCTTCACGGAGGAGCACCGCAAAGTCCTCAACGAGCTCATTCGCAACAATCCCAAGCTCATGAATGGCAACTTGTCCGTATTGGCCAAGAACTCCAAAGTGCTTGAGTTCGACAACAAGCGCAACTACTTCAGCCGCAAGCTTCACGACCGTCGTGCCGAAGTTCGCATCGCTCATCCGTCACTTCAGCTCAATATTCGCCGCGACCAGGTATTCCTTGACTCGTTCAAGTCCTTGTATTACAAGAGCCCGAGCGAAATCAAGTATGGCAAGCTCAATATCCGCTTCCACGGCGAGGAAGGTATTGATGCGGGCGGTGTCTCTCGCGAGTGGTTTGCAGCCATGGCTCGACAGATGTTCAATCCTGATTACGCCCTTTTCAACCCTGTTGCCGCCGACCGGACCACTTTCCACCCGAACTCTTTGAGCGAGATCAATCCTGAGCACCTGATGTTCTTCAAGTTCATTGGTCGCGTCATCGGCAAAGCGCTATACGAGAATCGTGTCCTTGATTGCCACTTCAGCCGAGCAGTGTACCGAAAGATTCTCGGAAAGTCTGTCTCGCTCAAGGACATGGAGTCGCTTGACTTGGACTACTACAAGTCGCTGGTATGGATCTTGGAGAACGACATTACTGATGTCACCTTCGAGACATTCTCCGTAGACGTTGACAAGTTCGGCGTTACGGAGACCATCGACCTGATTCCAAACGGCCGCAACATCGCCGTCACCGAAGAGAACAAGCAGGAGTACGTGCGACTTGTTGTCGACTACCGCCTCATCAAATCCGTACAAGGCCAATTGGACAACTTCTTGGAGGGCTTTCACGACATTATTCCGGCCGAGCTCGTCTCCATCTTCAATGAGCAAGAACTCGAGCTTCTCATTTCTGGTCTACCGGACATCGATGTGGACGACTGGAAGAACAACACAGAGTACCACAATTATCAGTCAACTTCACCTCAGGTGCAGTGGTTCTGGCGTGCCGTTCGCAGCTTCGACAAGGAAGAGAAAGCCAAGCTTCTCCAATTCGTGACGGGTACCAGCAAAGTACCGCTCAATGGCTTCAAGGAGCTTGAGGGCATGAATGGGTTCTCCAAGTTCAACATCCACCGTGACTTCAGCAGCAAGGAAAAGCTGCCATCCAGTCATACTTGTTTCAATCGTAAGTCCTCATCCTCCCTCACTGCACAGCTTACAATTTACTGACATACTTCTACAGAGCTTGATTTGCCCGAGTACGATACTTACGAACACCTTAGACACCAGCTCTACACCGCCATCACTGCCGGTAGCGAGTATTTCGGTTTCGCATAAGTCGATGTAGCATAAGAGAGCATATGGGGATTGATGAAATTCATGCATGGCGTTCTTTCGGGCAGGCATCACGAAGGAAAGCATCTATATGGCGCAGAGAAGTAAGCTTTGCAAGGCTTGCTACACTTGGGATGCATGCGTGTATCATCATCGGTCAGCTTCTTCGATTCCACATTCGCTTCGTAGATGGAAGTGCAGGTCCATCTGCTTTGCTTGAGGATGAGATTCGAGTTGTTGCTGCTGTGTTAAGAATTAGGAAAGGAGAGTAGATATTTTGAAGGGCCGTGAGGCTTGTCTAGCGTTCAAATTGTCCTGTTCCGAGTCGACTTGAGACAAATGCTATCATAGAAATCAATTCTTCTCTTAGCAAAGGCAGCTTTTGTTGAGTGCGCACTGTTACTGCCTCTCGGGTGAACGAATCCCCGGCTTTCCGCCAGATGTCATGTCGGAAGTCTTGTGCGGTACCATTGCGCCAGAAGGTGCACCTACGAGCTGATGCGGCAGCGGTGGCAGACAGATTTCATGTCGGAAGTCTGGCGCGCTACCAATGCGCCAGAACGGCTCCGAATCCGGAGCTGATTCTATGGCCACACAGTAAGCAACGCATGCTGCGCTGTGCTCGCAGATTTGGAGTGAGAGTAATAATTTTACCATTGATCACTTCACCGGAGCACCCTTCATATTTGCAGGATTACAATGCAAATTTTACGAAAGCAGAAGCAAAGGCGCAAGTCCTGATGATTTTCAATAGCTCGTTTCGAGCATTTCCAATGGGAGCTCAGTATCTACAGCCTCCCCTCATTGGCATCCATCACGATCACGATCATGGCATCCGTTTCGCTTTGCTGTACAAGTCGTGATATTCCTGCCGCTCCGAAATGCTGTTATTGCACGATTCCATGCGATTGCCACCATTTCCCTCCGTTCATGCTGCGCTCCAAATTGCTCGACCAGATTGACTCATGCCCAAGGCCGCTGGCACGTCTTTCACGTCATCTCCTTCAGATCGTGCTTGAAGAAACATCCCGCGGCCGTGCTATGCACATATGCACTCGGCCAAGGCTTGTATCGATACCGAGACGTGTCTGCAAAAGCAGTCAGGAATTCTGGCTCCTTTCATGGTTGATAGAATGGGCTGGTCATGAGGAATTCGGCGTCTGTGCAGGACACGATGTTAGAACGGTGTCCAGCTTGGTGAGGCGCTCGCGTAGGATTCGGCAAATGATGGGTCATATGCTGGCTTTACGGCTCAGCATGGTTTCTCAAATGCCGCCGAAGGGTGCTGTTTGCTTTGACAAGGAGCCATGTGGTCCATAAAGCATTTCGGGAACGGAGACGTTTGGTGCTCGAAGATCATCAGATCAGCGGGTCTTGTGGGAAGGAGATGTGGTTGACTTACCAATGTCATCCGTGATTGGACCTCTTTCATTCAGGAGATCTACAACTTCCTGCCCGTCGCGAGGATCGATCCTGCCCATGTCGTGATCCTGCTCGCCATGCGGGATGCCATAGTCCGGCGGTCTCGTATCAAGTGGCAATGGTGCCGGCTGAGGCTTGCCGTAGTAGACACGCTCCGAAGGATTTGTGGTGGTGCTAGAGGCGTTTAGTGTCGTGTCTGTGGCGATTGTGGAGGAGGACCTCTCCTACTCACAAGGTTAGCAGTGCACATTTGCCTGAGTATGATCACGTATATCCTGATTCCCAATGATCGAACTCGTGATCAGCAAGGCCACACCCAGGGACTTTGCAAGTCAGGGCGTGGTCGCTGTGATGGGAATGTGGCGTGCTTGCAGGCTGAGGAGAATGGGTAGGACTAACAGTCTCGACCATCTTGTCGCCTTCTACTCGCACTTCACGATCTCTCAATTTTCGCATGAGACCTAAGAACTGGCTGTTCTTGAACTTGTCCGATTGATTATGCTTCACCTTCTCGAGAAGCTCTTCTGCTGTTGCAGCAAGAGCATCGTCGTCATGCGCCTGCTTTTGTTCTTGTTGCTCTTCTTGCTGGAGGGTCTGCATTGGTTCGTGCTCGACATCGGTGCCACTATGAGCCATGTTCAACGGCGTGTACTCTTCCCTGTCCAGATCATGGCCAGGCTCTCTCAGCATTTCCGTTGCTGCTTGCTCCACCAGAGCTTCAAACTTCTCAGCATTAACCTCATCAATCAGCTCCTGAGCCGTTGGTTCCTGCTCCTGTGACACGTCCTCCGCCTCCGCTTCTGCAGTCTCGGCCATCATGTCGTCCCGTGCCTGATCGAATGCCGCAGCAAAAGCAGCTTCATCGAATTGCTCAGTCACAGGCTCCTTCCCCTTGGACTGCAAAGCGGGAGCATAATTGGGCTGGAATGGCTGAGAGAACTGGCTTTGAAGGCCATTCAGCCCGTATCTGGCTCTCTGCTGAAAGGCTTGAGGCGAAGGCGAAGAGTTCTGGGCTCGTGGTGCTGCTTGCGCTATGTGGGTTCGGAAGTCTTGTGCCCAGTCTGCAGAGCTCGGTGCTGGCTGGAAGTGCTGCTGTTGCATAGATGGAGGCTGGGATATGTGCATTCGCTGGAAATCGGCTGCCCATGATGGTGCCTGGGCCTGAGCTGGACTGCCAAAGCCCGCCGGCCTCTGAAATTGGAGCCCATTGTCTTGCAGAGGAAAGCTATGCCCAGCCTGGAAGGCTTCAAACTCAGTATCTAGAGCACCAGCGTAGGGATTCGGAGAACGAAAGCCTTGTGCTGGATGCTGACGAGAGGCGAGACGGTCTTGTTGGAAGGTTCGATCAACGTCGGTCTGCTGCTTGAACTGCTGCAGGGCGTTCGATGGCCCGCATACTGCCTCTGCCATCTCGAAGGTAGAGACGAAATGATATGTACAGAAAAGGGAGAACGAAGATGGCTACATATTTACCGGTATGACGGTCGTGTGAGAGCAGCACGAACACATGCACTACGCCGGCCTTTGACTGAGGCACATGAAAGCCGAGGCACTTCACTCCGCTCTTTCCCGGCCGAGTGCGAGTGCGACAACGAATAAGCTCATGGCGCGTGCCGTTCCGGCTTTCTAGCTCAGCCCTAGCCCTACGCGACAGGGCAAAGGCAACGTGGAGTGTGTCCCTATTTCCTGGCCAAGTGATTTGATTAAAGGTGTCACATACACCTTCCATACACCCTGCACTCGACCAACGATAGCGTCTTCTACCCAGTGTCTCCTACGATCGCGGACGACATCTCTCCACAATGGTAAATGAACATTGCATCATTGTCAGTGCAGACAAAGATAGCTAACAGACAGCTATATAGACGACCGTCATCTCCAACTCCGGTCATGATGATATGATTGTATGCTTCAGACCTTCTCCTCGAGTTCTGCCAGAATTGGCTGACAAGTATCCAAACAGCACGATGCGGTCCTCGATTATTACGGGCGACGACTCGCGACCTGCTCCTCCGACAAGACCATCAAGATCTTCGAAATAGAAGGCGAGCAGCACAGATTGACCGAGACTTTGAAGGGACACGAAGGCGCAGTATGGGGAGTCGCATGGGCACACCCAAAGTATGGCACTATACTTGCCTCGTGCTCTTACGACGGCCGCATTCTGATCTGGCGGGAGCAAAACAATCAATGGCAGCGCATATATGAATTCACCCACCACACAGCGTCGGTCAACCTCGTAGCTTGGTCGCCGCCGGAGACTGGCTGCCATCTTGCAGCTGCCAGTAGCGATGGAAATGTCAGCGTTCTAACCTTTGAGAACAACAACTTCAGTCACGCTATCTTCCAGGCTCATGGTCTGGGTGTGAACTCCGTCTCGTGGAGTCCTGCCATCTTGCCAGGTCAATTGACCAGCGCACAAACTGGGCCACAAACCGCCGGGCCTCAGCGCAGATTTGTCACGGGTGGTTCAGACAACCTAGTGAAGGTTTGGCAATACAATGCGAACACTCAGACTTACGATAACATCACGACCCTGACAGGGCATGCGGATTGGGTCAGAGATGTCGCTTGGTCTCCTACCCCGCTTTCAAAAACATATATTGCGAGCGCGTCACAGGATCACACCGTGCGCATATGGACTTTGCCCGCTGGTGCCGACATTGCGGATGCAAGCGCTTGGAAGAGTGAAGAGCTGAACCTGGATGTCGTGGTATGGCGTGCTAGCTGGAGCATGGCAGGCAATGTGCTGGCCGTGTCTTGTGGAGATAACAGAGTCAGCTTATGGAAGGAGAAGCTCAAGGGCGGATGGGAAGTTGTGAAGACTATGGAAGAGTAGCATCTCTCACAGCTGGGTTGAGGAGACGATGTCTTTGGCATCTCGAAAGAAGACTTTGCATAATACTACACTGCTAGAGCGAGGCGTTCGGCATCGGAAAGGCACCAAAAAGGCAACCTTGGCTAAGAAGCATTGAGTACGGTCATTAGAGGAGCCGGAGGCAGACTGGGAAAGAGCTTCCATATGCGGAGTGCGGACCACGCGTCGAACACGAATGAACGCATAAGATACACACGAAACGTCACGAAAAAGGGTCAAGGCAGCCAGTCTCGCGATCCAAAGCGTCACCGATTTGAGCTTGTTCGCACGTTGAGATGCCCAATCATAGCGGTGAAATACGGGGCAAGGTCTGCGAACGCCATATTCCCTGGTGTGTAAGAGCACGGCAATCAGCCGCCACGACACCTGTGACAGGTGCTCAAGCCATTTCCACGCAAAACGCTGCTTCCACGCAATGACCACCGGTTGACTTTCCCAGGGTCGTCAGTCGATGCTCCAATCATGAAGAGTCGCTCTTTCCATGAGGGCCAACTTTTGATGCGTATAGAAGTCAATCGTGGATTAAGCTTTTTTACTGCCCATAACCCTGACTCTTGAAACAGAAACAACTTCTCGGATCAACCTAGCACTCAACCTCAGGATATCCTAGGCGCATTCTCGAACAAGTGTGGAAACATCTTCGATCTTACCTGTCATCATCGCGCCACCAACGTCTGTTCCCTACTCGGGTCCAACGAAAGTTGCCCCAACGCCCAAGCACCATCGATACACCCTGCCTCAGATCCATCATCCCGCCACTGATGTCTGTAGTTAGAAAACCCCTAGACACCAATATAAATGATTGCGCTCCCTCCATCACTTACTCGCGCCGATCCAACCCATATAAGTTACATCTTAGCCCTGCACAACAGAAGTCTAGTAACAATACTGGCGACATGATGAGATGCTCAATGATCTACCCGAACGTGATCGCAGGAGCACCGACCACCCTGCCACAGTCTCCAGAGAGACATCGTCCACGCCACAGGAGGAACCGTTCAGAGCAGCTGCCCGACATCAGCCGGTTGAGCATTGACGAGTCTTCTCGATCTTTTCGCTCACGCTCTACACATCACCGGTCAAAGTCTTCGCTCAAAGGTCGATCTCCTCTACCATCACCAAACAAGAGTGTCCGCTTCTTTGACGAGTCTCCGCCGCCTAGGCATCGGCGCAGCAATGTTCCGGAGCGGCCCAAAGCATACGTTACGGACGCGCCACCAATCGCCATCAATGAGTCTGCAAAAGACACTTCGCGGAGACTTTACAGCCAAGCGTATGAGCGTGGTTACTTGACTCCACCGACCACGCCAACCTATGAGCGATCTCGACCTAACTACAAGCGATCCGGATCTAGCAGGGACATCTTAACTACCGTGGCCGAGATGGGTACAGTCGTGCCGCCGCCAACTTCTGCTTACTACGAGAGGCCGAGATACGAGCGGACTTCATCTGGTCGTTCGGAGCGTAGCAGCCACGGAGGGCACTCGCGAAAGCACTCGAGATCTTAGGAACGTCTTCGAAGGCTTGAGCGTCAGCACAGGCGAGTCAATCGCCGATCTCGAGAGCTGGAAAGGACGAATGTTGCAATGCAACATGGATTCATGCTCGGATACTTGCTAGAAGAAAATAAGCAACGAAGACTTCGCCGGCGAGAAGAACGAAAGGCCTCTTCTGGATCTGCGTCGGACTACCTACCTTGATTATTGTTTCAATGCTTTGACGAATTCACTGTATGACGCTTTACTGGAGATTTTGGCGTTTCTGGATGACATAGAAAAGTTGGGCAACCACGAATTGGGCATTGCTTTTTTCGGGACTGGGATACCCTCCAACAACGGACAGCTCCACTGAGCATCAATCAGCACTACTTAACTGAGAACATGAGCAACGTGTATAAGCGTAAGATCGATAATATGGTAATATGGTAATAGCCTTGGCTGGGTCAAAGGCGACAACGCTTGGAACTGTAACGAGTATGTAATCGACGAGTACATAGTGGGAGTACATGTAATCTTTTCGCTTCGAACAAACATCGATTCTCCATTGTCTCTACGCTTGCCTGCACTCTCCTGATCTGAGTATTGATAGGATGTTGACCAAAGTCATGAGTTGAACAGACCGTCAACAGTCTAGACCTCACCGCAGAGACCACCTGTTCGATACTCGCAGCTCTCAACGCTTAGTCCTTTTACCATCTCAAGGCATCGGACACAGCTCCAGCCCCTCGGGAGAAAACAGTGCTCCTAAGCATAACAAGTGCTTGACTCATTCTCCGATCAGATCTGTTACAGGTCCCTTGCGAGAATGTGGAAGAAGATGTCATTGCGGTGGCAGTGATATCGACTCGACCTGTGGCTCGGTTCGAGTACATACTTGAGGCATGAAGAGTTTCGCTTTGCGCGGTGATGACGATGACGGCAGAAAAGATGCTGCTTCGTCAAAGGGTCGTTGAAGGATGTTGAGTACGACCTATCGTCTCCACCTTCGATTTCTCTACATTCTATCGCGGCAAATGCGGTATCGAAATCAGTACTCATCGAAATCCATTGAAACGCGAAAAGTCTCATGTGACGAAGCTGCATAAATTCCGAAGGCAACGACCTCAACATTGTGTATACTTGGCATCCACCAGGCTGTGGTCATGGCTTTCATCAGCATAGTCTTACTAGAAAGAGTATAAGAATCCCGTCGTTATACTGTTTGTCGTAAGCATCATTGGCAAGGCGGACTAGCAGACAGCACATGGCTTTGTGCATGAACACCATCAGCCAAGTATTCCGAGTAGTAGCCTTATCTCCACGGAAAAGGTGATCCTGAAAGCGTGGTCAAGTGATTTGATAGAGGAATACCAGAGATCTGGTATGAACCAGGGTAGGACAGAAAAGTAGGTCATATGTTGAAACAAGGGTATGAGGTCAAGCGAGAATTCTGGATGCAGTCATGTAGATCTTTTTGTGGAGTAGTTGGTCGTATTGAAAAGTGGTCATGAGGTCCAAGTCTCAAGAACTGCCAGATTGCTACAGGAGTGGGCTCTTATTGATGCAAGGTTTGTTCGGGCTTGCAATATTGAAAAAGTCGTGGTTGTTCGCTGCCAAGGCCTGCATCCTAGCACCCATGACGCTCGACAGTATTGTATCCGTGGCGGCCTTAGCACTCGACGTATACGCACGAAGTGCTCGCGATCTGAGGAGACGCGAGCAGCTTTCCAATGCAGAGCGTTTCCAGGTCAAAAACCGAGGTTGCCTAGGAAACCTGAACTTCAGCATTGTTGCACGATCATTGCGTGTCTCGTCGGGGGGCTGGAGGAGTCCGACTGGAATGAAGTTTCCCTTCAGCAGTCTTTGAAGCCTTGAAAGTACTGATGACGGTGTTAGCGAGCGCAGGATCACCTGCAGTTGAAAAGAGCCCTCACCTTTCTACGAAAATGATTCAAGTCATCGGCTGTTCCCGTATTGTTCAGATGATCTTCTTGCAACTGCAATCGATGCAGCCGATATGCAGAGAGCGAACCTTCGTCGATCTCACTATCCTTCCGTCTCCGGTACGACAACAACCTTCTCGACCCTGATCAAATTAGCATCATATCAATCCAGGGAGCAGGGCGTCATCTCACATTTGTTGAAGTCTTGCCTGCAGTGGCTCACTAAAGCAAGACACGGATGTTCTGGAATTGCATATTCCTTTTCGATACCAGGTGTCTCGTCAGATATTGCAGCTGCAGCGGCATCTGGATCGATCTCATCCTCGACGGCTCCGGCGACGGGCATCCACATGCAGAGTCGGCCATTATCGACCAAAGTGGTCGCACTGAAATCTAGAATGTCATCAATCATGCGGAGGAAGCTGTAAGGTTTCTTGGGCGGTATGTAGTCACTCTTGAGATGCGCAAGAGTGCCGTCTTTCAGCAAGACTTCTGCTTGGAGTGATGCTTTGTTGCTTCCTAGCACCCTAAGCCCTTCTCTGACACCGTAAGGCGGATCGCATACGATCGAATCCAGGTACCGATAGGCTCGTAGTGGTGTATTTGTAAGATCGGCAGCAAAGCCATCCAAATAAAAGCTAGTCGTGCCATATTGCACGAAATTCGCCTGCACACTGCGGTCCTTTTTACCCCGGATACTGCGGCCATCCATATCTGAGCCAAATACTGTTGAACCAAAATGAGCACATGCCAAAGGAAAGGAACCAGTGCCCATGAAAGGATCATAAGCGAGTCGTCCAGGTGCAGCCAATACTAAATTAGCGGTGATGAGAGACAGCTCCGCATCCATAGATGTGGTGTGGATGTACTTGCGTTTCTTTAGGTTGTATTTAGCGATTGCTTTGCGACCACTCTCCGCCATTAGTCGGCCAAAGTACAGTTGTCTGGGCACTCTGGTATGTAGATCGTAGTCCTCGAATATGGTGAAATGGTGATCAGGGGTTTTCATCACAATTGGCCCTTCCATGCCCATGTAGTGGAAGGACTCCATAATCTTCCGCTGCTCGCTAGATGAACGGCTTCCGTGACAGCAGTCGACCTCGAATCGGAAAGAAGGATTTCGATATTGCTCCCAGAGGGTCTCTGTGCGTTGGCGAATGTCTGCATGTAACTCATCGTAGGTCTTGCCAGCTCCCCAAAGCTCATGTATGCCAAACGTCAGGACTGAGCGAGAAATCAAGCTTTTGCAGGCCTTCATACAGTCTACTTGTCCCGCAAAGCGAACAATAGCGAAAGGAGACTGAGACCTGTTAGCTTGGCAGTAATACCAGAGAGCCAGGCGAAGGGCAAGTCAAGGGGAGGCATACATGATACAAACCTTCCTGGGTAAGTGAGCAGAAGCCGACTGCACTATACTTACGAATCGTGCGATTCCTTCTTACCCTTCGCCTGGCCTTATTGCATACTACCTACATTGTCAGAGTAGATGAGCCATTCGATATCGAGGCCATTCAATTCGGCAAGTGCGTTGATCTCAGCCCGTCTGAACGCCTCGTGGGTTTGAATGAAGCGAATGAGATACTCCATAGCAACTTTCCTGTATGCGACACGAGCATGATATTATTTTCACAGAGAGAGTGGTCGTGACTCCCGATTGCTTCGCGATACAAAGTTGCGGCATTAGGTAAGCAGCCGCAAAATCTTGGCGAGTATTTCGGCAGCGACATTCGAAATTCTGGCTGCTCGGCTCTAATACGACTTCACGACCAGACAACACCACAAGTCGCACCAGACGTAGGATACCCATTTCTTTGCGTCGCATCAATCAAAACCAGCCAAAATGCCTGCAACAGTACGTATATCGCTTTGCTGCCCGCCGACGCCTTGAATGGCAGTTCGGCATAGAGCAGTAGGCTGAGAAAAGTGTTTGAACAGAAGAGAGCATCTGCCGGTGGCGCGAAGAAGGGCCAGAAGGTGACCAACAAGGTATTTACAATCGCAAATCTGAATTCCTGCTGCGAAAACCACTGACTCTATGACCTGTAGTACATCATCAACGCTACCCAGCCCACCCAAGACCGCATCTTCGACCCATCCGCATTCGCGACCTTCCTTCAGCAGCGCATCAAGGTCGAGGGCCGCACCGGTAACCTCGGCGACACCATCACCGTTTCCAACCTCGGAGATGGACGCATTGAGGTCGTCGCTCATCAGGAGTTCTCCGGTCGCTACCTCAAGTACCTGACCAAGAAGTTCCTCAAGAAGCAGCAGCTCCGTGACTGGCTCCGTGTTGTCAGTACTTCCAAGGGCGAGTACAGCTTGAAGTTCTTCAACGTTGTTGGTGACGAGGGTGAGGAGGATGAGGACTAAGTGCTTGGACATCAAAAGCTAGAGATGTGGAAATTAGTTAGACACGAGCAATGGGTATCATTTTGCATCATGAACATGCGAACGCGATCCGTGAAGCTTAAGCTAGCTGTGGAATCATCACACAAGTCCAACGCTGACTTATTCTCACAACCTATCTCTTTCCTTTTCCTCGCCGACTCTGTAGTCCGTGCTTAAAAGCACGACCAGGCGATTTGTGAATTTTACCGTCCCCTGCAAAACCACTCTTCGTCTTCTCCCCGCCAAGGCCCCTCCTCTTTGGTGTGTGCTTGCCTGGACTCCTGGCATCAAGCTTCTTCTTCGCAGTGATAGCATCATCCTCATCGATATCCATTTCGTCGTCGCCACGCACATTCTTGAACTTCAGCTTGCCGCGTTGTCCTCGCTGAGGTGCATTCTTGCTCTTGATGGCCTCAACGTATGCATTAATGCCGCCCTCAAGTGTTCCGTCACCTGGCTCCTGGCCATCGACCATTCCAGACTCGTCAAAGTCAAGGACTTCAGCATCTGAACCCTCGTCAAACACCAGTTTGCCGTCAAGGTCAGTCTTGGCTTTCTTCTTGGTGGAGCCGTTCGGTAGCTCACGCCTCTTCGAGGGTTTGGTGGACGATACGTGAGCAAGAGCCTTGCGATCAAGCAAATCAAGAGGCTCTTCGTCGTCTTCCACAATGTACTGCTGTCCGCTTTGTTTCGCTTTTTGGCCTTTTGCCACCGACCGACCGAGCACTTCGTCGTCTGAGATGTCGGAATCCGTCTCCGACGCTGAGCCATAGACAGCTTCGTCGTACTCGCTTTCGAATTTGCCTTGACGTTGTTGAGCAGGTGCTTCATCTTCGCCATCTTCCGCGTCACGCTTCTTCTTGCGCCTCTCTCGTGTCTTGCGAATGTTCGTGATGAGCTTCTGATCAGCTTCGGGAGTATATCGCTGCACAATTTCGACACCAAATCGTCTAATCATCCGTTCGAAGATATGCTTTACCTTTGCTTTGAAGTGCTGCTTGTGTTCGTGACTCCATGTTATAAGATTTGGGACGAGTGTTTCCAGCCTTGGAAGTACTAGTGAGCTAGGCAGAGAAATAATGCAGACCTTCACAAAACCAAGCGCAGAACGCACAATCTCGCGATTCTTGGATTCGAGGAAGGTGTCCATCGTTTGGACAAGCTGAGAGACTGTCTGCTCAGACAAGCGTCCATGGAATTCGTACAAGAGTCGTGTCAAAGCGGTAATGGCTGCCGAAATCATGTGCGGCGATGTTGCAGCGAGACCTGCCGAGACCATCGTAAAGAATTCTTCGAGACTCGCTTCTGCTGAAGGTGCATCTGCCGGCATGTGCGGAACCTTTGACTGGATGATTGTGCCACCTTCGGCCATTTTCTCTGCCATGAGCACCAGGAGATCGAACGCCGCTGTGCGAGCCTTCTCGTTCACTTCCTTACAGCTGATGACGACTTCGGAGAGAATGGAGAAAATGAAGGACAAGTCAGACTTCGGCATGCCCGGGATGATCTCTGCAATCGATGCCAGTCGGTCTCTGCGTGCCGGTGCAGATGTCTTTGTTGCTGCATCGATGAGCAATTGCTGAAGATCCGCACTACGCTCAGCAAGAGCTGCGCGGCCACTTTCCGACTCAGAAAGGCGCGGAATGAGCTTGTATGCTTTCTTCTGCAACTGGGGGTCGTCTTGTTTGTTTACCACATTAGCAGCCATATTGAAAAGACCAGCAAAACTCTCTCTCGGGAGATAAGTAGACATCGTGATGACCAGATCCATCAGCGTATGTGAAGTCGGCGGCATTTTATCTTTGCCATCCTTGCCTGCTGTCTTCTGCTTATCGGCCTGTGTTTGAGAGCCAGTTTCTGCCAAAGAGGTCTCAAGCAGGGCTGCGACACGCTGGAATGTCTCGAGAAGTTCCTGCTCTGGAGTGATGCTAAGATAGGCATTTATGCATTGCAGGAGGTTGCCACGATTCTGAGGCAGCGTCTGGCTATAAACGTTGAAGAGCACGGCGAGAAGTGGGCCAGCGAGGCTGCCAAGATAGCTCAGATTTTGCTGAGCATCAGCTTTTGTAACTCGTCCTTGCTGTATCAGATCCTCGTGCTCATCTTCAAGCTCCGCGATCGCCTTATTGGTGTCGACCAAATTCTGCAAGGCTTTGCAAACGTCGGTTCTAAGCTGTGGCTGCTGGTAGAGGAGATTGCTAAGAAGTTCGGCAAACTTTTGGTCAAAGGAATCTCTCAAATCGAGTGGTAGCTGGCAATACCCAGGTAGACAGGACCATATTTGACTGACCACCGTCTCGAAGATCTTGACTTCCATGGTTTTCTCAGCATTGCCGTGGTTGAGCACGCGTTGAAACATGGTTTCGCTAAGAGGGACCAGCTCTGAGCGAAAGTGTCCTAGCTCCGTGTTGCTGATGGAGTCACGCATGATGGGAAGCAGCCAGGCACGGCCTGGCCCTGATGATTTCCCACCAAGGTTGAGTGGCAGAATTGCTAGTGTATTCTTGGGTCCTGCCGCCTTGATCGCTGCCCCAAGAACGGCATCTGCTTCCTTCTTGCCAGCGAACGAGTCGTTGCTGCGCAGCTCTCCGACGTTCTTGATGACGGTGTCAAGAAGCGGCGAGGATCTCCACTTGAGCGCATCGAAGGCTGCAGAAAAGACATTGAAGACCTCCATCCACGCAGTCTGGTACTTGACGTTCAAGAGCTCGCGCAAAGACTTCCCAAGTTTCTCCAGGATACGATCATCCATGATTGAGCCATCCAGAAGTACAGAATCTGGTATGCAAGTATGAAGGAGCGAAATTAGACATTCTGAAGACGACACGCGAATGTTGTGCGAGGAGGATGCGAGGAAGCCAGAAATCTTGTCGAAAAGATCTGGCAGCTTCTGGAACGTCTCCTCGGGCTCAATCTGCGATGAAACATCGTACCCTCTACTTAACACAGCAATCCAGGGAGGCAGGAGCTGGGTGTCGTTGTGAGAAGGCTGTAGTTCAGTGATAATCTCCAGTAGCCTTGGCAATTTTGACGAAGACACTTCGTCAGCTAGTCCGGCAAAGATGATCTCAAAAATGCCAAACGCAGCCATGGTCAGGAACTCATTGCTGCCCTTCGAGATGTTGAGCAAGAGCTCACACAAGGAATCAATTTTTCTGCTCGGCCAGCCATTCTGGGCAGATGCCACAGTTTTCACCAGCTGCAAAGCGTGCATAAGACTCGGATCATGCTGGTTCTCGTCTCTGTGTCGCTGCTTTTTCTTCTTGCCGCTGGCTTCTTCTGCGGCGCTCTGTAGATGTCGCAAAGCAGTCTCAGCGCACATGTCTGAAGCTGGATGATCAAGCGATGGGCTCGGCGGGGGTTGCTTCAACACATTGCTCAATGCATCTTGCGCCCTCTTGCGGACTTTCGGTCGGTGGTCCACGGTCAAGGCTAGCAGGCCACCCACAGCGCCTCTCGGGCTGGTAGGAGACTGAGGCAGAGCCCATGCTTGCGCGTCTTGTGCGATCAGCAATGACTCCAGACAACCAACGCTTGCTCTTAGCAGCGGCGCGTCTGCGTCTTGGTGCGTCAATGCCGGTGCAAGACTATTCAGAATTAGTGGGAATTTCGATCGCAGGAGTGGCGCTGGGACATGGCTGGTGACGAGGTCTAGCAGGTAGACTACAGATGTTGCAAATTCTTTGTTCACAATCCCCTTGTCGCTAGAAATGTACTGTCCTAGCAGCGACAGCAGCGCGGCGAAGTATGCGGTCGGTGTCGGATCGGTTTTTTGCGCTTGGAGAGTCTCTTCGACAGCTTTCAGAACTACAGACGCTTGCTGCTGGTTCTGAAGCTTAGGCGACGAGCGAATCTTGTCCAGCCTCTCCTGTAGAGACATGATTGCATCGAGCCGCAATAGCTTGGGTTGAAGTTCGTGCTCGATGGTGAACTCGAGAAATTTTGGGTGGAGTGCGGAAGTCTTTCCGCCGACCCCGAGCCAAACTTTCTCCCTTCGTCTGCTCCCTTTTCAACAACAACATCGCCTAGAGCACACACCTTGATCACACGTTCAGACACATATCAGACAGCCCGGGAATGGACTGACGGCCACAGCTGTGCTCTGCGACTATGGCCCCAGCCCAGCAACTGCCGGCAATCATATGGCCTCCCACCAGGAAGGGCACAACGAACCGGAAGCTGAGCCTGAGATGTTGACCAGTTACTCAGCAGAGACCTCTTCTGTCACAAGCACAAGGCCCAGCAGCCGGCTATTCAGAGCGCACTCTTTAGGGATTGACGAGCTGAATGGGACGTCGCAGCGTTTGACACGTCACACACCATTTCCCCTTCCATTGAACTTAAATTTGTCGCTGCACATATAAACCATTGACCCGTCTCCCTCATGTCTTCTTATCTTACAAAATGCCTTCAGAGACGATTCTTCTAACAATGACTATGTAGCCATCCATCTAACCAAGATTAGAAAATATTCTGCTGCTTCGGCTACTTAGCGAGGAGGATCTTCTGAACGCCATGGCTTTGCCGCAGACGTCCGAGCATGACACTCGAACATGCTGCCACTCAACTCGCTAGGACCTCTATCCTCCTCAAACCATGGGTCCCTCGCTTACATCTCATCCTGGATATCTGCAAAGACAATGAGCCTGCTCAGCTGGATCAAGCACTACCAAGCCACGCAGTCGGACGTGTGAATCTGCAAGTCGCGCCAAGGGTTCAAGGTCGAAATATGCTCTAAACATGGCTACACTATCGAAGTGTTCATCATGGACAGTCTCGATGCCCTCGCAAGTGTATTCGTCGCCAGCGGTCAAATTAGAATTCGTGACTCTACGGCTGGGTACCTCCGACCCCACGACTTCTCACAATGGCGAGACGGATCGATTGGTCGGGAGCAACTGGAAAGTAAATCATATCTTGATTCTGCCGCGTGACGAGCAAGTGGCAAGATCCTCAGCTACGTGCAATTGGAGCTTGCATATGCTGCTTGTGAAGGAAATGGTACATCCTAAAGGTATTCTACTCCAAAGCAGGGTAGTTGGACATGCTTCCGTTCTGACTTGATGATACTGCGCAAGATCGAGGAACAGCGCCGAAGTTGTGCTAACAAGGAAAGGGGAGAATATTAATGGCCTCAAACGGCCAGAAGACGACTCGAGAATGCGCCGCGCAGCCCAGGAGCGTTGCAACGCGAAGTCTGTTCTCCCACTCGATGCGCGTCAGCCAGGGCTGTTCTTGTCTATCCTCAATGCTGACGGTGCGTGGCGCTGCTAATCCTCGGCAATCTCGGCGTGTTGGGTCTTAGCAGAGGAGCCGCCTTCGCATTCACGACATGATCTTGTCCGGTCCATATGAGGGTATACCAAATCCGGATGAAATCGGAACCACAAAATGAAAGTGCGAAAGACTGGGATGCGGTCGCTTTGGCGCAACCGTCTTTGATTCGCTGCGATGCAGCGGTGAAGGCCTTCATACGCATGGCATGATTTGCAGGCTACCAAAGTCATGATGCAGCACTATATCCTGCGCGCTTTCATGTGACCATTCGTCCGCTTCCAAGGTCAGCTCTTCCCAGGAAAAGGCGAATATGCAAGCCGAAGGCCCAGAAGTGGAGTCGAGCCAAAGAAAGCATACATATGCATCGACCTGCCGGGCTGATGGGGCCAATGATTCTCTAGAAAATGCTTTTGCCAATTCGACGAGAACATTGCGTGGACGGTCTGAAGGCGTCAGCTTCTCAGCCTCGTAAACTCATCTGAGACAACGGGAAGCCGCGACAGGGCTTGCGCAAGCTTCGCGCTCGGTGAGGCAGCCGTTCATGGTGTGTCTGTCGGTCTCGGTATGGAAGCCGAAGGGCCGTCAAAGTCGTGTGATCAAGCATCAAGCTACGTCTCGATTTCCCGTTTCATGCGGTCTATGCTCATAGACTCTGGTCAGCCATCTATGCATAGTTGCTACTCATCGGCAACGTTGCTGCGCTACGGTCCGTCAGACAGCCCGCCAGCCATCATGCAGCTGCACCTATGATGATCAAGCAGGGCTCCACTGCATAGAGCCATCGTGAATGGTCGACACAGCATCTCCATCTGCCTGCATGGCGGACAGCTGCATCAGAGTACCTACCCGAAACATCGATATGCCACAGGCCATGTGCTCTGTTGACCGAGACCAATGATGCAATCATTGAGCTGAACGTGTCGGGATTTTTATATCATATCCTGGTTCACATATGGTACATCAGGGAAGAGGCGAAGGATTCGAGTTACCAGACTCTCCAGATCAACGCCCGACCACATGCCCTCGATCGTGCGCTCCACCGCTCCACAGACTACTTTGAGAATGGATACAGGTGGCAAGTACATTGCGGAGCGGCGCGTGCAACGACGGACAGCAGAGAGTAGCTTCATGCCGAGGAAGGAAGCAAGAGTTTCTGGCTTGCAGCTGGCTGCAGCTCTCAAGGCGTGGGATATCATCATGTACAGGCGATCCTCCAGGCAGAACAGCGGCTATCTGCAGTTTCACTATGCAGCTGTCCGAAAGAACGTCACCTCAAGCAAGCAAATCATGCGCAAGGTAGCTTCGCAATGACTCGTTTCGGTCGGCATTATCCTGTAATCAGGTTCGCGACAAGTTCGAAGTACCAGATTCGCCAGAATCCAAGGCGCGGGATGAGATTCATAGTTCTCAGGTAAGAGCTCCAAGGCTGGAAATCGCCTCGCCCCTCATTTTGTGCGCCTTCGTGATCATTGGCCATGTGCATCCTTGCATGATGCTTTTCGATAGTGCCCATAGGTGGCGAAGCTCTAGCTGCGACGTTATGCCCGGTGGAAAGACCAGATGCATTATCGCTCAGAGCCAAGTGATGTTTCGGGTCGACTTGTCGCGACCGTAGGAACTGGATGAGTACGCGATGGCGCCGCAGGAAACCCTGAAGCGGCTCGATCGCCCACATTAGTGAGGTTGTATGTGAGAAATAATGCGTAGGCGTCCGAGCGGGACGGTTCGATCACAGATGGGCAGACTGACCTTTGAACGTGTGGCTTATAGTGCCACCAGCACCTCTCCACTGGACGTCGTCGATAGGCTGCGCAAATTGTATTGCTGCAGGCGTGCATTACTTTCCGCTTTGCTTGCCCACGAAAAGGAAGCCTTGCTCACTGCAGGCCTGTCGCGAGTGTTCTTTTCACGTTTCCAACAACGCGAAAGCTGAGGTCGTGCCTTTTGGCCCCCAGCCTCAAGGCGATCTCCCGTTGAACGGTTCGAACAACGGGTTGTTTTTACAACAATTGGACGTTCAGGCCCGGTCTAAAGTCGAGAGGCCGATTGCATCCAACGCCAGCATCTCACGGCCGGCCAGCACAGCTTCGGCTTTCACGGCGACCCTCACCTGCAACGACACGGTACTGTCGCTACCGTGACCGTGGCAAGCTGTCCTTCCGACGGCGAATCAACAACATCCAGTATAAGGATTGGGCTGCGACTACTCTCTCCGAGACAGACCGCCTGCGCAACCTACTTTAGTTACCGGATCTTGGCGCAACTTTCACGAGTGAGTACAATTTCTTTCCTATCAAATCCATCGTCGCCGTCGCGAGCAGCGCCAATACACCGGGCCCGGTCACGCAATCTATCCTTCATTGCTGGCCTGGTTTTTGGGCCTCTCTTCTCGGACAGCGCTGCCCAGCGCAAAATCCCTTGCGTCCTCCGCCAGCGTTCTGGGCGGCACGTGTAACCCCAGGCACAGGGAGGGAGCGTCGCATTAACCAAATGCATACTCCGTACTGCTCGATGCTTCACCGCGCCATAGCCTGGAGTCCGCGAGCCGTGTAGGACCGCAAAGAAGGCAACGCAAGGCTGCTCCGAGTGTCATGTTGCTATTCGCAGCAGCAATACGAATGCTTCCAATGACTCCGGGATATTACTGTGACCGGCGACGGCGGGATGAAGGATGAGAAGCTGACCTGAGAAAAGCAGCCCGGCCTACGTTCGAACTAGCGGCTTGTGCGTCATTCACCCGCTCAGACGCTCCAACCCGCTGTCTGTGCGAAGGTCTTGCAGCGCTCGGTGCCACCTGCATCGACCCTCACTTTCGAGGTTCGACGACCTTGCATGAGTGAAGCTCTTCAGAGTCGTCCAGCAACACCGTCTCCACCCCTCCCTCGCCCCAGTCGTCAGGGTTTCTCCAGCATCAACCGCGAGCTTATCTGCGTCTCGCGAAACTTCAAACTTTCGGATCGTGCAGCTGCGCAGCGCTTCGGTCCTAGTCGCGAGCTCTGCTCTAGTATCTCCACTCTTCGACGTTGCGCTTCGCTCGCGAGAACCTCCATCGCTGTTCCTGTCCATGCTCCAGCAGCGCGCAATCCCGAGTATCTCCAGGGCCTCACCGCCACCGTCGTGTCGTTTGAGACGGCAGTGATTAAGACCACGACCTTGTGCGACGCCTGTTCCCGACTCTCCGCGCACTCCTGCCAGGTAGCGGGATGTGATGCTGGCCGTGTCGCATCGGAGCATCTCAGGGTTACCTACATTACACCACGGTGTTGACATGGAAGACTCGGGCACGATCAATCCAGCAGCTTTGAATGCGCCCGGTAAGCACTGGCTCCACCGGACTGTGGTGCGACGCGTTGTTTACAGCGACGACAGCGCAGACCCGCGTCCGGCTGGACTCTTTAACATTGTCGCATATGCTGATCCGTCTGCCTCTCTTGCAGAAAGCACGATTGCTCCCAACCTGCTGTCCACGTCGAGCCCTCGTGGCATCAAGCGAAGTCGTTCGCCGGATAGCTACGGCGCAACTGGTCAAGAGGGCGAAGGTGGTACGTTCATATCCACCACAAACATCAATCTGTCATCGAGCAGCAGCGCAGCCAGACCGCGGCATCCGCACTGTGCTTCAGAGCAGTCAACGAGCAGGAGCACTAACAAAGTCCAATCAGATGACGCCAAGACCAACAAAGTTCGAAAACTGAAGGCAGGTGAAAGTCCCGCGCCTTCCTCAAACATGTCGCTTGCCACAGCAGCCATGCCTGTGCACACCCCACACATCAAGACATCCGCGTTACCGCAAGGCTCGCCTACACAAGCGTCGCCTGCGCGCTCTACGCCAGGCTCGGCAACGAAGCCCCCGGTCGTGAAGGCCTTACCAACTGTACGCGACCACACCACCGACCAACTCGCACCGGAAGGAGACGAATATATACCTCGTGAAATTGATGTCGATGGAGAAACCAAGGTCTCCAAGGATGGATACCCTCTGGACGGCCGTAGATACAAATGCCGGACATTCCAGGTCCCCAACCGGGGCGAGAAGCTCTTCATGCTCGCGACCGAGTGCGCACGAGTGCTAGGATACAGAGACTCATATCTTCTGTTCAACAAGAACCGTTCGTTGTTCAAGATTATTGCGAACCAACAGGAGAAAGATAACCTAATTCACCAAGAAATACTACCTTATTCTTATCGATCGCGACAAATTGCCATTGTCACGGCAAGATCAATGTTTAGACAATTCGGAGCTCGCTTGATTGAGGGCGGTAGACGCGTCAGGGACGACTACTGGGAAGCCAAGGCCAGAAAGCAAGGCTTCACTGAGGAAGACCCCGCTGGAGAAAAGCGACCAGGAGCAGCCAAGGCCAGAGAACAGGCTGCTGCTGAGGCCGCCGCACATACTCACGCTCTTACTTCTCTTCCGCAGGGAGAGATCATCTACAGCAATGCACCAGGCATTGACGGAGGTCCGCCAGGCATGGGTCCGGTCTCGCTCGCGCCGCTTCCAATGATACATCTACCGAGTGAGGACCTCAGAGCCAGCGTTGCAGGAGCGAATGTTATCAGGCCGAGGCAGGAAATCACAGGACCACCATACATTGACCGCACACAGTCCAGTAGTACGGCAGAAATCATGAGTCAAGCGGCTGGCGCTGCTGAATACAACAAGCAGCTGGCAGCCCAGAGAGATCACCGTTTTGGCTATCTGGACAATTATTGGAAGAGACCGCATGAGCAGCCCACCACAGAGAGCTCGTCTGAACAGGCGACAAGTAGCACAGTTGCCCCTCAAACTCTGCAAAGTCCACAAGCCGTTGCAGGCATCGGTCAGCATCGGCAACAGGAATCAATTTCACACTCTGGTTCACAGATGCTGCAGCAGAATTACCTCAGCTATCAGAATCAGCAGAACCCAATGGCATCTCCTGTTCAAGCAGCAATGCAACGTCAAACGAATGCGATGCAAGGGTCTCCAATGGGCATGGGCGGTCATCGACAAACGCCTTCCTATGGCGGATACAACCCCAGCCAGATGTGGCCACCTCCTCAACCTCAACCCTCACCCCTCTCGCAATCTCATGTATCAGGGTATGGTCAGCAACAGCAACAGCATCATTCTCCAATGCCACCTCCCCAGATGCCGCAGCAGTATCAGATGAATCAAATGAACCAAATGAGCAATCCGGCATACTCAGGTATGAACAGGTCTATGTACCAGCCAAATCCGCAGTACAACATGGGATCACAGTCGGGAGCTGGGCCGCAGCCAGGCATGCAAGGATGGTCGACTCCTGGCAGCATGCCCCAGAACTACGGCGCTTACCAATGACCGCGAATCCACTGAGCTGGTTTCGTCGCACACGTACACCATCTTCACGAATTCTTGTAAATCCTTGGACAGATCGAGGCTTTACTCCAGTAGGGCCACCAGCATCGATACCCCTTGAGAAACGGCGTTGGCGTTTTGTTTCACCATCGAAGGATTGTTGCTTGGCAACAACCACATATGACCCCAGCATCACTGTTTCATGCATGCTGTGCGCCCGAAGTGACCGGTGGCGCTTCCTGCACTCATCTTCGACTGCATCAGCATTCCCCCTACGAACGGTCTCGGCTTTCTGCTTTACACTCATGTGGCGCGTTGCGTACGGATTGGATCTAGTTTTGTCGCGGTGATTTTCGCTCGGTTCGATATGTGTTCGAGATTGGAACTCTGTGCGTGAAGGTTTTTTTGCTTTGGATGGCATTAATAGCATAGCGGCATGGATGATTGGTCGGTGACGATACCCAGATTGCTTTCGATTGACAGTGGCCTTTTGCATATTTTCGAATTTGCATGGGAACGAGACAACTTGCTTCCACCTAGCTTTGATATTGGGTAGACTTTTAGTTGAAAACGAGCAATGCAGGACCGAGATCAACGTTATAACAACATCTTGCTGCCATCGAGAAATCGAGTGAATGCGCAGCAAATTCGATTCCTGCAAACCTCAGCTTTTCACTTGGATGCAGAGAGCCTACTCTTACGTGTCACTGATCGCAGCTAGAGTAATGATCTTATCGGACTCCATAAAGAGCGATTGAGCTTGACCAGTCGCCCAGTGTTCTCTGCAGTTGCACAGCTGTACGATTGGGACCGAAGGATGACACTTAACAAGGGAAACTTCAAAAAAGGACTTTCTCATTTGCCGAATCGATTGATCGACTCTTTTCCAAAGACTGTTGTTGAAACGGTCGGCTACCCAGTGCTACATGTATCGAACATCGACATCAATCGCTTCCAACGAAAATTGAACCGTCTGATGACCCTCGTGACAGCCATTTTTGACTCTGTCAACACCGCCAGCTGCGTCCGGTCATGATTCTGTTCTGCTCAGCCACAACTCCCACCGCCGAGGTAATTTGGGTGGCAAGACGAGCACCTTCCACTGCAGTCGCTGTTGCTGTCGCAGTTTTGGCCACAGCCGGCCCGTTTGAAGAGGTTGAGTCCAGGTCCCGATGATTGATCTGGGCCCATAGCAATACCCGCCAGAACGAGAGTTGAAGAGAGCAAGTTGACGAGAATGATTGTGAGGAACTTCATTACTTCGGTTGCTGGTAGTATTCCTTTGGCTACATGTATTGGTGTTTGGTGTTGATAAGCTTCTCTTCAAAGCTATCCCGTACTTGAGTGATAATGTATGCGTGTGATTGTGCTCTCTACTCCATTATCATCAGGAAGGGATTGAACGATATATATATACTGTAGTCGCCCACTCTGTAAATGTCTTGAAATGGATAGGAGGGAGGCCTCAATGCTCGTATCTGTACAGCGCTGCACGGCAGTGAAGGCTCGAGCAACTTCGCTCCGTCCTAATCGTTCAGAGGCCGTAGAGTAGGTGTCCTATGATGGTATTCTTGCATGACGAGACCTTGCCCGATCGTGGGTTACCAGTATTTGGGGTGCTAATCTTGCGGCCCCACGTTTGAGGCCTCCTAGCAGCAGTACAAAAAGCCCTGATGAGGGATAAGTCAAGCGCTTGATACGTGTACTGGTGCTGGCCTCAAGATTGGGATGGAGCTCTAGTGGTATGATATGGCGGAGCGTTCCAACAATGTAAGCATGGGAAGAGACGTCCACAAGACTCGCGACGGACGGCTGGTCGATATGGTCGCTGTGCTGCCGTCTCTTTCACGCGACTAGCTTGGTACTTTGTTCGCTCCTGGAAATCGTTGCTTCACCACGGTCGGCCTGGTATTGCTGGTTGCTGCGGCCGTGATTCAGGCTCGTGGTTCAATCGATGACCTGGACTTCTGTAATGTTGCGACCGAAGCAGCGGGCTGATTTTGACATTGGGTGGCTCAAAGCCGCTGTCATGAGCTGTCAGAAAGTTTCTTCCCAGTCTCTGCTGGTCGTTCGCACTTCCTGTAGCAGGCTACTATGCGTGAATAGTCTTCTCTATAACCATCAAGCATGCGATGTTGCCGATGAAGTGGTTCGAGGGCGACAAGGATGAGATTGATGTTGAGCCCTTCCCCAATAATCATGCCAAGAATGGCTAAACCTCGGCAATTGCAGATCCTCTTGTTGCTGGCAACTTCCCTCGTTCCAACATTTCGCCTTCTACAGCAGCATTCATGGGCATATGGCGTCTGCGCTTGTCAGGAACTTCTCAGTGATGAATTGGCAATGCGCGTTAAATCGTACACCTCATCTCAGATGCTGAACAAGACCATACAGTACTCCATGTACGAACAGGAACCTGGAAAAGCCGAACTATCTGAAAAAGCTAGAGAGACGATGATACGGCGATCGAAATACCAACAAAATTCTGCCCTACCCTGGACTGACTCAAGACACCTCGTTCTCGTTAGTTCTTTGCACCCTTCGTAACTTAGCTGGTCTGGATCTTGGAATGCTTCGCGTTCCCAGGAACATCAACGCAGGTCGGGTACCCATTGACGCCTTACCAGCACAATTGTCAGCCAAGCTTGGCACCAGAACAGACTTCACACCTACCGGTATACTGGCTTCCAGTTTCATCCTTGCACTTATCATCTGTGTAAAATAAGAGTTCGTATTTGCTAGTCGCGGCGTAGAAGTCCGCACTTACTGCGCACGCCCGTGTTAGTTCTTGCATCAGGATGACCCTTCAACAACGACATACTGGTGGAGCCCATTTCGGATTCTCTGGTCGTTTCCCGCAAAAGCCTTGGTCCTGACTTGCATGCACTCGCAGACAAGCATAGCCAACATGGGTACGGACCATCAAAGATCTAGCAGTCGTAATATCGAGCAAGTAGACAGACTAGCAGCCTATAGCCTTCAGCAATCCGACCGAGACGCTCTCCGTAAAGCAGCGAGCATAGTAACTACTCATACGAGCATTGGGTCGATTGTAGGCCTCTCGCTAGGAGTACTCGCTTTCCGTATTCGAAGTAGTCGACAAACTTTGTTCCGCGCGTTCAAGGCCGCGGAGAGGCCGCAAGCTATACGATTCGTGCATAGACGCGAGGAGGTGCTTATGGTGTTGGCAAGCCGAATATTGTTCGATATGAGTCAATTGCGCTCAGCTCCGTCCCCGTCGCGGCTGGCCAAATTTCTTCCCGGAATGGTGGTAAACGACTGCCATTAAGCACGAAAGACGCGCTTGCGAAGCAGAATAAGCCGACAGGGTAAGGTATGGCATCGATGTTTTCTCAATCGCAGGATGTTCGAGGCCCGTACTTGCCGTCTTCCTGGAGCATGACCCCACAGACAGCCATACGCCATGCCGATGGCATCGAGAAAGACACACGCCAGCCTCGTGCCATGGCTTGCCAAGGCTGAATAGCAGCCTGTCGGGCTGAGCCTGGAAGAGCCGATCGAAATGTATAGGATTGGTGACCAACTCCAGGAATTGAGTTCAACTGCTCGGGAACTTCCACCAGACGAATCGGACTGTACAGTCAACCAATCTGATTGGCTAAATCCAAAACATCTCTTGGACTTGGATGCCGGACTCCACATGTACCCCAAGAGTTAAGCCGTCTCGGCGCAGCATGGTCGTGTCATGGCAACAACTCTACTCGCACATATCTAATCACCAAATCAAATGTAGCGGGCTGTCACACCTAAGCACTCACTCCACAAGTGCCCATCGCTATACTTGGGAGTCCGCGCAAAACAGCCCTATCAGACTGGGTACCACGAACTGGCCTCCTCGGCGGCAGAGACACGGCCAATGTATGATGAACATCGTGGCTTCTTCGAATTAGCCACAACATGCTTTTTACCAAGACGGCACCAGGTACTAGCTCTAGGGAGCATCATTATATTCCAGGTACTTCGACATATACACCTTCGGCGTGTGACACAGAGGCGACATGAGGCCTGCCATCACCCCAGTCGTGCCGGTCAACCAGCGGTGGCTACTCACTAATATCGCCATGGCCTGCTGAACCTGGAGAGATGTTCAGTTTCGCTGCAGCACCAAAGTAGCACGCCGAGGACAAGTGAATCTGCGCGACACCTCGAGACTATAGCTTTCAGTATGCACATGCACAAGCTAAAGTCATGGGTTCTTGGCCAAATTGCTACTCTCAGACTGCTTCGCTCGCTTCCTCCCAAACCAGCCAGACACGGAAGCAACTAAATCGCCTAGTAGTCCTCCTGAATAGGCTTTAGGCTCGCGACATCTCGTCGGTATGAGTATCATATTGCCCAATATAGCTTCGCCAAGGAAATATGCGGACTGATCAATACTTTCTCGGTCCACGAGACGGCCGTTCAAAACTTCATGAAGGTATTGGTAACAAGAAATGACCTGTCATTCTTACTGGCTCGTCATGCCGCTCCTGCGTCTTCATCTTGACTCGATGTCGATCCAGTCGCCCGTGATGCAATGCGCAGCCTTGACCAAAGAGAATACAGCAAGTAAACAACGTCGGACGACGTGAGCCGCAGGAGTCGCAACAAGATATGAAGGAGGCCTTGCCATCCCTTTCTTCTCACCATCAAGCATCGAAATAAATTCTATACCATCTCTTCATCTACGTTCGCTCAGCACAGGACAACTAAAGTCAGCATCATGAAGTTCTTCTACGTTGCAGGCGCAGCTCTTTACGCTGCTGGAGTCATAGCTGCACCCGCTGCATCCAGCGATCTCTCCGTGGAAAGCTTCATGGAACTCGCAAGAAGAACTGGAGGGAAGTCCAAATGTGATAAAGCCAAGGAGGACTACTACCAGTGCAAGGTGAACCAACATGCTCGTCGGACTCAATACGATACTAAGAATGGATCAGAAAGAAGAAGACAAGGAGTACAAAGATCTTCAGCAATGCAAGAAATGTATGGTGTCCAGCCCTGCCATGATTGTAGACACCTGACTGACTCTCTCACAGACGAAGAAAATGAGAAGTGGACTTGGGAGAAGTGCAAGGAGGGCTACAAGCATCACGAAGACGCTTGGAAGCAATGCAAGAAGAAAGAAGACATGGAGAAGCACGAGTAAGATCAACCATCTTATGTCCTGATCAAATATACTGACATGTATCCCAGGTACGAGCAATGCAAGAAGGATGAGGATCATTGGTACAAAGAATACATGAAGGCCAAGGATGGCAAGTACAAGAAAGAGTGCAAGGCCAAGTGGGAAAAGCAGAAGAATAAATGGTATGTATCATCCTGGAAATCATCTTTCAACGGACGATACTGACATAAGTACAGCAATGACGAACACAAGGAATACGATAATAAAAAGAAGGAATGTTCGAAGAAAGAGTATGAGTGGAAGGAGGAGGAGAAGAAGTGTAAGAAGGATGAGTATGATCATGAGAGTAAGTCGACTTTTGTGCAGCAACCGATGAGCCGCACTGACAGTGGGGCAGAACAAAAGAAGAAGTGTGAGAAGGACGAGAAGGATTACTGGAAGCAGAAGGTAAATTACTTTCCTCCTCTCATCATTTACATGTGCGCTGACTATGCAACAGGAGAAGTGCGATAAGATTAAAAAGGAGGAGGAGAAAGAGTGCAAGAAGTACTGAGCTTCGATGGTTCCCATCTTTTTCGAACGCAGCGCCTATTTCTTCTGCCACACTCCTTCGCTGTGTTTCATGTAGTGTCTCGATGATGCACATTGGGTATTCATTTTCATGTAAAGTGCCTCCAATGGTCGGGAAATCTGCTTCGTAACATGTTCAAAAGCTGTATTGTTCTGCTTCCAATCAGGCTCTTGAGGATCCTTCAAGTACCTTTCACCTGCTCTTGTACCCACCTTCCTTGAGCCCTCATGCCACCTTCCACAATCTATACACGTGCATTTTAGCGTCATTCGAATCTCGGGTTACTATATATGGGTGTAACTGGAAAATGTGAGTAATCGCTCTGGCGTGTTGCCGCCCATTCGTATTTGATCAAGTCTCGATCATCCTGGGCAAAGATCACATATAGCCTTTTCATGAGACTCGTGCTTTTGCTAAGACCAGGCGTGTTTGGTCCGGGCCCAGATGTTGTTTGGCCAGTTTGTGTAAAATCAGATTGTAAGATGAGCTTGCCAAGCTCCTGGGGGTCAGAGTCTAGAAATTATGTTCCTATGTTCTGCTGATCGCAGGCATTTTCGTGTTGGAGGTGGTACTGTATGGATGGATTCGTTCATGATCAAGCGTGCGGTGTTGGCGACGGAATTCAAAAGCCGGGCATAAACAGAGAGGGTCTTTTCATGCAAAAAGCTGAAGCTCAAAATGCTGTTCTTTGGGCTTGGCAAATGTTTGAAACTTGGACAGACGTCTCAAAACGCAATGCGCAAGTCTTTAATATGTCCTGATTAGCTGCTCATAAGCAAAAGATGATCGCCGGAAACCAAAAAAAAGAAAAAGAGGAAAAGTCGTCAACTCATTGACACTCTACGTGGGACTGTACAATATTAGGATTTGCAGCAGAGGAAACGACCTGGATAATTCTTACCTCGAACCCACACTGAACAGATGTTAGCAGTGCAATAGATGGTGGGCGGTAATGGAGGACACATACACCTCCAGATTTCATAGGGTTGAAACCCCCTTAGAAGTCTGGCGCGCTACCATTGCGCCAGCACTGGTCCTCGTTAGCAGATGCCCAGGAGCTGGCAGTTCGAATCCACCTACGAGCTAGGGCGGCAGTCAGACTTCCAGCAGGAAGTCTGACGCGCTACGATTGCGCCAGAAGTCGAAGATTCGGAAGAATCAACGAGCTTGTGCAGCAGATTCGCGTGCTCGGATTGGTCAACTCAAAATTTGAATCAATAATGAGTGTGTCATATTGAGAGCGGCGATGATCCGCCGAAATGCAAGCGCACGCTGGCCATAGAGAATTCCGATGACTTTTCCAGAGAATGTGCGGAGTTCGAGGTGCAAGTGCGGGGCTCTTAGCAACGACAGCCATCGGAAAATCCATTTTCAAATTTGGCGTGGTATCATCCAGAACCCTTAAACAGCCAGAACGCCTGAAATGCTTCTAAATGCAATTGGAGATACAGCCTATCAGTCGCCAGTGACAGTGCTTTCTTAGTCACTGTCTGGATCGTCCAGAGCTTCGTCTCGCAATTCGCTTCGGTCGGGCTGCTCTTCGAGAGCATCTTCCATAGTCTGGTCTTCGTCGTCCGACTCCTCGTCTGGGACATCGTCCTCTGCACCGTCCTCATCAGCGTCATCGTCGTTCTCTTCAGCTTCCTGTTCATCGTCTCCGTCTTCGTCATCCACGTCGTCAGCCATCTCGGGTGGAGCAGCGCTACCATTTTCGCCTTTGAGCTTCTTAGCTGGTCGCTCAGCATCCTCATCCCCACCTTCACGGTTGACAGCTCCATCATCCGCAGTTTTCGCTGTTTCACCATCTTTGGATAACATGGAAACATCAGCATCAGTGCCGTCCTTGGCTGCTGCTGCCGCCTTCTCCTCCTTGACTTTTCGCCGATATGTGTTGCGCTTGTCGCACTGTGTCTCGTTGTACTCTGCTGCAGTCAGCAAATGTATCGAAACTATTTCCGAAAAGCAGAGAATGTACTTTTAAGCTCGGCTTCCAGACGTGGCAAGAATCCCTCCAGCTCGGCATCTTTCAGTGCAGCCATGACATCTTGAGGCGATATTGTCTTCTTGCCACCAGCTTGTGCGTTGTCGTTGGAGCTGTCTACCGGTCAACTGTGCTCCATTCATGGAAGTCTTGTTTCCGAGAAAGTACGCACTTCGAAGCAATGTAGCTCACAAACACCGTGGCGCTCTTGTGCATGGAGAGTAGCGCATCTTTGTGGATTTGAGTGTTAGCAGGCAAGACTCCTTTGGCTAATCTTGCAATCATTGCTGCCGCAGGTCAGCGGTACTTTCTCGCCAAGGTCTTGCTAGAGGCCATACATTTCGGCAGGCTGAGATCCTACGACTGGTAAGCATGGTTTCAAGATGCCACGACAGAAGTACTCACATCAACACTGAAGCCCTCCTTCTCCTTGCTCTGCTTATTGGGCGCTGATGGAGTGGTCTCGACTACCTCCTCGGGACCGTTGGATGTGGTCGACACATTGCTCTTGCGGCCAGGCATCTTCCTGCAAGAATCGTGGTATATGGCTCCTGCGACTCAATGTCAAATTCGATGATTTGTGCACTTGTCAAAAGAGTGTAGATTGATAATATTGAAGCTGACGATTGACGGGTCTCGCAAAGGTCGCGTCAGTTTCGTGATTGCAGGTCGAAAGTGCTTGGCAGCGGCGTTCAGGGCCGAAACTTCCTTCTGCAACACCCTTTCTTTTGTTTCTCCACCTTACTGCTGTGCCATTTCAGAACTTCGTGATTCCGAAGTACGAGCATGTGGGAAGACAGTGAATGGATTCGATTTCCATGCACTTCGACGAAAGCGAGTCGTGGATGAAGATACATGGGTGTTGCATTTGGTGACAGGCCGCCATGCACGCTCTCCGCCTCCAGCATGCATGATACTTTATGGGGACCTATTCCTTGGGTTCGACAAGGCGTTGTCACACACACACTCTTGTCTGACTCCGTCCTCATCTGGAAACGAGCTGATGACTTCTCTACTACATGGCGCTATTGAATCAAGCTACCCTAGCTGAATCCGCAAGACATGCATGAGACCCATAAAGCCTGAGCAAAGACACCACCGTAAATCACAGCAGTTCAGCTGCTCACCATTCCCCCTCTTCTCTTCTCTCTCAGCCATGCAAACATCACAGTAGACATGAAGCGCTCCGAAAATATGCTAATAAAGAGACTGCAGCCCAAGATGGATGTTCCAAGAACAAGCTTCGCAATCAAACGAGATCAAACGAAGCAGCAGAACCCTCTTCGACAAGGAGCCCTTGCCTCCAAAGATGACATCCGTGCCATTCAAGGCCCTGGCTCGGAGCTGCGTACTTGCCTAGCAACGACAATGTGGATACAGAAAGCCATCGAAGAGCTTCCGGAGTGTCATCCAAATCAAATATATCTACAGGAGTTGCTTCGAAACGAGCCTAAGACACCTTCGAGTCCCAGCAGCAGAACCAGTTCTAGACGGGCGAGCAATACAGGATCAAGGCGTGCAACTATTCTCGATCTACCCTTTGAGGTGCGCAAACTCATCTACGAGTACTCAGCGTCAGAAGACGATCCGATTTCTCCTGTGTTCAAAGTTGCAGGAGAAGAACTCGGTGGTAGTGACCAAACTGGCGTGAGCTACTTGAAGGCCGGCTTGCCTGTTCTACTAGACATATTTCCAAAGCTCGAAAAGGAATTGGCCGCCATGCTCCCCACGTTCTACAGAGCGAACACGTTTCAATTTGATTTAAGAGGCGAGTCTGGTGGCGAAGCTCTACAGCGTTGGATCGAAGAAAAGAGTGATGAGGCATCAGCAGCAAGGAAGATATGCCTCAAACACTGGACTTGGTATTACAACGCAAGTGCGGGTTGGGAACACGTACCTGACGAGACCATCCTCAGTATTACATCCTCTGGTCACGTAAGAGTCACTAGGATTGCGCGTCAACTACATCCCTTAGCCTGCACATGCGAAATGGACGACTTCGTGAGTACACAATGCCCAGACTGGAAGATCAATAAACTTTGGTCAGTGGCCGACTTTGTCACCGCTCTCCGCCAAGAGGAAGGACTTCTGATCCAGGCTGTGAATAAGCTGGTGGAATTGATACACTACCATAACGAGACCTTTCACATCTGGAGACAGGGCCCGAAAGGTTGCAAGCTGTGCGGTAAACAGATGATATTCATTCGGTCCTTTGACGAGGTCGAGTGGACGTCGGATTGAGAAATATTTTCCAAGGCTTAAATTGAGCTTACTTTCGTCGCACCCTTGGTCGTCTGCTGAGCTTACCACCTAAAAGGAAAACAAAGCTACAACTTTTGGAACGGCCACGCAGCATGAAATTGAGCCATGTCCGGTAAACGATGTCTTCTGACTTGCTGGACATGGGCGACAAGCAGCATTGCTCATCATGGCAGACGACGCAGCGTCCATCTGGACCAGAACATCAAGTCGCAAGAGCAACGCCTCCAGCTCCTATTTCAGCTGCCACTCGCGCACAGACTGCGATGAACAAGATGCTGGCCCTAAAGGTAATGGAGCTGGGAGTGACATATCTGGGCGCTGGCGCTCTACTCGAGAACTCTCCATGGTGTCTACAAACACATTCAGAGTCCTCGGTGGATCGTGTAGTGTTGAGCGAGACCTCACTCAGAGCATCGTAATGGGAGAGGACTATCACGTTTTGCCGCCACCAATTCCACCAAGAAATCCTCGGCGAGGGTCCCTCTACTTTGGCTCGAGCAATATGGTCACATCTAGATGGTCGTCCTCGACCTGCGATGCTTCCGAAAGCAGTGATCATTCCCAAGACATAAAAGCGAGGCCTCGCGAGGATTCCAAGCTTGACTTTCGACCCCCAGTCTACACCGAATTAGACTTATTGCTGGAAGACATCAAATCACGGATCAATGCCTTTGAGTGGACGATCCAGGAACGTCGTAAGCAAATGGAAGCGGCTCAAGCTGAGGAGGACACGCTGCTTTCATACCAAAGGTTGCCAATGCCGGAATGGGCGAAAGCACTTCGAGACCCGGACATACCAAATAGTCTGAGTATTCGCAATGACTCTTCACGGCGTGCTTCCTTTCCCAGGAGAAGGCCTAAGAGGCAGCTAGACGAATTTCGGCCTCTGACATTCATATTTCGAGGAGTAGATCCCTACTACCACAAACTCAGTCCGAGCTACAAAAAAGTGTCAAAACCGGACTCGTCCGCGAAGAATGATGCAGAATTGCCACGGATACCGGAAGATGAGGTCGAGGCAAGAAGTTATGCTCCATCTTGGATTTAGACTGTAGGCAATGGATTTGAGGGCATAGTCACAGCTTCGCGGCAAGAAGAAAGGAAGGATCACAGTTCACCACGGTCTTGACACGACTGCACTCTCGTTCATCTTATGATCACACATTTCCTGATTCTAACTCAATCTTCACAAACCGCGCAATGAATCGTGTGAAAGGGGCCCTTTGCGCTCCTGCACGGTCGGATTTTGAGGGAGGGAAGCTATGTATCGAGTAAAGAGCGATTCTGTAGAGGCGCGCAAAGAGCACCCCAGATGCGCAATCATTGAGTGCCCTAATTTCCTTTCTTTCATCTCGTCCTCTGCCAGACACAAACACTTCGCAAGCACCGCTATTTCATATGATTGGAAACGAGCATCGCTCCCTTTTCAGCATTACCGGAACAACAGCGTCGACTTCGGGTTCCTTCCTCCTACTCGACCATGGCCACCGATCCACAACGACTGCTCAAACCAGATTAGTATCTGCTCATGCCGCGAGATATTCCGATTGATCACGACAAAGTCAGCCAATGCACTCGTAATGGTGGTTTGTCTTTCTTCGCACGCGCTGAATATGCGAACTCCGCCCATCTCGACCCAGTTCAGGCCACGACATACATACATGCAATGCAAAGGAATCTTGCTCTCCAAGACTACGACATGGTCCGCGAGCTGCACATGATGATCAACCATAATCAGCACGCTTCGAAACTCCTGTTGGCGCGAGCTGATATCATAAGGGCATGCACGGAAGTCGGGCGCGAAGAAACCTTCTTGTCGAAGGCGGTGCAGAATCTGGATGAAGCACCTCTTTGGGGAGAAACCCCATACTTCTCCCCCGAGCTCAAACGCTTGAAAGCTTGTCTTTCGGCACTGTTGAGGAGCGTGCAGGAATTCCGGAAGCAAAGGAGATCAGAACGGCTGCAGACATTGGAGAGGGAGATGGGTTCAGAGGCGTTCATGACGGACGCCTATGTTCACCAAATGAACTTGGATCAACTCCAGACTGCTTTCAAGAAGCTTCGAGTCGTGGCTCACATGTTGAGTACCAAACTCTTCCACAGCCAGGAACAGGCTGAAGCAGGGATGAGCAGTAGAGACATCTCCATGAGCGATGTGAACAACTCCCAGAGAGCGGTGAATGGGCTCAGTACGAACACGATGCCGACTGAAGGACCCAATAACAGAAGTGTTCAAATCAACAATGGAAACGGCACCGCTGGAGGAGCAACTGGGCCAATTCCTCGAGGTCTGCCACAGAGGGCTAACCAGCAAGATCCGCAGCAGCCTCAAGTCTTGAACCATCAGCAGGCGATGTCGCAAGCTGCAGCCACATATCAACAGCAGCAGAACAATCAAGGTCCTCAGCAAGGCCGACAGCCCGCGCCGATGCCTAACGGATTCTCAAACGGAGGAGCGCAAGGTGGGAATATCCAACTGAAGCGCACTTATGCACAAGCAGCTGGAACCATTCCCAGTGGCTTGCCAAAGGAAGAAACCCAACTGAGCAACATATACGGCAGCAACGGGCAAATGACAGCAAATGAATCGTTGGCTTTTGCCACGAACATGGTAAAAATGTTTTCCGTGATGTTAGGTTTGAAAAAGGAGCAACTCGAAGCCATGAGCTTTGCGGATCTCTTGAGCACCACCATGAAACTTCAACGAGGTCTAAGCATGTCGATTCAGCAACTTCTACGCAATGTTTGAGTACTCAAGACGTCAAAGTACAATCGCTTGCAGTGTCGAGTCTTTCCGAGAAGCTTTCATTCACAGTGAAATGGTCATGGACGTCTTGGGGGTATTTTGGTATCGTTGGGTCGCCCTGTTCGTTGGAGGAGTGATGAGCAGTTGAGATTTGAGACCTGAAGCAGAATTGAAGTGGCGTCTGAGCACTTTTTCCAGCAATTTTTGCACTAGTATGTAACTCGAAGAGTACTTGATCGGGTGTCCAGGTAGCTCGATCTATGCCTTCTTTTCGACATTCCTTCTTCGGAGTGACGACGCTTCCGCTCGACACCTTGGTGCTCAGATATCACGCATCCTCTTCGCTCGAGCCCTTGATCTGATCTGACTCCTTGGACCAATTCTTCACGCTCGAAACCCTTCGCTTGCCGCAAGCATATTCTCTGCAACTCGGCCCAGCCCTTGGTATCATGTCATTCTTCACCCTCATCTCATCATCCCTCCATGCACTTATCCCTCATTCCTCAAACATGTTTCGTCGTCCCAATCTCACTTCCCTTCACTTTCCTCCAATCAATCTTCCCATCCAATTCCTCATCCACAAGTCCACAAACCACAACATTATCACCCCTCACCATGAACAACCCTCTTTCCTCTTCTTCAGAATCTTCCTCTTCATCATGACCTCGAATTATCCTCTCCACACAGTTTTCTAGCGCCAAGTTCGTGACTGCGTCGCAGGAGATGAGGTTGCCGACCATGCACCGGCCGTCGACGAGGATGAGGCAGACTTTTTCTATGGATGGGGCATTTGTGTTAGTCTATTGGTCTTTTTGGTGTCTGATCTCATGCTGTAGATGGCCACTGTTTAGCTATGGTGGGGGGATATGAGAGCGTGAGGTGGGAGTGAGGAACTTACTGTTCAGGTAGCTGTTTAGAGACATTTTTGAAGACGGCGCGGGAAGTGTTGCGCGATGTGAAGACGGTCGGGATGTGATACGCTGTGAGATTGTGCGATCGCGACTGATATGGTGGAGATTGTGTGAGTACTGGCGACGCAGAGGTTCTCACATGCGCAAAGAACAAAAGAGAAAGTTCGAGGTCGCAAGCTTCGAAGTTGAGCTTCGATCGGCAAGAAATTTGTGGTCTGTGCGCAGATGGATTGACGTTCGAAAGGCCCTCACAGCCTGCTTTCTGTGGCTCTTCTGGCATATTGATATGCCTAGATATATCTAGAAGTACACGTACGTTGGTACTGATCATTCCACATGTCTCTCCCCCTCACAGTTACGAAACACCATATTGGTCAATCAACAATAACGCCCTCACAGACACGTTTCGCCGACGTGTAGTCTGTGTAATGCCAAATGATGAACACTTCCGCCCATTGACACCGTCGCTTTTACCAACAGAGCAGCTAAGTGCCCTTCATATGCTCAAATGTGCGCGAAACATGCGCATTTCTGTATCTTCTTTTGTACGCCCTTTCCTGATGCTCGTTCTCCAGTCATAGTGTAGTCATGAATAGTGATGTGTATTGTGGGGAGGCGCTTAAAAAGCGAATGACCAAGGAGGTAGCAAGTGTAAATACTACTTTTCGTCTTTGACCACTGCAGCTTGAGGCTCGGCATCTGCTTTGGGTTCAGGCTTTGGTTCGCTGGCATCCGAGTTGGCTTTCGGAGAGAGGGAATTCTCCTTGATCTCATGCGATTGCGTTGACAGCTGAGGCTGCTTTGGCGGAGCATCGACGTCGGTCTTGACTTCAGACTTCAACTCGGGCTTGTCTTCCGACTTGGGCTCAGCCTTGACACTTTCAGCTTTGGCCGCCTCACCATTTGTCGAAGACGATGCGGTTGGCTTGGGCTTTGTAGGACTGGGCTTGGAACCACCAGCAGCGCTATCCTTTCCAGCAATCTTCTTGTACATGTCGCGCAATTTGTGTCCAGGCACTCGCTTGTCAGCAGCTTTTGATTGTGGCCAGTGGTGCTCGGAGACGTAGTCCCAGAGCTTGTCCTCTAGAGAACGGTCATCGTGTTGCCTGATCCACGCATTGATGTGAGTGCCAATGCCAACAATTCCAAGCTTGATCATCTTGAGGCGGGCATCATCGTCCGGAATGCGCTTCTTGGTAGCGCCTGAGACTTTGACAAGCGTGGCGCTGATAGGATCAAGAATCTTGCGGCAGCGCTGTTCGGTCTCGCTGAGTGGCCGAGAAGGTGTGCCGTTCGCATGCGAGCTTCCATTTCGCTGATGCTGTGGTCGACGCTCCTCTGAATGACGCGGACGATGACGATCGTCCCGGTGACCATTAGGAGACCCATGTGGCGTGCGGCGGTCCACACTGTTGCGGATGTCGGACTGGTGATATCTCCTACCATCGCTTGAATGCTGCTTGCGGATACCTCCTGGAGCTGAACTGCCTGGTGTAGCCAAGCGGCCATGAAACTGGCCCAAATGCTTGCGGTTATTGCGGTGATGGTTCTCCAGCGCCTTCTTAGCAGCAACATTCGTGCCATTGCTCGTCTTGTGCTGAAGTACGCTGAGTAGATAGTTGGCGCGGCGGACCAGATGAACAGCACCAGGCGACTTGGCCACCTTGCTCTCGTCACCTTCTTTGTTACGAGCCTCCTTGACACCTACGCGATGCTCTTCCAGATAGAACTTGTCTGCGAGACCAAGCTCCTCGTCGTCTCGAATTGGCACCCAAGCTCCGTAGCCATGTCGAGCAATACCAACGCAGAGCATGCCATCTTCCTTCGCACCCCATTCACAGGTATATGATGCAGGCTTCGAGGCTTCAGGAACACGGAAGTTGCGCCAGTCGGAGGTCTGGTCCACGCAGTCGCGGATCATGCGCATCTCCTCTGGCCGCTCGGTCAGTGTCTGAGCATTCAAACGCTTGACCCCGCGGAAGTCAAAGAGGACGGCTTTCTTCTCTTTCTTCGTGACAGCCTTGCCAGTGGTACGCTCTGCTTCAGCCAGTTGGTCTGCGTGTTCTTTCTGAAGTCGAATAGCAGTATCGATGACTTCTTGAAGGGTTTCTCTGACGACGTTGATGTCGCGGCCGATCAAGCGAGCCTCCTTCACGATTTCGTCTTGTTTCTCTTCGAATGCGCCAAAGCGCTCATATGCGCGGATTAGGTGACGGCACTCCTTTTCGCCAAGTGCTCGTTTCGGGTCTGCGCCGTGGTCGGATTCGTCGTCGCCAGAACCTTCTTCGTCGATGTGCTGCATGTTGGCCTCGCGAGCCCGCTTCTTTGCAGCACGTTGATCTCGGCCTTCCTCGCCACCTGCAGCTGCCTTACGCTTGCGTGGTTGGTTTTGCTCGATCACAGACTCAAGGTATTCCTCCTCTTGCTTCTTCCGCTCCTCTTCCTTGATCTTGTCAAGTTCAGACTTGGGAATGATTTCGTCCCATTCGAGGTCGATCTTGACGTCGGTATATTCGAAGCTGCGCAAGAACTCTTCGCCACCGTCTGTGGTCATGCCTTCGGGTTGCTCCGTTTTGTGCTCTTCAGCATTCTCCAGCACCGCGTCAATGTCCAGCTCTTCGAGCTTGCGCTGATTTCCCGACTGCTCGAACATCTTCTGCCCTCGCTTCTTCAAGATACGCGAAATGTCATCTGAAGAAGTAGGCTCCACGACATTAGCGCCAGCCCGAGCCATGCGGTCGCCAAGCTCTCGAGCATCCTTGTCGGTAACACCTCGTTGGATTGTGATGAATTCCAACATGAGCTTGTTGCGAGCGCGCTCAAGCACTTCTTCTTCCACGGTATCCTTGGAAACGAGCCGATAGATAGTGACGGGCTTCTTCTGCCCAATGCGGTGTGCTCGAGCCATGGCCTGGAGATCCGCTTGTGGATTCCAGTCAGAGTCGAACAAGATGACGGTGTCGGCAGTCATAAGATTGATGCCCAGACCACCCGCACGGGTGGAAAGCAGAAAGCAAAAGTCCTGGCTGTCGGGTGCATTGAAGTGATCGATAGCCATGCGTCGAGGACCGGCCGCAATGGTACCGTCAAGGCGCTGAAACTGGTAGCCACGTAGTTGAAGATAGTCGCCAAGAATGTCGAGCATTTTGACCATTTGACTGAAGATCAGGACGCGGTGGCCGTCCTTGCGCATCTTCATCAGCAATTGGTCGATGAGCATCATCTTGCCGCTGGACGTGATAAGTGCCTTGAGCTGGTCTTCTCGTGCCTCGCTGCCTGCCAAGATGCGCTCCTCGGCATTGGGAAACATGAAGGGATGGTTTGATGCCTTCTTCAGCTCCATCATGATGTTGAGCAGAGAAGTCTTTTGCGCCTTATTGCCGGCGTTCAGTGCAGCATAGTTGCGAGTCAAGATGTTCTTGTAGTACTCCAACTGAACATCAGCCAGCTCAACACGAATGATCTTCTCGGTCTTGGGTGGCAAATCGTTCTCGACCTTTTGCTTGGTGCGACGAATCATGTAAGGCGAGATGGCATCTGTGAGCTCTGCGAGCTTCTTGCTGGCGTGTTCTGAAGTGAGATCGATGTTCTCTTCGACGTGAATCTTGCCAGGCATGAGGAAGTCCATCAACGCGGAAAGCTCGCTCAAGGTATTTTGCATCGGTGTGCCAGTGATGAGCAACCTGCTTGGGGCGCCAAAGTCCATCAGCTTTGCGTATAGCTGTGACTCTCGATTCTTCAGGCGATGTGCTTCGTCGACAGCCATAAACTGCCACTTGATCTGCGAGAGGAAAGTGGCATCGGCCAGAATGTACTCGTATGTCGTCAGAAGTACGTTGAATTTGACCTTCTTCGGGTTGCCGTCGACGAGAAGTTCGTATTCGCGGATGACCTTCCGAGCAGCTTCGTTGCCATTGTACACCACATAGTTCATATCCGGTGTCCAGTTGTCGAAGGTGTCAGCCCAAGCTGGCATTGTAGAAAGAGGAACGACCACGATGAATGGTCCCTGTTGGCGACGATCATACCGCAGCCAGTTCATGAAAGATACCGTCTGCACAGTCTTGCCCAAGCCCATCTCATCTGCGAGGATGACATTGTTGCCTCTGCACCAGTGATGAGCCAGAAAGTTCAGTCCATGAATTTGGAACTCTCGAAGCTCTCCACCCTTGATGTATGATGGCTGAGTTCTGAACGGCACGTATTTTGACCGCGTGTGAGGGTTCTGCTCGGTCTTGTCCGACACCGGGAGTTTCGAAGACCGATCGAGGAAGCGATCGATCTCGCGCTGTGCTATCTGGCTGACCAGCTCGCTCTTTTCCCATGTGCACGAGTCGTAGAAGAGAGCCTTCCACTTAACGAAATATTCTGTTCCCTCTTCGCCATCTCTTGCACCGATAACACGCTCGACCTTGTTGTAGTCGTTGAGCGAGTCGAGGTAGGCTTCTCGATCGAGATTCCATCGTTCCTTGTCTTCAGGCGGCACATCCGGATCGTTGGCGACCTGCTGATCCACCTTCACAATCTTGCGGAAGTAGTTTTCTAGTCGGCGGAAGCCACGAGAGGTTGTGAGATCTGCCCACTTGTGCCATGTCGCGTGGTAGTGGGCCTGGTCTGCCCATTTAATCTGCGAGTGCTGTTAGTACCTGCAGAAGAATGAATGACTTGGTGGCATGCTTACGAGGAACTCGTACTCGTGCTTGTCGGGAGCTTGAGATTCTGGTGATTGTTGTTAGCATTTTCCAAGTAGAATTGTAGTGTAATCATGAACGGACCAACTCCTTCGAGCAAGCGATGGTTCAGCACCTGGTCTATCGACGGCCGGGTGTCCTCTTCGGCGTAGTAGTAGTTCGGCGTCATGTTCTCGGTGTCTTCTTCGCTAAAGTCGAAGCCCTCATCTTCATTGTACGTCGTGACTTTGGCCGCGCGCCGCGACGAGAAGCGGACCTCGCTCAACTGGGGAGTTCCAGAGCCCGAGGCAATGGCTTGCATCTTTTGTCGATGCTTCTTTGCGAACGTTCGGCCGCGCTGGCCGCCGTATGTGTCGTCTTCCGAAACAGATGCGTCTGAGGTGGCAGCGCGTGACGAGTCTCGCTCCATGCGAAGGGAAGCTACACGCAAATGTCAGAGGTGTCGGAAGCAGGGAAGCGGCGCAAGTGAATATGATATACCTGGTCGGCCACCTGCGAGTTTTTGACGTTTCCGACGGCTGCCGCTGTTAACAGCATCGTCGTCGTCATCTTCATCTTCGTCAGAGCTATCAACCTGCGGCATGTATTAGTGAATGTCGGAAGCGTGAAGAGTATACAAGCACTTACTACTCTCCTAGTTGGTCTCGCTCGGCCCTGACAGTAAGGTGTTAGCAGAAAAAGAGACTTTGCAGGCTTTTCGGGACGTACACTACGCCGCAAGCCGTAGAGCTCGGGGTTCTCCTTCATGTACATCTCCTCGTCGTCCATATCTGCTTTCCGCTTTCCTGGTCTCGAATGAGGTTCGGACGATGATCTGTCACGGTCCATAGCCTCGGCAGGCGCAGGCGGCGGGCTTTCCATGTCGAAGTCTGCGTCTTCTTCGCCCGGAGCATCTTCATCCTCATCGAGTTCAGAGGTTGCCATGTCGTGAATGGCATCATCATCGGACATGACCTCGTCTTGCGGAGCGCTCGTTGATGACATGGTGGTAGTAGGAATGTCGTTCGTGTCGGAGAGTTCGCTCTCGCTTCGGTAAGGCTGAGGCGACGGCTTCAAGAGGTCTGCATCAGCCTCGGACGAGTGTCCATTGGTCATGGACATGTCGTTAGAGGCGTGAGAGTGTGTAGGGACGAGCATAGGCCCCGCTGGAATAGCACAAGTCAGTACGATATCTCAGGCTTGAGTGGTCGCCGCGGGCTCAAAACTGGCAAGAGCCTCGGGCAGCACTACGCGACCGCTTTCCCCGTTCAAATGATAGCGCTTCTGGTGTCAATGCCTTTGCGAAGATGGCCGACCGAAAAATGTTGGCTGGTGATGGGATGACGGAGGGCGAGTCTGGAGCGCTACAGACGAGCTCCGACGACGCGAATGACCTTCGACGCGATTCTGCAGGCCGAAATATGTCATAAACTCTTGCTATCGGTGTTCCGGAGTGATTCGGGGAGGTATGGCGATGGAATATGTCGAGATCGAGGCGCATGTGATGGCTGACTTGGGAGGCCGACTCGGGTCGAGGGAAGCGGTATTTGCGAGCAGATGAAGCAGAGAAGTGTGGAACGTGGTCACTTACAGGCCATGATTGCACTGGCCTCGGTGGCAGCAATGAGCGGTATGGGTGGTGGTGGTTGGGTGGGTGAGTGTGCAGCAGAAGTCGAGCGTCCTGAACGCGAGCCTGAGCCAGAGCCTGAGAGAGAGAGAGCCGACTGGGTAGTTCCTAGATGCCAAGCAATTCGGGACGCCGGGAGTCGCAGAAGCAGCTGGAGCGACTTGAACTCGCCCGCCTCATTATTCAATGAAGCTCTAATCAAATTGTTTCCTGCACTCACATGCCATACAATCATCAAGCTACTACTTAGGTAGGTAACGTGTGTGTACGAATGAATGGATCGATCATGAGCTGTTGCACAAACAAGATCGAGCACGTGCAATGTTTGTATGGTGTAGTAGTCATCTTCATGTCCTCAGTTGCGGCTACGTATAAATCTCACAGATGCATCTCGCCCTCCTTTCACAGCCCACAGCCCACATTCTCTGCGCTGGTGCCCCTCGTCTTCGTAGCCTACCAAGTTCTCCCCATTCCACTTTACACAACACCATCGCCTCAAAATTTGTGACTCTGCCACCTCACCGCTGTCCTGCTTCCTGCCCACCGTCAGCAGCACTCTCTCCCACCGCGCTGCCCAGCGAGCGAGTAGCGACTGGCGTGTCCTACTTCGACTTTCCTGGTATTGTTCTTCGCTGAGCCCACAAGGAAATTCGAGAACGGCTGCCCAGCATGTCCGACAAACTTACTCGGTGCGTCTTCACACCCTGGAAACACCCAGCATACCATACAGCATCTGACTGAAGCCTACAGTATTGCCATTGTCAACTCGGACAAGTGCAAGCCCAAGAAATGCCGACAGGAGTGCAAGAAGTCATGCCCAGTGGTGCGCACTGGCAAGCTGTGTATCGAAGTCGACCCCACTAGCAAAATCGCCTTCATTTCTGAGCGGCTATGCATAGGATGTGGTATCTGTCCCAAGAAGTGCCCATTCGACGCCATCAACATCATCAACTTGCCCACCAATCTAGAAACTCAGGTCACCCACCGATACAGCGCCAACTCCTTCAAATTGCACAGACTGCCTATGCCACGACCGAACCAAGTGCTGGGTCTAGTAGGAACGAACGGTATCGGAAAGAGTACGGCATTGAAGATCTTGGCTGGCAAGCTGAAGCCAAACCTTGGAAGATATGATAACCCCCCAGATTGGGAGGAGATCTTGAAGTATTTCAGAGGTTCTGAATTGCAGAACTACTTCACCAAGATTCTCGAGGACAACCTGAAGGCTGTCACCAAGCCACAATATGTGGACCAGATCCCCAAGGCCGTCAAGGGCAAGAACCGGGCTGTCGGCGCCTTGATCACCGATCGTGCTCAGGTCGAGCAGGAGAGACTGGACGAAATCTGCGATGCTCTCGAACTCAGACCGGTCTGGGACCGCGACATTGACTTGCTCTCTGGTGGTGAGTTGCAGCGTTTTGCAATTGCCATGGTCTGCGTGCAGAAGGCCGATGTCTACATGTTCGACGAGCCATCCTCTTTCTTGGATGTCAAGCAGCGTCTTGCAGCTGGTCGTATCATTCGCAGTCTGCTCCGTCCTGACAACTATGTCATTGTGGTCGAGCACGATCTGTCTATCCTGGACTATCTCTCTGATTACATTTGCTGTCTTTACGGAAAGCCAGCTGTCTACGGTGTGGTGACTGCACCTTTCTCCGTTCGTGAAGGTATCAACATCTTCTTGGACGGCAACATCCCCACAGAGAATTTGCGTTTCCGTGAAGAATCGCTTACTTTCAAGGTGGGAGAGGCCGCAGATGAGTTCTTGATCAACAAGTCGCGCGACTACGGCTACCCAAAGATGACCAAGACCCAAGGATCTTTCCACCTTACTGTCGAGGAAGGAGCATTCACCGACTCTGAAATTGTAGTCATGATGGGTGAGAACGGAACTGGAAAGACGACATTCTGTAAAATGTTGGCTGGAGCATTGCAGCCGGATGAGGGCAAGAAGATCCCTCCTATGAACATTTCCATGAAGCCGCAGAAGATCACGCCCAAGTTCACCGGAACCGTCCGCCAGCTCTTCTTCAAGAAGATCAAGGCTGCCTTCTTGAGTCCGCAATTCCAGACTGATGTCTACAAGCCATTGAAGATGGATGACTTCATCGACCAAGAAGTCCAGAACTTGTCCGGTGGTGAACTGCAACGTGTCGCCATCGTCCTTGCTCTTGGATTGCCTGCCGACATCTACCTCATCGACGAGCCGTCTGCCTACCTGGATTCCGAACAGCGTATCATCGCTGCCCGTGTCATCAAGCGATTCATCATGCATTCCAAGAAGACCGCATTCGTCGTCGAGCACGATTTCATCATGGCCACCTACCTCGCCGATCGTGTCATCGTCTTCGACGGCCAGCCATCCGTCAAGGCCCGTGCGAACAAGCCACAGAGCTTGTTGACCGGATGCAACAGTTTCTTGAAGAATTTGGATGTCACTTTCCGACGTGACCCCAACACCTACCGACCAAGAATCAACAAGTACAACTCTCAGCTCGACGCCGACCAGAAGAGCAACGGAAACTACTTCTTCTTGGAAGACGATTCCTGAAAGATGCCGCGGAGGTTGTGATGAATATGAGAAATGCTGTGAGCCTAGCAAAGAAAGGCTCCAAGGCTGGCACGAAGCGCAAGCGATCCATCAAAAGCGGCGCCGATGAGACACTCGAGCAGGACGCCGCTGGCGAGGACGAAGATGACGACGAGATGGGTCCGCGATGCAGATTTCCTTCGCCGTCACGTCCTGCCAGCAAAGCTCAGCGATTGCTGGTCAAATGACGTTGTCATGATGTGAATGAGTGACGAGTATTAGCTGCTGTGCCTGATCTATACTCGTAGATTATGCAAGCATGTCAAATCACGCTGAAGGACGCTTGTGGTTGCAAGCAAGGATGGGATTGCCGACGAAGCTGCTTACCGCCAGCTATCGCGGCGCACGAGAGGAGGAAAGAACAAGAGTTATCAGTGGAGTTACGTACCAAGCCGATGAACACACTCATTTGGTCTCGAGGGCTGCTGGTGCTGTGATTAGTGCCTGCAAGCAAGTTACGTACCAAAATTATACAATGACACTCGTCTGCATGAAAGAGCTTTCATCAACGCTGCTGCTAATTTGCCTCAGTAATGTGTCAGGTACGCTATGGATGGGCACGTACGACCTCGAATATTACACACCACACTAATCCACTTCTGCTTTTACCAGCTCCAGTTTTCTGGCTTGTCGATTTTAGTCGATAGCTTCAGTCGATGTCCTGTCGCATATCTCTCTCGCGCGAGCGGCTGCTTAGTACCAATGCCATCAAGGAGGATCGGGACGCACCAAGGATGTTTCTGCTTCTCTGACCACAACATCTCCTCTTAGATACGTACCGTCCACTCCTACACATCAGATCCAGGCCAGGCGCGCTTCCGCTATAATCCAGGACTGCTTGCTTCTTTGAACGTGCTACACTTCTTCGATCTCGCCTTCTTCAGAGCCACTTTGAAGCTCTGGAGGCTCTTCCTTGAGAAGACTTGGTTCAGGCGAGTGGGTCCGGCGCGGACGCTATGTATCGTTAGCACAGATGAATGAGAAAGGTAAGATTGGATGTTTATGCTCACCTTGTTGTCGCGTCTGCTGCTCATACTTCCATCCGACTCGCGTCTCTTCCTGACTGAAGGAGGGCGACTGCCCACTTGATCCTCATCACCATAGTCGAGAGTACGACCCTTGTCACGGGGATCAGCACGGCTCAGATAATTGCGCTCACGCTCATGTTCTCGCTCGCGGCGCTCTCGCTCGTACATATCGCGTGGATCTGGTCGACGACGATCGTCACGGCGATCATCGTATCTGTCGTCTCGGCGGTCGCGTGGCGGTGGCGTCAAACCGAATGAGGCCTTCCTATACTGTCTCTCACGGTCTGCCTGCGCCTTACGCCTGTCAGCTTCGTATGCATCGACCTCTGGAGTGCGTGTGCGGTGTCGACGTTCGCGGTCTCCTCTGTCACCACGTTCTCGATCGTCTCGGCGTCTGTCCCTGCTGCGCTCCCGACGGCGATCACGTTCATGCTCCTCCCGCTCTCTAAGTCGTGTCATGAACTTGTCGTACGCTCGTCGTCGGACTTCCTCGTCGGCATTGTCGAAGTCCCGCATGCCTACAAGTCGAGATGCGATATCGTCGTAGCTGTCAGAAACAGCCACAGGTGGGTTTAGCTTCTTCATCGCAGAACGGAGGTTGTCGACTGCCACTTTTTGATAACGCTCAGCCTCGAGTTTGTTATCATCAGCCCGGCGTTTGACTTTCTCCATCAGGCGATCGAAGATCATTTGCAAGTCGTCTTCGGCGTACTTCGCTGTCTTTGGATGAGATCGCATGACTTCCAGGAACTCTTGCACCGATGTTTCGAGTGTCATCTCCCATCGCTTGTCTTCAAGCACATCGAGTGCGTCGTTCCGCTTCGAGCGTAGCTTGCGTTCCTCGTCTTCAACCACATCCCAGAACAGCTCAATGGCTTCGCTGCCTTGTTGTACGCCAAGATATGCGATGAATCGCTCGTCGTCCTTGATCTGCGGAAAGAAGTCTTGCCACTTGGTACCTGCCTTGATTCTGCCCTCTCGCAGCTTCTCGTGTAAGAGCTGCTTGAAATTGTCGCGCGCTTGTCGCTGACGGCGGTACTTGTTTCTCTTCTCCGTCTGGATTGCATCGTTTGCAACTCGTTCCAAGGCCTTCATGTGGTTTTCATAGGCCAAAAAGATGTCGACTTTTGGCAAGTCCTTGAATGCGTCATCAGAGACAAATCGCTCATTGCTCATGATCTTATCCTCGGCGTCAGCCCATCTGGTGTCGGGGTCGATAATTAGCACCTTAAGCATGTTATCGAGCTCTTGCATGGCGGCTCTCCGTCGAGCTGCCTCCTCTTCAACATGCTTCTTTTTAAGCTCCAAAATGTACTCGTCAAAGATGCGGCGACGTTCGTCGTCATCACCAGCACTCTTAAACACCGCTTCACGCTCAATGACTGGCCGAGCCGTCTTCCAGCGGGTATAGTGGTCGATCTCATCGTGCGTAGAAAGCATGCGACGAAACTCTTCACGCACTCGTGTTTTACGCTCTTTCTCTTTCTCTTTCTCCTGAGCTTTTACCTCCGCCTGATACTTTTCGAACGCAATTTTGCGATCTTTGGGATCCTTGATCGCACGGTATTCGCGGTCGCGGATGACAATTCTCAGAGCGTCATGCCATTCGGTCTCCGGAGTGATGTTGTTGCGTTTCAAGAGCTTGAAAAAAGCATCTTCCGCCTGCTCGGGAGTTGCATAGTCGGGCTCGTCGGTCTTGACAGGCATTGGGCCTCGGAAACCCATACTTTCCTGTCTCGCCTCCCATGGCATACCTCCGCCACCGCCGCCTCTGTCGCCACGAGGCCCGTCAAATGATGGCTTCTGTGGTAGACCATGGCCGCGATCATCTCTTCGGTCACGGCCTCCAAAGTCTCGATCGCCACCATAACCAGGTCCGCCGCCACCAGCTACAAAGTCGGGTCGGCCATTCTGCTGCGCTTGCTGCTGACGCGCGAGTTCTGGCGGAAGTGTCCAGGTAGTCTGCTTAGTGACCTTATTGTAGTAATAGGTCCTGCCATCCTGGGTTTTGGCCTCAGCCCAATCTGCAGCATTGCCGGTACTTGGTGTAGCTGGAGTGGCAGGCGACTCGGAGTCGTCGAAGTCGGCAGGCTTAGTCCATGTTGTTTCTTTGGTCTGCTTGTTGAAGTAATATGTCCTGCCATCGGCCGTCTGCGCCGAGCCCCAGGCACTCATCTTGGGGAAAATCTGCTAGAGCGCTCAACTGACAGAATGACAGACCGCAAGTATGCCTTGTGCCAGCACGATCGCGGTATTGCGACACGTCGAGGTGCAAAGGCCGTGGTGTTGCATTCGAGGCTCGGTGGTTGGAGCTCGAGATTTCTCCAGGTTCAGCAAGCTTATAGAGCAAAAGTCCGTGTTCTGCAACGGCGACTTCTGGCTGCAGAACAGTCGGTCGCTCTTTTCCTCATCTACCCGAGCTCTCACACTTCACTTCCCACTTCTGCCGGCCGGCACATGAGATCTTGACTTTCAGCTGCCAGCGCAGTAGCTGCCGCGTGCGCATCATCGCAACCACGAACCCTTGTCATCTACATGAAGGGACACCATCAGAGCCTCCTCTGCCCATGTCCGCTGGGCAAGCGGCCCAAGCCACGCTGCAGTCAACAGCCTGCGGGTTGGGCTGCAACCCGAATCCACCTATCGTAACCACTTGTTCCAGGATACAGTAAGATACATCCTGCTTGTCAAGTGTCACTACCATCGATCTGGATCGCAAAAGAATTGGATTCGCGTCGTAGGCGGCCCAAACTTGGCCCATGTGACCTGCTTGCCGTTTTGACAGCCAGTCCCAGGTAAGGAATGCAGCTAATACATAGGTCGGGCTACTGCCCAGGCGAGCGTCAGATCAGCGATACTGCACGAATGTATGAAATGGCGACTTGACAGCGATTATCGACTCATGGACCAAGCGGCTGTAGTTCCACAGTTTACCTACCACCAATGGCCGGATCAGAAGCCTCCGGCTATTCAATACAAGCCTCGACCCTTGCCATATCAACTTCCTTCACAGCATCTGTCTATCCCTTCTGGCTTCTCTGCTCCTGTGCCTGCCATACCGCTCGCGGCACCTGTGCCATTTGTTTGGGACCCCGTCAACCATGATTACTTTTGCTACGAACCGGAGACGACTTGCTTTGTATACTTCAAGATCGGACGAGTATATTACGATGAACTGAAACGAGAGCACTACCGACCGGCCGTCCCGGAAGCTCTGAACTTTTCGAAATCTTATCCGACATGTGCGTAACTTCTCTACGTCTATCTCGCTCAGGACACATGCTGACATTGCACTGCCTGTTCCAGATCGGGTCTATCAGAATGGCGAAGTCATGTTCTATGACCCTCGCAGGAAAGATTGGTATGCATATGACCTGAAGTACCGACGAATAGTCTGGCGCGATCAGAGATGGTGGCCGTTCCCTCAGAAGTTCAATAGTGCCAAACTATCGCCTAAGATCAAGCCGCCCAAGCCTCATTCGAGCAAGCTTTGGCCATCACCAACATACACAGCAGCACCAATCACTGCTCCAAAACAGCCGCTGAAGCTGAAATACAAGTCAGACACATCATCAAAATCCAGTAATTCCGACGATGACGATCACGAAGCAATAAGGGTTGTAGAGGTAAAGCCGGATGGTGCCACCAGCAGTCACGCTGCAAGCTGGTCAGGCAAATCGCTTAAAGAGATACATAGTCTCATGGACGAGCGTGCAAGACTGGATGCCATCACGAGCGTTGCGAGCGACGTCTCACCAGGAGAAGTCCTAGTCCTCCCAGATAGCGAGGACGAATCATACGAACTGATCCCGTCTAGAAGACGTAGCTCTAGCTCTAGCAAGCAAAAGAAGCACAAGGGCGGGATCTATGATCTCGAAGACCTCGTCGCAAGGTGTCAGTTCTACTGTCGGCCTTCATTACCATGACCATGTTGCTAACAACTTCTTAGCCATGCGAAAGAGGCGGTATGCGTACATATAACATCGGAACGTTTCTTCGATCATCAAAAATTTTAGGACCGCCTAAGTGGACGAAATTTTGAGGTATAATGCGTTGGTCTGCTGGCGGACATGGCTTTGACATTTTTCGGCTCACAATTCTACGAGACATTATGGACAATTTACTTTCGATTCGCAGAGATAATTGGACAACTCTTTTTCCTCAATCATCCTTTGCACTTCCCTCTCTCTTGATGGCGAATCACACTGGACAGTCCTGCTGTTGTTGTCCGCTCATGCCATTGCCCAGAGGCTCCTCACGATCTCGGGACCAACGTTCGAACTTGGTATTTGCGCAATTTATAGTCAAGCTTTTGTCCAAGTCTTGGTCCGAAACCAAAAAGCTGCCACATGCCTCTGTTGTTGTCCTGGTCCATTTCAGTAACGAATCCTGAATACATCGCAAAGCACATCCCCCTCCTACGGTGACAGCCTTCGAATTCGTCCTCATGCACATCACCTACGACTCCACTCATCTTGGTGACTATGAAGCATCATCACGATCCGGACTGTAGTCCCTCACATACCCAGGCGGTTGTGGCTGCAGCATCTCCGTGTTTTGCTCTTCTCGTTTTGTTCGGCGTAGACCAGCTTTTTCGGGGAAGCAGACGGCGATGAATTGCTTATGCCAGAAGCATCCCCTCACGATGTCGCTTAGGTCTAGACTGTGTACAAGTGCCTTGACAAACGGCAGCTCTGGTTGCTTTGCGATGACCAGGCCCTCGGCGTCAGGGCCAGTATGGCGGTATTCCCGAGCACTGAAGGAGAATGGGAATAGGATGCTGAAAAGAAGCATCTCAACCATGACGCAAAAAGCCGGCAGACCATACTTCCAGTCCTTGTAGCTCACTTTCTCGGTCGGCTTGAGAGTACCGCCTGAAAGTAAGCCAGAGAGTAGAGGCTCCTGCAAGAAATGGTGTCAGGAATGCGAGGGTAAACTTTGTCTCTATTTGTCTTACTTGGATGATCTGAACAAGAACTATCAGCTTGAAGCTGAACATCTTCAAGAAGGCATTGCGTGGTTTTAGTAGCTCCCTCAGACGACGGTAAAAGCGGAGCGTGCCAACAATCCACATGATCATGACTGAGTAATGTTAGCGAACGCACCAAAAGTCTGGTCATCTCGGGAGTTGCGGTCTCTTACCTATGGCAGAACTGATTGAGAGTCCGGTCGGTATCTCATCCAGCGGACAGGCAGTTGCGTGAACTGCCCATTCTGCGATAGTGAGAGTGATTCGGGAAGGTAAGATCTGGAAGACAAGAATGTAGTGCAGGTAGAAGCATCGTAGACTACCAAACTCATGCTTGAGCTTTTGCTTGCCGAACATGCGACGACGAGGCAGGTCTTCGAAGTAAGCATCGACAGCACCAGAGCTTGATGCTGATGCGCCTACGGCGTAAGCAATGAACAGCAGAAACACTCCAATAAGTGGTATTGCTTCAAACAGTTCCGCAACTGGTTTCGAGTACCCTGCCGCGTCGTAATCTAGGATGCCGATGAGGTTACAGATGGAGAACGCGATAGGCGTGAGTATGATCCGCACTATCTGTCGCTGCTCCACTGCGCAGGAGAAGTTGTTGAGGTGACGGATGATGTTCGAAACGCATATCAAGATCGTGAAGCCTGCCAGTATCGATGATATGACCGATATCGTCTTGTGAAACTACCACATGTTATTTGAGCAGCTCAGCCTTCTGGAATTGTCCAGTTTGAAAACTTACTGTCCATGATCCAGTGTACGGCTCCGTATATGTTAGTTCCTCGGGGAATGTGCAAGTGGCCTTGCCCTGTTCGACAATCGCTTTGTAGTCGATCGACATGTCTTTCGAAGCTTTCAGAAACTCCAAAGCTCCTTCGATAGATGATGCACGTTATGGGAGAAGTTGATTCAACGGAGAAGTATTGTCTGCAGCGTCAACTTACACGTCTTCATCTCCAGTGGGAGATATACGGCTTCACATTGCTATCCATGCTTCGTGCATTACGACGACCAAGGGCGCTGCATTTCAGCTTTACAAGAGCCCTTGTCCATACCGAAGACTCAGCCATGCCATACAGTGTGAGCAGAACCGATGTTGTGTTGCACAAGGTGGAGTCTTGGTATAGATTCAGAGGCTGTCGAATGCATAAGAGAGACCGGCGTGGGCTCGAGGCGAGTGTGCACTGCAGCAAAGACAAGCATGTCATGTCAAAAGAAGTTCCGGTTGCGCCGCGTCTGCCAATGTGCTGTATACGGCGTACGAGGCTGAGATGGCAGGAAGCACTTCAGATCTCAGCGCGGAAGTCTTGTGCGCTACCATTGCGCCAGAAGGTGCACCTACGAGCTGATGCGGCAGACAGATTTCATGTCGGATGTCTGGCGCGCTACCATTGCGCCGGCAAGGAGACAGGAATGGCAGACATATCAGATACGCCTTCAGTCAAGAGAGTCATTCATCGGAAGGATGTAAATATATCCAAGATCGTGTCTGGAAGGAGCGGGAAGACGTGATCAGACTTTGGCGAGCAGGCGCCAAGGTTTTTGTCTGCGGTGGTCCAGCAGTATCAGAAGGACTCAGCGACGTTTCACAAAAGCTATTGCTTGAAAGCATGAAGTCGAGGGGTCAGGACATGTCGGATCAGGAGGCCGAGCAATGGTTTCAAGAGAGGAGGAATGTGCGATACGTTGTTGACGTCTTCGCTTAGCAGATTGCCCCCGAGGGCACTTACTTGGACTCTTTCTGTCTGGTTGTGTTTCTGGCACGAAGCGTATTCCATACTCCTCGCCTTGCAGGGCGACTCGCGCCCTACACACAGCATCGTGAAGAAGTATTTTGACGTTGCATCGCCAGACGGTCCGACCTTCGCCGCAGTGGGGATGCTCGTGTGGGAAATCCATTCGATTGAGACCCTAGCCTCCACGCGGTTCGCGTTGAAGTTGGAGTTCGGTCTCGGAGAGCGTACTTTTTATGTAAAGCTTTCATCTCGTAAGGCGAATGGAAAGGCTCACGTGTGATCGGAGAGCGGCAAAGGCTTGAAAACTCTATTTTGTCTCCACTCCCTCACGCGACGTTCATTTCAGCAGTCGCAGACTCGCAGTCAACTATTCTGCACAAATTATGTTGTTATCAGTCCAGCACTTCAAGCTCTGAGTGGATGATCTCTTATCAGCGAGCTCTCCGGTCTCACCGATCTCTCTCTATGGTTCCTCGCTCAATAAGCAATAATCGATGTTCGATGTGTGGTCTGCGAGACTGTGACGTTGGTTGAAGAGAAAGTCAAGCACGGTCGCCACGCCCGGCATCCTTCAATCGGCACAGTCTTGGCACAACTTTATATGCTTGTCACGGTGCTTGTCGTCATTTTTGCCTTGAGGGATCACGTACCCGTGGACTGGCGCGTGAGTGGATATGTCCTGCAAACGAGACCGCGCTGAGGACTTCATTCGTCGCACCGCCGCGGTGACTAACGGCATGGAAAATCTGGTTAAGCCGAGCACGCCTCCTTCCGCACATATAGTCTGTTCCTACTCCAAGCTGAGGACACAGAGACAGCTTTTTGTACTTCAGCTGCTGTCGTCGTCCTTCTTTTGGACAGACAGAACATATTTCAACTATCAACATATATCGGTAACGATCTGTGGAAGAGTATATCTAGCCAGCAATCAGAAAGAGTACCTCAATAGCGCTGTCCATCAATGCTCAGTATCGTGACGACAGCAACGTATTTCTGGACCATTCTCGAGATCGAATACGACCAATTTCTGCCATAGCGACACATCTGGACCGCGTGTGACTACCTATCCCAGAAGCGACCTCCAAGGCATCTCTACAAAAGCACCAAATCCCACAGGCAACATCCCAGCGATAGCGACCACATACAGACGGCATCCCAGAAGCAGCAAATTCCTAGAATCGGTGGCCAATTCTGTGATCATCGACGCTGTTGCAGTCATCGAACATATCTTAAGTGCTTGATACTTAGAAAGGATCCCAGGAATCAGTCGAACAGCAGCAGCAAAGATTCCGTCAATGTTCAAGTTCCTCAATCCGTACGTGCTGCTACTCAAGGCCGCTCTGGCTGGAGCCAGACAACTTTGAAGAACTTGCGCTTACAAGATGACAGGTTTGCCAAACATGATGCATCGGAATTCGAAGGAGTTCTCGTTCCAATGGAGCAGTAAGTCCTCACACGAATGCGCTTTCGCTAATCGACTTCTGACCATTATTTTGAATGCAGGGCACGACACAATTCTGTCTCCGAGCCCGGTTTCATTCCAGGCAGAAGAAGCAGTATTACTTCAAATGCCAAAGTAAGCTCCGAGAAAGATCCGGAGAAGGGCTCCGAGCAAGACATGCCTACATACGCTGGAGAACAAGCAGGACCAGTCCTTACCCTGGAAAGCCTGAGAGCAGAAGTCGAATCTGACCTCGCAGCCGGTGGACACGATACGGCCTACGACAAGAAGTCCAAAGTGATCAATAAGGCGATTCAAGACATCGGCATGGGTCGTTACCAATGGCAGCTGTTCACGCTCTGCGGGTTTGGCTGGCTTGCAGACAATCTCTGGTTGCAAGGTGTGGCTCTCACTCTTCCTAGCCTCTCAGCCGAGTTTGGCGTCAGCGAGACTCAGGTCCGCTATACGACTCTCAGTCTCTTCTTGGGTCTCTGCATTGGAGCCAGTTTCTGGGGTATTGCATCAGACGTGATAGGACGACGACTCGCTTTCAACTTCACTCTTCTGCTTGCGGGCATCTTCGGACTCGCAGCTGGAGGCGGACCTGACTGGATCGGCACATGCGCGCTATACGCATGCATCGGTCTTGGAGTTGGTGGCAATCTTCCTGTAGATGGCGCACTGTTCTTGGAGTTCCTGCCCTTCGCGAGCGGAAATCTCCTCACTTTGCTCTCGGTCTGGTGGCCTGTTGGACAGCTGATCTCCTCCCTACTGGCTTGGGCTTTCATCCCGAACTATCCAGATAACTGGGGTTGGAGGTACCTCGTTCTTACTCTCGGCGCGATCACCTTTGTGATGTTCATCTGCCGCTTCTTCCTCTTCCACCTCTTCGAATCGCCAAAATTCCTGCTATCTCGTGGCCGCCAAGCTGAAGCAGTAGCTGTCGTCCATGGAATCGCGTACTTCAATGGCTCCAAGACCTGGTTGACAGAAGACATCCTGAACGCTATTGGCGGACATCCAGAAGACGTCAATGATGCCAAGCTCTCGACTGGCGAAATAGTCCAACGCCAACTCTCAAAATTCAGCGGCGAACGCATTGGACCTCTCTTCCACGGCAAGAGACTTGCCATCAGCACAGTTCTGATCTGGTTCATCTGGACGACGATTGGAATGGGTTACCCGCTCTTCAACGCCTTCCTCCCCCAATACCTCTCCCAAGCCGGCGGCGGAAGCAGCACAAGCGTCTCGCAAACCTACCGCGACTACACCATAACCTCCGTCGTCGGCGTCCCAGGCTCAATAATCGCCTGCTGGACCGTCAACATCCCTTACATCGGTCGAAAAGGCACAATGGCAATCTCTACCCTCCTTTCAGGAATCTTCTTGATATTATTCACCCAAGCAACATCATCCGGTTACCAACTCGCCATGTCCTCGATGGAAGCTTTCTTTCAAAATATAATGTATGGAGTCCTGTATGCCTATACGCCGGAAGTATTTCCCGCACCGAATCGTGGAACAGGAACAGGAATTTCAAGTTTTTTGAACAGAGTGGCTGGACTTTGTGCTCCGATTGTCGCGGTCAATGCTGGTGGAGCTGATCCTAAAGCTCCGATTTATGCGTCTGCGGGATTGTTTTTTGCTGCGTTTTTGGCCATGTTGGTTTTGCCGATTGAGACGAGGGGACGGCAGAGTTTGTAGATGGGCAGTGGACGTAGAATTGAATAGATATAGAGAATGAGACGATCAAGATCGTGTTTGCACTTCTAAGTTGTCGTTGCTACTACGTAAGCGTTCTCCTCCTGTGACTAATGTAAAGATGGTGGCTGGGACGACTTCGGTATGTGAAGTCGAAATAGACGAAAAGGGGTGATCTCCCCGGCACTTAGCACGGAGATTACCATTTGTTTATGAAAGCAATCAGAGACGAGAAAGCACGAAAAATCTTCTTCGCCGCTATCTCAATGATCTCTTACAACAATGTCCCAAGTCCAGCCCGAACACCAACTCCCATTTCACATTTGCATGATGCCCTGTATCATTTCACTCGTCTAGAATTTCGTTACGCTTTGCGTTGCCAGAACGCCAATCATGCTCCATGCTGAAAAGGCTACTCAGAATGCGTTTCAATCTCTGAAGGAGAATCAGTCCGCTTCGAATGCGGTGGACCATAGGTACTGGATTTCTATCGTCCAAACCCAGGAGCACCCGCCATTCCCATAGCCAAATGATTACGCTGATGGAAAACACCAATAGGTTGGAAGCCCCTACTACCGGATTAGCATTGCTTTGAACATCTCAAGAACATCATCTGGAACTCACTTGGCGAGATCGATCCCATCCTCCTCGGCGTCGTCCATGGCATATCCATTGGGATGTGAGCCGTTGGTGCCAGCATATGGATTACTGTATCCATTTGAGACGGCCCGCTGAGACCCAGCAGAGTCGAAGCTGTTCGCCACAGCAGTCTGTGGCAGCTCATGTTGCCGCACTGCTGGCTGCGCCGGTGCACTGCCCACGGTAGTGGGTGGGGTGTGCTGTTGCACAGGAGGTGCCAAGCCACTGCCATTTGGCGGCGTCTTTTCCGGAGCGTGGTGAGAGTGCTCCCTACCAGCACTGGCCAGCTGGCTCAGTGTCTTAGCAACAGCAGTTGCTGGCCTGCTGAGTGTTGGACTGGCATCGAGCGCGGGACCGGCGCCGATTGCACGAGGTGGGCTGCTCGACGGGACGACTGGACTGCCCTTGGACTTTGGCTCCTCACTTGCTGGCTTCTCCTCTTCATCCGGCTTCTCGACCGGCGAGCTTTCCTCTGCTTCGCTCTTCTTCTGTTCTTCAGCACTGGCCTTCTTCAGGTTTGGAAACGGAGTCTTCAATGGGCTCAGATCGAATGGCCGGAAGGGAGTGCTGTTGACGCCGTCCATCTTCCAAAATGGCGCCGGACTGCTAAATTGGATGAAGTCACTCGGTCGTCGCAAAGTGCTGGGTGGTGCCAGACGCTGCGAAGGCCGAAGCGGGAAAGGTGTATCCAAAGGACCAACGCGACCGTCATCATTGACATAAAGAGCCGGAGGCGAGCCTGCTGCATTGGCTACGGCGTTCAGACCATTGCGTGGCGTCGAGCGCTGCGGGTAGTCGTAGTCGACCAAGCTGTTGCCTTCAATGCCGAGGCCTACGCTACTGCCCAGGTTGCCATTACCAGGGCGACGTGGACCACGATCAGGAGTGTAAGCTTCCATGGCGGATGGGTAGGCAGGTGGGTATGGGTTGAGTGGTGGCGTTGTATCATCTTCTCGCTTGCCACCAGCCCGAATGCGGTCCATTGGGCTATTTGGCGAGCCGAGAGTGCTCTGAGTACCTGGAATTGGGTTTGGTCGCCGACAACCCTTCATGCCCTGCTGCACAAAATTGTCAAACTCAGTAGGCTCAATCATCCACTTCATGCCCTTGCCTGGCTCATCCGTACGACGTGCGATCTTAGTGAAAGCCTTGTTCAGACTCAAGTTGTGGCGGATGCTGTTCTGCCAGCCACCTGTGTTGAAACGATAGAATGCGTAATTGGCCATGATCCACTTGTAGATGTTGTTCAATGTCATTTGCTGTTCCTGAGTACTAAGAATAGCCATTCCAATCAGCTGAGCGTACGAGTGCGGAGGCTTCAGATCTTTGGCGTTGTCTGCGGAGTAGTCAATGGTCTCTGTAGACTCCATCATCACACCACGAGCATAGTTTGCAGCGGGCGATGACTTTGCAAAGGAATGCGCACCACGCATGGGTGTACCAGGCGTGGCCTGCAGTGCGCGTTGTGAGTGCGGATGTGTGCGATGCTGCGACGTGTGCTGCTGCTGCTGGCCATTGTAGTCGGATTGATACATGCCGCTATCCTGCAGATGGCTACGTCCGGAGGGTGCGTGATTGCGAGGGCCAGCATTGCGTGCATCATCTTCGCCATCGTCGTCCTCTTCTGAAGACTTCTGAGCCTGCCTGATGATAGAGGCATCCCAGATTGGGCTCTCATTCTCAGCAGTTGGGGTCGTAATGAAGGCCATCTGAGTGTTTGCGATCTCGATGACACTGCCGTTACGAAGGTACGATTGACTGCCACGCTTAAGAAGATTATTGTCGACGCGGATACCATTGCGTCCATTCACGATAATGATCCAGCGTCCTTGCTCGCCATCGTAGTGGATGACAGCGTGCAGTCTGGAGACTTGGCGATCCGGGCCCAGGTCAATGTCGACAACAGTCTTGGCGGTCGGAGTGCCTCGAGCACCATCATCGCTGACAGGCAATCTCTCGTGAGCTTCAGGCCGTCCAATGTTGACCTCGACCTTGCGGATAATAAACACCCAATCGCGACCAGCAATCTTGCCGTAACCGGGCACATTCTCCTGTCCTTCCAGAAGGTCGTTGGCAAAATCTTCAGTAGCGTTGACCTGCTTGTCGGAGACTTTCAAACATTGGATGATCTCCTGCTCTGTTGGCATGGATGGCTCGGTCTCATTGTCGCTTGGCTCGTGGGGCTCCGTGCCTTCGGTATCTTCGCGATCAAGAGCTCGTGTGTCCTTGATCTTCCTCCGCGTGTTGCGAGAAGCAGGAGCGGCGGCATCAGCTCCGCGCGCGCGTTTCCTCGAGCCACGCGACGGAGTTGCAATAGCATCGGCAGTCTCGACGTCAGATGGCTCATGTGTTTCGGTGGCAGCAGGTGCTCTGCGCACGCGCGTCTTGCCCTTACGGCCTGAAGGAGGCATTGTGGGTAGATGAAGCAATGTACTGTGCTACGACAGGTCCAGAAATCCCTTCCTAGTCGAGTCGGCTTCGATCAATGTCTGCCTCTGACACCGAGGGCGTACTGTTGCTGGGCGAGACCAACAGCAATAGGAGTAGTCAGGTTGACAATGTACTGGCGAGTGGCAGTACACTTGTTCTCAGCGAGGTGGGTGAATGTATGGGCGGGTGGCTGCCGAATTGGTCGAGTCGCACGCAGAGAGTTCGTTGCGGGTCTCAGAAGCGCGTGTCGTGGGGATAATGATTCTCGGCCGCAGATCGCATGTCTGCCTCCCTGAACGCGATGGCAAGTCTCTGTTTGTTGACGGGCGCGTAGTGATTGGTTTGCGACGGAGGTCGCCAGTACGCGATGTGGTGGTGGAGGGTGTTTGATGCTTCGATGGGGAACGAGGATGGGGACAACGCGAGCCACTTCGACTTGCGAGCGACTTGACCCTTGTCGCTGACCCAAGCTTGGCAGCCCGCAGTTCGCCCGAAGAGACTTTTCTTTGGAGATTTTCACCAACCGTCCCAAGGATCGCTTCCCAGTCAAAGTCCTGCTATCCGTGGACCGCGATACCAGCCTCCTGATTTACGCTACACTTGTAATAAGTTCACAAGAGAGGTCGTGTTGTCGGAGCAATCGCTTTGCTTGAACAGCCGCGATGAAGTCATCACTGTTTTCTCTTGCAAACAGAAAACAACACGTCACCGACACTTGCGGCGCGCTCATGTCACGAAACTATACTGCATCCGCATACACATTATCTTCTAAGCTGTCCTTGAGTGACAGCATTCCACTGTAGTGGCAAACCCAGCCATCCCTCTTCTCGTAGTCGGCAAAGGAGCAACCTTGCAGCAACGGGACGCGGCATGAAGACGATTTCAATATTGCCTCTGCTCACAAACGATACACAATTGGTTTGTTGATGCCGGTGCATGGAGATCAACAAACAAACCGTGGATGTGATGGCGGATCTAGCTTCCGACAAGCCTATCCCTGCATGAGGATTACGATGCACTCCACCTCGATACTGTCTCTTGCCAAGGAGACCTTGACATGAACACTGCGAAAAACAGTTGAAGCATTCGGCTAACACTGCAATTGACTTTGCAAAGATTAGGATGTATGGACTATGTGCGACCAGAAACTACGACTCCTTTTTGGTGAACGCGCACACCTCTTCCATGCAATCCACGAACATCATGTCGACACTGACTTCGTGCTTTCTTGCGTGTCCTCCCGGGCCTACGTGGAGGTCATCTACCAGCTCCTTGATCATCGCCATCTGTTCGACCCCGGTCAGTACAGTCAGATTCTCAGCGCACGGCCGTGCATTCAAAGCAGAACTCACCATGGTCTTCACCTTGCCAGTGTTCGCCTTCTCGCCACCATACTCATCCCTAGCATCCCAAGTCAGCAATCGACCTCGGCTTCCCCCCCCATTTCGAACACTCACCAATAACTCGTCTGCAAATCCTCACAGAAGTAAATCCCGCCAGGCTTCACAGCCTTCCAAAGCACCTCCAAACTCGTCCTCTGCTGATTCATCCTATGCCCGCCATCATCAACAATAACATCAAAATCCATCCCAGCCTCCGCCATGAACCTATTCAAAAACGCCACATCGGCCTGATCACCAGAAAAGATTGTAGCTCCAGTCGTCTCATTCGCCCATTTCGCCGCACAAGCAGCGTCGTACTCGATATAGTACAAATCAACATACGGGAAGTATTCCAACCAAGTATAATACGAAGCTCCCGGACCATAGGACATATCGCAACCAAGACCGATTTCAAGGAATTTTAGAGGTGCATTTCGGTAAGGTTCGAGGTATTTCTGATACCTGTTGTCTCTTTCATCAGCACGCTTCTCCTTCTTTGATGCTAAATACTAACATATGATGATAATGATGTTTCGTGACTTTGTCCGTCCCATGCGAAAGCGCAATATCATAGAAACTCGGCTGCGAAGTCGTGATATGATTCGTCTTTCCCACACCGCTGACACTTTTGCTTAGGGAATCTTTCCATGTTTGTGGACCTCCATTCATTTGGTGCAAAAGAGCGCCGACGAACAGGATCACCCCGACGGATGCCAGGAGTAAGGGTAGGCGGTTTGGTTGAACTGTCATGGTGGGCGATGGTATGCTTGAGGTTGACCACAGCGATGAAGTCGGGATAAGAAGGACATTGTCTTCTTTTCTTCGAAACTCGATATCTTATCGTTTTCTCGCGTCGCGTGCATATTTCGCGTTAGGGTATGGAATGTGGCTCTGGGCGTCGTGGGTTTCGCAAGGGAGATGGATTTTGGAACGAGAATGTTGCGGCCAAAGTCCAGGAATCGATCAAGAGATGAACACCGTATCTTGAGGAAGGATTCTCTCTCTACAATAGAACATTGTTCAAACTTACTCTTTTTATCCCAACACCAAGTCCAACTTGTTCTTGTCGCCATGGAGCTTTACGGCATCTACTTCGCCTCTCTGGCTCTGTTCAATGCAGCACTAGCATACCACCGCAGCCAAAAATCCGAAGTCGGAAAAAGCGAAGAAGAAACGCTCGCGCTGCCAAAAGATGGAGCTTCGAAAGAAGAGGCTAAGAGATTCAAGACAACCTATTTTGGCGTTTATGTGTTGGTCATGGCGGCAGACTGGTTGCAGGTGAGTGAGCAGTCCTCTGAAACCCTTGCGAGAAGCAGCGCAATGAGACTGACTTACATGAAGGGCCCATATATGTATACTCTGTACAAGGACGAAAAAGGCCTGAGCGAGTCCTTGACAGCAGCTCTGTTCACTACAGGCTTCATAGCTGCAGCTGTGACCGCTTCTTTCGTCGGCTCGCTCGCAGACAAACATGGTCGCAGACTAGCTTGCCTCACATTTTGTGTAGCATACTCGGTCTCCTGTCTCTCAGTACTGAGCAGCGACTTGCTTATGTTGTTCATTGGTCGGGCCTTGGGAGGTCTGAGCACAACTCTCCTGTACTCAGTCTTCGAGACATGGATGATTGCAGAATATCATGCTCGAGGTCTGAGTGAGAGTCTTAAGCTGGGTGACATGTTCAGCTCGAGTGTGACTCTGAGCGGTGTTGTGGCTATCTTGGCCGGCATTGTTGGAGAGGCCGTCGTAGGCTGGACTGGAACCAAAATTGCACCTTTCATGTTGGCAATCTTGTGTCTCGGCACTGCAGGCGCAGGGATCTGGAATTTCTGGGTTGGTCTTTTGAGGTCCCTCGCAAAGATAATGGTGCTGATGGCGAGGTAGGGCGAGAATTATGGTGATGCTGTCGCAGCTGATCCGGAAAAGCCTTCGACAGCTGGCTTTGCTGGGCTGCAAAGTACGCTGTTGGATAAACGCATCTTGACCCTGGCAATGGCTACCACTGTTTTCGAAGGCTCAATGTACCTCTTCGTCTTCTTCTGGTCACCAGCCCTGAAGTCGTCGAGGGCCATGTCAGGTGTCACTGAATTGCCTCCATTCGGACTCATATTTTCCTGCTTCATGTCAGCAATGATGATGGGATCTATGATATTCTCATCAATCGAGCTACGAAGCGAACGAGATACTGGCAGGCTCTTGTTGAGCATTCTTGCATTGGCAGCTATCAGTCTCCTTCTGCCTGTGCTCGCAACGGCCGAGGCGCTGGCATTCTGGTGCTTCTCGCTTTTCGAAGCTTGCGTGGGTCTTTACTTTCCGACCATGTCAAGACTGAAGAGCGAGCTCGTAGAAGATGCTGTGCGGGGCAAAGTGTATGGCATGATGCGCCTGCCATTGAATGTGTTCGTGGTTCTTGCCTTGGGAGTTACTCGAGAAGGTGAGCATAGTTTGGAAAGCCGCAGTGGCAGTACGCTAATGGCCAATAGGCGACGCTCATCGTGGCATGGTGTTCACTTTCACCTCAGGCTTGCTCCTGTGCGCCTTTTTTGTGGTCCAGAAATGCTTGCTGTAGGTATGAGTACGCAAAATGGAGTTTTGCATGCTCCAACAATATACAGCGCTTTCCAGGCTTGTTTGTGTCCCAATGGAGATGTCTCGATGAGCTCCTGGTCATCCAACTCGGCAAGTCATGACTGACAGCGGCTCATCAGCTCCCGAAGTGTCGGCGTATCTCTGTTGATAAGAGGCTGCACCACCGCCAACTTTATACCAGAAATCCGGTTCAAAGAAAATACTACTTGAAGAAGCGTTCGCCGAACTTGGCTGCGAGGCTTTGCATTAGATGTAACCGTTTGACACTGCCTGCCATTTCAGGACAACCAAGACGCGTGAGCACCGTGTGGCAGGACGACTGGGAGATCAGAGCTCTCCCACGTCGAGTCGTTCGAGGCCATAACGGTGTCCGGCCCGTCTAGCCCGCGTACCGGACAGCGGCGGGAGGAAGAGTTGTTGGTGAAACTATTAGCCGGTCCTTCAGGGCATTCATCTTGGATACCAGATTCCAGGGCTACATGAACCAGTTTCGTGTCTGGCATCATCGATCAGGGTGATATGAGCTGAAGAGTGCAAGCAGACCATTGTTGTGCATCGTGGAAAGCAGCGAGGGTGGCGGCGTCATGGTGAACGCGCGAGGGGAAAGGGGTGAACGGTCTTGTTGTAGAGATCAACGTCGTGGCTATTTGTCGACTAGACGGGATAGGAGCGTGCGAAAGCTTGAGCCTCTGCGCCCTCCCATAGGTGGCTGTCTCCTGCTAGGGGAGGAGCCCTGCAACTCTGATTAATGAATTCGAGGACACAATTATTGCCGGTTGGCTTGCATATTCTGCGCTGCACGGTCAATTGCCAGTGCCATTGCCAGTAGTGCGTGCCCGCCTCCTCGATCGTGTTCGTTGCTGTGAGGATGCGTGTCTGCATATGATCGCGCATGTTTTGCCAGGATTGCTTGAGTGTGCTCGACTACCTGGTCGATTGTACCTGACGGGGATATCAAGGATTTTGTCGAGTGAGGTTCGAGGTTGGCCAGACTGCCTGCTCGTGCATGCACTCCACCTCCGTTCCCTGAAGGAATTGGCGAATGGTACTACTGCCAACTACCGACCGCGTACGACACAAGCCATTCCACCACCGAGTCATTCTTACATAACGCGACGGCGACGACAATCCAGGCATTGGACACGCCGGCAATGTCTGCGGCGTGAACACGGCCGAGCTCACCGCTGCAGTCGAGACGATCGGAACGCGCGGTGGGACGAGAACTCATTTCAGCTCAGGGAGAGGCCGTGATTGCTACTGGCGACCATGGCTGTTACTATGAACGGCAGCGCGTGGAGTTACGCTGTGCCGCTCGAGGAGACCGACGGCAATGCGAGGGCATATCCGTCGCACAAGGGCGACGCCAGCGGGCATGCGCACGGTGAAGGGACCAGAGAGAAGCGTGCAAAGCAGCTGGAGCACAGAAACAGTGCATGGGACTTGCAGAGCGACACCGAAGCCGCCAAGGTGCGGCGAACGTCAATGCGTGCCAACAATAGCGTTGCGGGCAGAAAGCGATCACGGAATGCACTGAGGGAGAAGCCGGCTCAGCAGCAAAAGAGGCCGAGCGACTTCAGCGACGATTCAGCATGGATCCACCGCGACAAGCTGGCTCAGATTGAGATTCAGGAAATGGCCGAGGCAGGCATCTACGTGAGGCCGTCTCGAAGGTCTCAGAGTGCTGGACCAGGACGTGAAGAGGGTCGAACGAGCCGTCCTACAAGTCGATCAGCTTCTCGCAGACAAACCCAGGAGCATGTCACTCATGTCGACCAGGAGTACGCAGCGGCCTACCCGTCTCAGGAGGAATACGAGCAGACATTCAATCGTGTTGCATCTCCTGCGACTTCCCCGCAGTACGAGGAGCTACCAAGGCTTCTGTCACGTTCAGACACCCAGTATGAAGATGCGCACGAGGAGGTGCACGAAGAACCAGCCTACCAGTATCGTGAACCCATGCCTGAGCCTCCGCCTCAGAAACAACTGCACAACGCTCGACCAAGTACGTCTCGAATACCGGTATCACGAGTGAGTCCTGTTCCAGTGCCTCAGCAAGTCGTAGAGAGAGATTCTCCTGCTCCGCGTAGCCGAGCTGGCAGCCAAAGCTTGAGTGGCAGTTGGCATGAGATGCAGCAGTATGCACGCAAAGCGCGGAGCGGGAGTATTGGTAGTGCGGTGCTCCTGGACGACCCCGAATCGAAGCGAACTACACCGCCAGGCAGCTCTTCGAACAAGGGCTCATCCGCGGACGAGAGTTCACCGAGGAAGGCGAAGTCGCCCAAGAAAGTGGCTCCTACGGGACGCAAAAGCTCTACCACAGGCTCGACCATTCCCCAACCTCGAGCTCCGTCGGCTTCTGCTACCAGGCGTCCTGGATCCAGTGCAGGACGTCCTTCTACGAGCCAATACACTCCAGAAGGCGATCCGCCGTGGATTGCGACCATGTATAAGCCAGATCCAAGATTACCACCGGATCAGCAAATGCTCCCGACTCACGCAAAGCGCATGATGCAAGATAAGTGGGAAAAGGAGGGCAAAACTGGCACTATCTACGATAAGGATTTCAATTTGTTGAATGAGGAGGACATGCGCCCCAAAAATCCACCACCGTTAACACTTCACATCGACCGAGACGCAAATGGTCGTCTTTCACCAGCGAAAACGCCATCTCCCAAGAAGATATCGCCCAATGGGTCGACAGTCGGAAATGGTTGGCCGCTCAGTGCAAGGAGTGAGGCTGGTAAGAGCGACTCTAGCAGTATGAGGCCTGGCACAAGTGGAGGCTACAAGATCACGCCGACGATTGCCACAACACCCACCATACAACGCTCTGCAGCACCATCGCCCGTACCGCCTCAAGTGCCAATGCAAGGCGAAGGTCACAACACAACACCGAGAGTCCCCGACCTCGATGAGAAACAGGAAGCAGCTCCAAAGAAGGGCTGCTGCTGTGTAATCATGTAAAATGCATCACGGATTCGAGCATGGTCTCAACCAACATTTCATACCTGCAAATTTTGCAGACCACCATTTGGCGAGCCAACGCCATTTCGTACATGTACTGTTTATAAGAAGAGGAAGAGTCTCGAACTGGAGCGATCCGGAGTTGTTGAAAGAAGAGGGTTCCACCTCTGCGATGTTGCGAATCCAATACTTACTGCTTCGATTGCCATACGACGGGAATGGACATGAGCACACATATACCGCGCAGACGCAGCCACGGCTACACCATCCACGACAGAGAGGAGAACGGACGAGCTGTGGAGCGGATTTTCTGTTTGATAGCGTTTCAGCGGCACATATTTGGATCTTTTCTGGCCTTACCCATCACATACTGCTCTATACCACACCTCGGCCTAATTCTTCATACATTGCTCGTCTGGCGCGATTGGCGTTTCCTTACATGGATCGTTGTATTGTCATCTTTTGCCAGTTATGGCGTTTCGGCCTTGGACTGCGGCACTCGGGAGGGGGCAGAATGGATAGCCATGTTCATAGTCGTATCGGTATCTTGTCTGGTCATTCGGACACTTTTTACTGCAATTTGTGCAATCCAAAATTCGACGCAAAATTGATGCTTTGGAGCTGAGTTCTTCTCTAAGATCCGCCAGCCAGGCCATGCTACTTCGAAACCAGAAATACCTTAAACCGCCCCAACAATCCAGTGCCTCCAGCCCTCAAACGCAGTCTCCCAAAACGACACCGAGTTCTCCCAAAACGCTTCGCTGTTCAACACGAATTATTCCCAATCACACACCTCAACCCCCTCATGGAGGAGTCGCCAATTGATGAGGTCCCGTTAACCGCATAGCATTGATATATTGCACGACAGAACTCTCATTCCCGCGAAGCAGTTTCTGCAAAGATCCTACTTGGTCCTGCAAAGCTTCGTTCGCGGCTATAAGCCTTTGCCGCTCATTCTCCATGTCCTTGATGTATGTCGCCGCTGTGCTGATTACAACAGCTTTCGATGGCATCCGAGGATGATCGAAGGATGTTTCGTCAGAAGGCACAGCATCCTTCAGCGATGGCAGAACGAGCCGGAGAGCTTCGATCTGGTGGTTGAGATTGTCGCGATAGCGGCGTTCGACCAGATTGTGAGGGACTCGGCCACGAGAGAGCGAGGAGCGGGATATGCTGCGATGGTGGAGAGGTGGTCGCTGCGACGATTCAGCCTCGTCGGGGTCGGTCACATTGCGTTTGATCTTTATGCGGGGTGAATCATGGTCTTGAGATTCTGCCGGACAACTGCGTCGTCTGGAATTGCTGGGTCGTTCGGGCTGTGACCGTCCTTGTGCAACGCTTGTTTGAGAAGATTCAGATTGCCTTGAGCTAGAGCTGGAGTCCGGTGTGTCTGGGTATTGGCGATGTTTCGGGCATAGTGATATGTTCCAGCAGTTTTCCGGACCCCCTAAGCAAGGAAATGCGTGTCTCTCATCTTCAGTGAACGTACGCAATGGTCTGAATGGAGAGATCGGCATCGGTGGTAGATTGGGGCGAAAGGAAGCTTGGGTTGGTATTTGCCCCTCAGATAGACTGTGCACGGGCAAGCTCAAGTTCGGTCTCTGCTGTTCAGCGAATGCTGCGGCGACCATCAGCATTATTCGATCTGCACATGACCGAGATCATATCTCGCGGAAGCGGCAGCATACAAACAGACCTAGCTTGTTGAGCTAGCGGATGATCACCATATGAATGGGAAAGAGGCTCTTGTTGGCGTGTGTCTTGAAAGCATCTATTCAAGTCATGATCAATCATGAGATTGTCTGGAGAGACGAACAGGGTATCCTGGTTGAAATGGGATCCCCCTAGCTCCGCCATGGAACAGTATGGGCTCGTTCGGTGTGGTGTATGGCGTTCGCGAAGAGGTAGCCCAGCGACAGCTTGATGTCAGGCTTCTTCACGGACTGAGCTGATGATGAGGAGATATACAGAGTCAATAGCAGGCGGTAAAAGGAGACGTTGTCCTACCATATATGGAAATTGAAGTGTAATGAACTATTCGCTCATTGTGATGTAGTCGAAGAGTTCGACGAGCTCTTGCGTACCCATTCAGCTGTGCAGGAAGACCTTGAGCCCGCGGCGTGAGTTGAACTCGGAGCTGATGGGTTGCCAGGTTTCGTAGAAGTCCTTTCTGAGGGTGACATGGATAAAGGCAGAAGACCCTGTCAAAACGAGGGACTAATCTGGTGCAAGCATTGGTTGTCGCGAGGTCTAGATTTGAACTCAAGTGGGTTCGTAGCCTCGAAGAATTCCCGGCTGAGATGGAGTTGCTTATATTTGCAGTCCTCGGGGATCAGGTTCAGGCGAGAGTATCGAAAACACAGTCTCGTTTTCGATCTGCACAACGACGCTATGGCATCTTCAAGAAAGCGGGCCGTTCCTCCTCGCATGCAGGGAACTGCAGGCGCCTCCCAGTGCGTTCCTCCATCGTTTTCCAGAAGCTCCATCTACAGTTCTATATTCCATCTGTCCACTTCATGGTGGGAAACTACCGGACAGCTTGTACCTATATCTCAGAGCTTCCTCATCAAGATGCCTACCTGAGCTGTATCGCAGCCTGGTGAAGCACAATTCTGCCGAAACTTCCGAGGAGCGAGCCAACATCCCTGGCTCATTGTCGGCATTTAGCAAGGTCCCTCTGCAGGCATGAGAGCTCGGTAAGTATGCCTACAGGTCGAAATCACCAGATCGACGATTGCTTGCAGCAGAAGATAAAACGTACACGCACCATCAGACGAGCTTCGCTACAAGCACAGCTCCTCTGGTATGACACCGATGAGTACTGTAGCCGTTGTCGTGACATTGAAGAGCCAAGAGCCTTTCGTTCGCTTTCGCCATTACATCTGTAGGGCTTTTGGTTCGATGAGTAATATATGTATGGTCTTCAATCTCGAGAAGACCGTGGCCAACGAACCATATTTGCAAGTGCAACGTGTGGCAGCAGCACCTTTTTCACGGATCAAGACGATAAGGCTGAAGCTGCAGAGCCGGAGATTCGGCTGCCAAGAATTTAGCCATGGCAGATGGCATAGGGCAATAGACAGCCAGAGTGAGTCGGGTGGTGGAGTAGTGCGACAGCGAAGTCCTTCCCAACTGTTCTACCATGATGCGTCCGAAGGCGTGCGATTCCACGCGACCGCACCGGCAGCATTGCATTGCCTCGTGTAAAGGCTTGATGGCCTGACTGGCGAGCTTTTTTGTCGGAGAGAAGAGCGACGGAGAGCATGTCATCTTGACGTGCAATGCAGTCAGCTTGATGAAGGAGTCCTTATGGGGAGATGGGCACAGTTCACGGAGGTCGCACAAGGCAGTTGCTTGTGGGTGTGTGCCTGATGTCCGGCTCGGGGAGATATTTTCGGCACAATCTAAGCATGCTGAGCGCGGCCAGATATGAGGAAACCGACTCTCCTGGTGATGGGAATTGATTCGACGCAATGTTGCCAAATCTGTGTATTGGGGAAAGAGGAGTGAGATAGGCGAGAGGGAGGCGTGGTCATTTTAGCGCGAGAACGGACTTGGCCGTACCAGCCACATCTCGAAGGTCCAACTTCCTTCGAAAGCATCATCATTACATTGCCATTGATTCATCTCACGCATATGCAGCATCAGCATTTTCTGATCGGGAGATGGACGACTTCATCATGATTGAACACAATGAAGTCGATGCTCCCTATTTGAGCTCTATTTCGGATTCTGTTGATGCCCTCAGCAGCGACCTTCGTAAGGTGTCGCTGGACATTCACGACCATCCCGAACTTGGCTATAAGGAGCTTCATGCGCATGAAGTGCTGACCAAGTATCTGAGCCAGCAGAAAGGATGGCAAGTCACCCCTTCTGCTTATGATATCGAGACAGCCTTCGTAGCCGTCTACGATAGTGGCAGAACGGGACCCGCTGTGTCCTTCAACGCCGAGTATGATGCACTTAAGGGCATTGGTCATGCTTGCGGGCATAATCTCATATGCATTGCTTCGGTTGGTGGCGCCCTTGCTACTGCAAAGCTGTTGGCAGATCAGAAGTTGGGAGGCAAGGTTGTTTTGCTTGGCACTCCAGCAGAAGGTATGTTGTTTCATTCCATTTTGTTCTTGACAGCGAGGAATTATATGCAGGCGGATACGACTCCACGGCATAGAAATTGCTGACCGTCTGGAGAGGGTGGCGGTGGCAAGATCAAGCTGCTCAATGCTGGAGCTTACAAGGATAATAACGTCGATATCTCTTTGATCTCGCATCCGGGTATCGATGATGATCGAGCACTTATGCGCACCGCCGCATATGCCAGCTTCAAGGTTGAATATTTCGGAAAGGAAGCTCATGCCGCAGCTAGGCCTTGGGACGGTATAAATGCCCTTGATGCTCTCATCACTGCGTACAATGCCATATCTGTCCTTCGTCAGCAGACACAGCCAGGCGATATCATACAGGGACATATTACCAACGGCGGGCTGAGACCAAACATTATCCATGCATACGCTTCCGGGATGTTCGTTGTGAGGTCTGCAAATCGTGCTCGGTTGGACGCCTTGAAGAAGAGGGTGTTCGCATGCTTTGATGCTGGTGCAACAGCTACAGGTGCTGAGCTAAAGTTGACGCCCAAGGGAGCTTATGATGACCATGTGAGTGGGTCTCTTAAGCACAAGTTGCATGACTTCTGACTTCTTGAACTAGATGCCCAATCATACGCTTGCCGCAAGATATCGAGAAGCTTTCAATCAGCTCGGTGGCAGCATACCTTCCGACGACATTGACTATCTGACGGGCAGCACGATGGCTAGCACGGATCAGGGTAACATTTCATATGCGTATCCAAGCATTAGTGTAAGTGATGACGATCGACATACCTCTTGACGGCAGCCTGACCTTGTGTAGCCAAACTTTTGGATCCGCAGTGAAGATGAGAACGGCAAACAATTAGGAGGCCCCCATACGCCTGATTTTGAAAAAGCTGCCCGGACTGAAGAGAACCATCGGATGGCATTGCGTGTTGCGAAAGCACTCTCGGCAACTGCAGTTGACATGTTGACGCGACCGGAGCTGCTCGAAGAAGCCAAGCGTGAATTCAAGGACGCCACGGACGCTATCAAGAGAGCAGCGTGACAAGCCTTGGCTTGCCAGATATCACTTACTCCTTGCGACAATGTTCGACATCGTTGAGCTGCTGAAGGCGACGGTAGCCTGGCGCATCATGTACCTCACTCTGCTTTCAGCAGGTAACATTGCCATGGTGAGATTGCATGCATCTACTTAGAGTACTGCTCGCTAATGTTCGCCATGTTTACAGGTCGCGTCCTCCGGTATGTGAGACTTCGTATGCATGCCTTCGGACATCAGGATAGTATCTCGCTGTCGATCACCCTCCGACAGCATGGGAGAGTAGTACCGTTCATGCGAAGATCAGAGGTGAAACCCGGCGACCCGATACCCGTGTACCGATTTGCAACATTGCTTACTTTCCTCGAATTTTCGCTAGTCTTCCACGCAGGCCTCGCAATGAGTTCCGAATCCTGACGAATGGTGAACCTGGTCGTCGGTATATCGATCTCCCATTCCAAGCAAATCTACATTCCTCGCCTCATGGCTCCCTTCGCAACACCGCTTAGCACGCTCGACAGGTTTCTTGATCGTCGATGGCAAAGCGCGTTTTACGATAGCACACAGTCGCACGCGGTTGAATCACTCCACACACCACTACCTCCCAGAGCAACCAGGAAATTTTAGCCAAAAGGACCCTATTTGTTGATCAGACGTTGCCTATATGATGATGTGCATACGCTCTCCTTCTTTTGTGTCGGACATGCTTTCCAGTCTCAAGAACAACAATCCCGAAAACCAGAACACTGGAGGTCATCCTCGATCCTGTCCTCACTGAATTCATCAGCAACCATGTCTAGCATAAACAAAAGCACAACCAACTCGACAAGATTGGCAATGATCGCCCTCTTGGTCATCTCGGCATCAGCATCTGCGGTTCCCAGACCAGCACTCTTCGCAAGACAAGCCTCCATTCAGGCCACTGCCACCCCTACACTGCTGGAAGTCTCAGCGACTTTGCTTGCTACACCTACCGATACGCCGACAAGCTCTGCCTCAGACATACCTTCTTCAACAACAGCGGCACCAAGTATCGATCTAGCTGCTCTCTGGCCAGCAGCAAAAGCAGTCACGAATGCAGGCGCAGGAGATGATCCTACTGCTTGCACACCAATGTCAATATGTGATCGACGTATGAACTCTTGTGGAATGATGTACGGAGCGTAAGTTATATCTCGCCATAACTGCCACAAACGAAAGACCAAGAGTGCTGACGTTGCAATCCAGATGTTATGACAAGAACTACTGCGATGGAAACACCAGCCCATATTCAATTCCAACATGCCCTTGAGTCAGCAAGATGAAGGCACAAATGTAGAAGAGAGAACTGTTTGACAGGATGATTTTCGAACGAGCGTACATGAGATGTGGATGAGATGTATGGGAATTTTTTCGAGTGACGAAATGTATAGCTTCTCACACAGCCAAGGAACCGCTTCATGACTTCTGCTCAATAATAGAGACCTTTTGCCGGCGGAAGAGGGTCACAACCATGGTCACAACGCATGGTCACAACCGTGGTCACAAGGCTCAATATAGTATAGCGCTCTTGCCTTAGGCTCTTGCCAAGTTATCAAATCTTCTGTGTTGTCCGTGCATTCTGCGAGTGCGTGAATCCACCTCTTATCGCGTAGAAGTCGTGTTTCTCGAGCGTCTCGATGGCAGGTGATATATTAAGCGATAATGTGATGGTTGCTGGACTCGTTCTCGCCGTTTGCGAAGAATGTGGCTTTCTCGAGCGCGCCAGGTTGAAGCCGCCGCCTATACCATTCAGACCATTCGTGTAGACGCTAGACGCCTGGCCGGACGAGTGGGTGGAGCGTTATATGAGGTGAGTGTCGATAGTGAGGTTGTTGTAGAGGTTTAAGTCGCAAACGCGAGGTTGGCGCCTATACATTACCGCCCTCGGGAGTTTCCGCCGCACCCACGGTTCAGCATAGTATTAATCTCTCGCACAGGTTTACGAAGCCAGAAATACGACAACTTGTTATAGCACTCGATATTGAGGGTTGCGAATGGCGGAATAGTAATAAACCTAACTCGGAGCTGGCTCTTGGTCTCGTTCTATGGCGAATGTCGTTCCCTTCTCGCTAGTTCGATGCTTCCACCAAATTCGGCAAATGCGAGTCCTATTGCAGTCTTGTCTTCAACGATGTTGTCCTATGGATATATTAGCAATTTGCGAAGATAATAGCATGGCATCCACGCCTTAATAGCTATCGTCGACTAAAGATGTTCGCTCTTGCTACTCGGAAGCGTGGAATACGAGGATTTATATAGGGATTCATCGACGGGCATTTCTCTAGGTTCTGCAGACTAGGCAAAGATCAACGACGTGTCTATAGTGGACACTATGGTGCACACGGCTGCAAATTCCAGGCGATAGTAACACCGGACGGTCTTATTTCCTTACTTATTGGACTATTCAATGGTAGAGATAATGACTGGCGAATGTGGCAACTTTCCGGCGTTAAACACCGCCTACGAAGGATCATGAGAGATAGGCGTGTTCTATATCTCTATAGCGACCCTACATACTATAGCAACTTCGGCATTATGGCTCCTTATAAGCATCATCTTGGACGGTCTCACTTGACGCCT
>JAASFE010006115.1:99421-148009 GCA_013365205.1 Pseudocercospora cruenta
GTCTCTGCACTACCATGATTTCACAGATTACCTGTTCTTTTGCCAACCGACGAGTTCGAAGCTCGGTAGAGGAAATGTGAGCTTGCTACGCTAATAGATGCCATGGCCTCTATCAGCGATCCAGGAAAGGGAACATATTTGACTCATCCACTGAGGGAGGCATAACGCCCCAAGAGGATGCCCAGAGGGTTCCGCAGAAGAGACAGGAAATATCAGATTCGAGTCTTAGAATAGTTGGATTCAAAAGACTCGTAGCATACGAAATACGAAAACAGGTCGCTCATCTATTCAAGCGCCCAAGCTGACGCAAAGCTCAATGCTCATAGTGGTATCACAATGTCTTCATTCATCGAAGCCAAAAGTCCCCTACCATCTCCTACCATAAATCGGATCCTCAACCCTCCTACTCTGCTGCGCCTTCGGCATGGGTCTATGAACATCCGACAAGTCCCTAACATGATCGGAAGCAGATACATGAGCTGGGCCGTCCAAGAGCCTATTGTCATCTCCGAACTTCGCCCAGTACTCGCGGTCATTGGCATGTTCGATGTTCTCGGCATCGTGCTTGAACAAGCCCAGAATGTCCTTCATGGACAAGTTGCCCATGCCCTTAGCACCGCCTTCGATGGCAGCGTTGGCGAGCTCTCGCTTCTTTTCTTGGAGTTCGAGGATGCGTTCTTCTACAGTCTCGCGGATGGTGAGTCGGAAGACTTTGACGTCGACTGTTTGATTCAGGCGATGAACCCGGTCGATGGCTTGTTCTTCGACGAAGGGATTCCAGAATGGCTCGACGATGACGACTCTGCTGGCTGCTGTCAGGTTGAGGCCAAGAGAACCGCACTTGAGAGAGCAGAGGAGGACGCGAGTCTTCTTGTCATTGCGAAGGCTGTTGAGTGACTGCTCGCGAGCATCGGGTCGCATGCTGCCGTCGTAGCGGACGAAGCGGATGTCGGCATGACGGAGATGTGGCTCGATTAAGTCCAGCATGGTTGTGAATTGCGAAAATACGATGGTCTTGTGCTTTGGTGTTTCGGTGTGGAGGATGCGAAGGAGCTGTCGGATCTTGGTCGACGGGGCGTGCTTTGGCTTGGAGAAGCCACTCATGCCTTCGAGCAGACCGCTCTGATCGGATTCAGCCCCATCGTCCTCCGCAGAGTCGTCGCTCTGACTATCATCGTCGGCCTCTTCTTCGTCGCCGGATGCTTCCGTCTCATCATCGGAGTCCACGACTTTCATCTTGCGAGCACGCGAAGGCGAGTCATTGATCTGAGAGTCGTCCTCCTCGCTTCTCTCGGAGTCGATAGTGTCAAGGGTCTCACCGCCGCCCTCTTCATCCTCGTCATCATCGCTATTATCGACAGGTGCCTTTCGAGCGTTGCGAGCATGCTTGCCAACCAGCCACTCGCCACCACCTTCCTCGTCTTCGTCGTCACTGTCGATGACTACTTTTCGATTCCGTGCGCGACGTGGTGGTTCAGGCTCAACCTCGCTTTCGTCAACAGTCTTGTTAGGCTTACTCTTTCGATCCTTGCCTTTCGCCTTCTTCTGCTTCTTGCTCGACTTTTTGCCTTTCATGGCTTTGAGATCGGCCTCGCACTCCGAGCATCGCACAGCCCCATCTCTGGACTCGGCAGCAGAGAGCTTGATCTGGCAGACATCGCAATTCTTGGTCTCGACACTGACTCCGCCCATAAGTGCAGTCAACGCGTCCATCTCGTCGCCTTCATCTTTGCCTGCTCGCTTCCCATTTGGCAGTCCAGTTGTCATTGCGTCCTTGTCCTTGGCCATTGCCATTTCGATAAGCTGTGGATGGTCGCACATCTGCCTCAGACGGAGCAGAAGCACAAGAGCGCCGATATAGTCGGCATTGCCCTTGGCCTCCATCATCTGCTCAAGACGCTTGTCGGCACGTGCTTGCAGACGATCGTAGTATTCCTTCTCCACAGGATCGAACTGACACTCAACGGTCAAGACTTCACGCTTGACAATCTGCATGCCTCCGTTCTTTGCCTCGCCATTTTCAGTCGTAGCAGACTTGCCACCGAAATTCAAGGCGCCATCCTTCTTCAAAATGTCCTTCGTGCGTCGCTTCATGAATGCTTTCAGAAAGACCTGAAGGCGGTTCATTGCGAGACCTCCGCGCCCAGCTTTCATTGGCTTGGTGATCTGGTCTTTCCATCTTGGAAGCTCGCAGTAAGGCTTGATGCGCAAAAACTTGATCAGTGACTGCAGTTCGTCAAGGTTGTTCTGCATAGGCGTGCCAGTCAAGCACCACCGGTACCAAGAGTTGAGCGCGCAGCACGCCAATGTCGATTTCGCATTGCGATTCTTGATGCTGTGGGCTTCGTCAAGCATCAATCGATACCAGTGTACGCCGAAGCAGCCAACACGAGTGCCGTACTCCGAGTTCATGTTTGATCCAGCATGCTCAGATGTCAGCGTCTGGAAAGTGGTAATGACCACATCGTACTTCTTCAGTTCGGCACTGTTCTTGGTTCTGTTCGCGCCGTGGTGGACGAGGACCTTCATCGCATGGCTTTTGTTGACTTTGCTCTTAATCTCGGACTCCCACTGCTTGATAAGCGCGAGAGGAGCGACAACGAGCGTGCCTTTTCCAACATCCTTGCCTGGTAGCTTTTGTCCTTTGAACTCTGGCTTTGCGTCGATCGCAGGTCGCGGATTCGTCAGCATGAGCGCGACAGATTGCACAGTCTTGCCAAGACCCATGTCATCTGCGAGTATACCGCCCTTTGGCAGAATTCCTCGCGTCTTGGTCCTGCCAATCTCCTTATCAATCATCCACGACACACCCTCGACTTGATGCGGGAGCAGCTTGACTGAAAGCCCATCGACTGTGCCATCTTCTTCCTGCTCATCCTCATCCTCTTCTTTCTTGACCTCCTCGTCCTGCTTCACACTAAGAGCAGCAAGCTTGTTGGCCAGACTTTTAGTCTTGTTGTCCTCTTCTTGGAGCTTCTCCACCTTCTTGATGCGAGAACGGAGACGAGTCTTACCCTTCTCCGCCTCATCATCGAACGCCGCCTCCAGCAATTTCTTCATGTCCTCGTCGGCGCGTGTGGAGTCCATATACATGTAAGGATCAATTGCGCCGAACTTGCCACTATTGGCTCGAATCTCTGCATCAGGATCGAAGTTCTCACCATCGGAGTCATCATCGTCAATAACGTGAGGCTGAGGCTTAGGTTGTGGACGCGTCAAGTCAATGACCTGACGAGGCGGGACGAAGGTCGCGTACGGGTTCATGGTGGCTGTGGACGAAGAATATGTGGGCTGCTGCGGTGGATGAATCGTTCTCGGCGGTGGGTTTGTTGGTACTGAAATTGTCGTGGCGCCCTGCTGCAAGCTGCTAGGTGTTTTGAATTGGCGAGCGTTTTCTGGACGTCCCGATAAGGAGGAAGGTTTGGTAGCGGTTGACGAGGGTGCCTGTCCCGCCTGCACCGATGCTCTATACGAATCACTTGGAATGCGATTCTGCGTAGTCACTGGTCGGTTCTGCATGTGCGGGCGATTCTTGGGCATGAAGATGCTGGGCGACGATTTCTTGAGCGGATTGCGCAGAGGACTCGCCTTGCCGAATTCGACGTCTCCAGACTGCCTCTTCTCAGCCTTGTCGCTGTCGGACGACTGCGCCTGCATTTGGTTGGGAGACTGCATCTTGGCCGATATGCTAGGTAATGTCAATCAGCGTTCGCTTCTGTCGCAGGCCTGTGATTGCTTACTTTGCTAAAGGCTGTCTCTCCTTCTTTTGCGGTGACAGGAATTGTCCAGAAGATGTCCGACTAGGACTTCGCTCTCGAACCATAGCCTTCTCTTGCAACTCGTGAATTCCCAGCCAGTCGCCCAATAAGTCCTTCAATGCCTTCTCACTGTGAAACTGCGGCTTCTTCGGCGAAGAAAGTGTATTGACGGGCTGCAATGTCCCGCGACGAGTGGGCGATCGTTGTCGGTCGCGTCTAGACAATATGTGAGCTGCAATACTCTACGCAGCAAAATTGTGCTGTACTCACGGCATCGAAGTTGAAGTTGAAGTCGAGCGTTCCTGGTCGCGCACAAAAGCCCAAGACGTCACAGTCACAGGGTTGTCTTCTCCTTCCTTCACTGTTTGATCGTTTTAGGCGGCAGTCACGCGGGTTGCGTGGGGAAACAGCCGCGGCCGCGGCAAGAGCGACGCGAGACGCGTGAAAATATATTGCACATTAACATTAACAGGGTATTTATATGAATGCTATCAAAACACAGAGCATGCTTCCCGCCAGCAAAATGCGATCATTAATTCGTTCAACAGCGCCGCTTGCAGCTGTTTGAACTGCGACCCCGCTGCTCGTGTCGCTAGAGATAGCTGTCGACTGTGATGCAACATCGCTTTGCCTGTTCATCGGATCGTTTGCATTTGTCGTTCGTGCTAACGACGTCGATGGAACAGCACTCTCCGATACGGACTGAATCTGCTCGGCCGGTAAAGAATATGTCGTACCTGACAGAGTCAAGGCAGACCCACGCTCTACCGTTTGCGAGCCGACCACCAGGTCACCGGTATCGTTGAAGGACATCGCAGGCGTCAAAGAGTCCAATGACAGGGTATGAGGCAGGACGCTTGTTTGCCCTTCGCCGTCCGGAGCCGCCGATGATGCAGCAAGTTGCGTTGCTTGTCCATTGATCACCACTATTCCAGGCTCCGAGTGGATTGGTGTGTCGATTGCAGATGTTAGCTCTGATCCAGATGAAGCACTTTCGGCGGGCCGAGAAGTTGTGCCAAGCGCAGAAGCGATGATGCCGCCAATATTGACTGAGGACTGCTCCGAACTACTCGGCGCTGGTCGCTGCGAGGGCGGAGCAATTTCTGGGGCTGAAGCAGAGGACTCCTGATCCGGTAGAGCAGTGGGATACGAAGCAGTCGAAAGATCTGCGGGTGTCGCTGGCGTAATGCTTGGGCTGATAGCACTCGCAGAAGTCGTGTGCGCAGGCACATACGGTAATGTCGGCTGTGCTGCGCTGGCGACTTGTGTCATAGCGATCGGAGGGTCCCAAGCTCCATCGATCCACCACATTGCAGTCGGGCCCCAGTACTTCTCAAGGAACTCGGTGAAAAGTTTGTCATCGGGTATTACGTACGGCTTGTAATTGTTAAGAATGGTACCAGCTGCCTTGTCGGAAATTGGCCTCCAATCATGCTGTGGATTTGTATCCCAATATGCCACAGCTTGCACATCTTGATAGCATTTGTCAGGGTCAATCTCGGTGTCTTGCACCTCAAATGTGCCATTTGAACCTTCACACATCCAGTTGAGGTCAGCATAATTGAATGCCCTCCAATCATAAGCAGCTCGAGCTCCTCGCACACTGGACAGCTGATCCGGCTTCAGAGTGAGAATGGTGTGGTCGATTGTGGTCCCGCAGCCATCTCCACGGCGAAGCGCACTATAAGACAGCGCTACCATCGGCGATGTGATGGTCAAGCTTCCCGTGACAAAGGTGTTCGGTCCCTCTCCAGTACGTGTGCCAGTCATAGTCTGAGGCATGTCTCCAAGGCAGAAAGGGCTTGACGCGTTTGAGACAGTTCGAACTGGCCAGTATAGAAGTCTGACAGTAGACGCGAAGATGCCATTATTCGCAGGAGTTGCTGAGTTGCCACAGCTGGCTTCTGCAAACGAGTAGCTGGTGCCTGTGGTCGCGCAAGGAGGTTCAGGACGGCTGCCATTGATGTCGACTAGGGATGCTGAAGTGAAGGCATTGAAGGAACTCCACAGGTTCGTGCAGTCCGAAGCTCCGATCGAACAAGGCAGTGGCGTCGCATATGGACCCGGCACTGAGGTGTTGGTGACGAAGTCTGACGGAATATAAGTGGTTGCAGAAGACTTCAGATAGCTGCCAGATCCAATTACTCGCGGATATCCATCACAAAGGGTGGTAGATCGAGTCGCAGAAACGCCGCCAGTATATTTCGTGTATGTGTAGTTGTAGCTAGTTCCATATGAGCTTGTATATGTCGTCAAAGTCTCATGCTGAGAGCCATAGGATTCGGATGCACTTTTCCAGTCCCATAACGCTTCCTGGCAGCTGCTTGCGAAAGCACTCCCGCTTCCTGTGACAGGCCCATCGCTCGCAGTGCTAATAGTGGCAGTTGAAGTGGTAGAGCTGCTAGGAAACGTGGAAGACGCGACCTGTCGAGGAATTGGTCCGGTAGCCGAAGCAGATCCAGGAAATCCAGAGAAAGTCGTGATACAAAGACTTGAGATCACGGCGTCACGCAAATGCCGCACCATAACGAAGTGATATCCTTCGGTGAGGGTCGTAGAGGAGGAGTCATCTCAAGAGACAGTGAAGCATTTGCGACTGTCATTGTCCGGCAATGTCGCAAGTGTGCCGATTTTGCCTTTGGCTAGTATCTCGTATGTGGCATGCGATCGCCACTGCGTGCAACGCTGCAACCATGCTTACAACGGCATGCCGTTCGGGTCGTATTGATCCTGACTTCTGTATCAGGCATGGGTCGGGAGTATGACGACCTTTTTGAGCGATCTATTTGGTTGTCAACCAGACATTGTGATGGGTGTCTTTCATCCCGGAGGTGTAGTGAGGAGCGAGTCGGCAAGCGGCGGGAGCGTCGGGAGCATCATGACAACGCATATGAGTTCTCTGTCCTCCAATTATGTAGAGAAACGTCGGATGGTGTCCGAAGAGGTCTGCTGTCATTGTAGGAAGGTCATCACGTTGTTGCTGGCTGTTGCCAAGCCGAGGCTTGAACCAGCTTGGCAGCGAGACCTCTCACGCTTCCGTCTTGGAAGCTTTCAAGATATTCACGTACTGTTGTATTTCTATGCTCACATTACCACGCCCAACGAAGCTGCCAGGCTACACGATGCCTCATTGCGGGACCCTATATGAGCAAGTCGTCCACGTTTCTCCGCCGCTTGCAGAGTAGCTCGGCCCACAAGCTGTCTTGCAGTGGCCCTCAAGGTGAGATCCACGATATCTCGCACAAACCCGACCCAACGCGATTTGAGCGATACGTATGTTCTATCTGAGCCGTCGAACCCCGCTGGGAGGAAAGAGCACGTTACGAAGACTTGCGGCGGGTCCCGATGAATGCAATAGCATACCCGACCCGGCCAATATTGAGATCAGGGTAGAACCCGTAGGGGATGCATTATCACACAAAGGTGCGCAAAGAAGCTTTCGGCCTCTTACAGCATCAGAAGTGGAGCAAGATATCCTCAGCGAGCTTCAACAGCACGGGTGAGGGAGATAGATGAAATTCTCAGCGAGGCATGCATTTCGACTTTGAATGATTCGTCTGGTATACTGTAAGTGTAAAACAAGCATTTGCAGGAATTCTTGATAGAAAGAGGCCATAGGAGATTTCGAATTCGGAAAGTTTGATTCGTACATTATTTTGGGCGCAAGTCTCACTTATGTCCCGCTGACTTCGCAAACATCGTCTCTCTCATTCAGATGTTGCGAAGTAGCATGGAAGGTATTTGGCATAGCGCAGTCGATCGCTGCACTGGTGAAGGGAGGCTCCATAAGAAAGCAACAAGATGGCCGCGTGCCATTGTCAAGAACCCCCTAAGAGGGCTAACTTCGGGGCATACGACGGCCATTCGGGTCGGTCGACATATCAGGTCCTCTGGCAGAACTGCACGTGAAGTAATTCTGAGGAGTTCACCAACCTTTCCAGGAGTCCGGATCTGGACCCAGACCCGACGGCTTCGAGACTCTGTTTGGGATCGCTAACCGAAGGTCTGAGACAAAGGGAAGCGTACATTCTGTACAAATCGAGAACAACATCTCCCGATGCAAAGTCATGGGTTGGATAGAGGAGGATCGGTGAGAGTGACGAGGTGAAGGGAGGTTTCACGCTTCATTCACTTCGCGCGCCAAGCCGTGAAGCTGGTGCCGGCAAGATCCGCAGTTTGCTGGTGACAACTCCCGAGCTTGCTTGCAAGCTCTTGCGCTGCCACATCGACATCCTCGAGATCGCACACGCGACATTTGTGCTGTATGCACATTGCATACCTACAATTTGTCGCCGCCAACAAACAAATCTCGAAGCGAAGTCGGGATCATGGCTGACCACTCGTTTGTCCATGTATTCGCGCTGGCCGCCATCGCCGCCCTGCTAGCGAACCACCACATGCCACAAGAAGACAAGAGTAGGGCATGGTATTTTGCACTTGTTTGTCTATGCCCATTCCTTGCTCTTGAGGTCGCCATCTGGTCCTTTGCGCTCTGCATGGGCATCCAAAACGCATGGCTGACCACACTCGAAATACTTGAGTCCTTCTGGACCATCATCAAGACATACCCTGCTACGAAGAGTCGCGGTGACACACCATTTCTCGCCCACTCGACCACAACATTTCCCATTGACTTGTCCGATGCCCTGTTTGTCTTTCTCATTGTCGCAGTGGCAGGCGCCGCGATCTACGTCAATCTTTTCGAGCCGGCGCAAGAGTCCGACTCGCGAGCCTCACGCAATGCGAGCGCCTCACGACCTCACACTGCTGCCGAACCGAGTTCCAATGCACCGCCAAACACTATGGACATCGATGTAGAAGCAGTCGCAGATCAAACATCATCACCAGTAGAAGGGCCCATACGTGTGCCTTGGGAGAATACATCGCAGGCACCAAAAGAGGCGCCATCAGCTGATATGGGATCTGCACCGCACTTCGCGCCAGCGCCCACATCTGCTCAAGATCCTCGTTTTCATACCTGGCTTCGGAGAGTGGACATTCCCCGCAAAACCAGATGCTATGCGTCAGCTCTTTTATCTGGTTCGGATATCTGGTTGCTGCCAATATTCACACGGAGAAGCAGGAAGGAACCAAAATTCAAGAAGATGGTGAAGGAGCAAGAGGGTCGAATCGAAGACATCTTGCGAATGCGCAAACAGTGTCCGGGTGTCGAGACAGATGCAATCATTGCAAAGAAGTACGGATCATTCTACTGGCCAAAGAGCGACTCATCGACTACTACCCATCACAAGGAGCCCAACTTCTCCAAGAGCAAGACAAGTGATGATAAGCCGCGTAAAGAGCCAGAAACCCCCAGAGATAAGGCACAAAATACTGGGGCTCGCGCAAAGTCTGCCAGTGATAACGAGGACAAGCCTTCGAACAGACAAGAGACGGCTGAAGATGGCGGTAGCGTCCCACAATCACAGAATCCCGAGCCTGCAGCACATCGTACTCCAGCTCCGATGTCCCAAGAGGTCAGTTTCTCCTCGGATGAGAAGGCTGAAGACTCTGCTGTGCCCAAACAACAGCATGAAGTCCCTCTTGACGACATCGCAACGGATCTTGAAATTGCGCCTTCGCGGCCGGAAGTCCACCGCACCGAGGATGATGCAGTGATCTCCGCTAGTACCAATCATAGCGTCGAGAACAACTCAGACCAGGTCGCTGCTTCAGAAGGCTCTGCTTTGCCAAGAATGGACGAGCAGAGCGATGTGAAAGCTGCTCTCGATGTATCACAGATTTCTTCCGGCAACACTCCTGATCAGGAGTCAAGGATCAACAGCGAGCAGGACACTGAAGCGATCTCCGCTGGTATCATTCACAGCGTCGAGAACAACTCAGATCATGTCGCTACCTCGACAGGCTATTCTCCGCCGAGCGTGAAAGATCAGGTCGATGAGAACGCCGCCGTCGCTGTACCAGTGACCTCTCCTCAGATCACTCCGGACCAGGGAGAACCAAAGGGATCAGAGCCAGCGCAGGATGTTCTCAAGAACCAGGTCAATGACGATGAGGAGAGCTCTGGGGCAGTCGACAATATCGCGTCAGCTCCGACGCACAACGTCATCTACTCAGATGGTGAAGAGTCTGGTCTTCGATCGGCTGCGTCTTTCAGCGGAAACGATGAGAGTGAGGAGAACTCTAGCGCAGCCGACAATGTCGTGTCAGCTCCGACGCACAACGTCAGCTACGCAGATGTTGTTGAGTCTGGTGTTCAATCGACCGCATCTTCCGTCGGAAACAATGACAGTCGAGGTGCTCAGACGAATGTCCACCTCCAACATCATGAAGCTCCCATCGCTGCAGGAAATGATGATGCCCAAGACGACATCGATATGACCAATGCAAATGCCGGTAGCGAGCTCTCCATTGATGCAGGTGAGCAGCATCAGACGTTCACATCTGATGATGCACTGGACATACTTCCGTCATTCAGCAATGGTCCAGACACTGAAGTCCAACCTGGTACCCTCCCGGTTGAGCATCAGATCGGAGCTGCAGACGTGAGTAAGGCTGAAGATGTGATGAATATCGACCAGGAGGCTGTGAGACAGGCAATACCGGCTACTCCGTCTCTTGCCCAGAATCTGGAGTCTCATACTGAGGAGCAGATTGCCAGCGATCCCATGGACGAGGATGAGGACGAGGAGATGCCCGAAGTGCCGTCTCAGGACGGAACTCAGCAGATCAACGCCCATGAGAACGGTGTGTGGCCGAGTAATTTTGCTCCAGCGCCTATCTTTACGCAGCCGCCTCAGTCTCCTCATTTCAATGCGCCCATGCAGATGAGCATGAACGGCAGTAACGCTTTCGCCGGCATGGTTGCTGCTCAACAGAAAGCTGCAGGCCCGCCATTGAGTGCAGCTCAGAACGAACCATCACAAGGAGTGTTCGCATTCAACGGTGCTCCTCAGCCCTTTCAATCCTCTTCCAGAACCAATGGTCTGCCTCCAATCTTTGGCGCGAGACTCGCTTTTGGAGAATTTCCAAATTCCGCGAACTTGTTTGCGCCATCTGGAGCTCCACCTGGGCCTTTCAGCAATGGGAGCATCGGCGGAGCCTCTATGAGCATACCCACTGCTGTTCAAACTGCTCAACACCCAGGGTTGGGTGGGAGTGAGCAGCACAGTTCCGACGGTAGCTTCGGGCTGTTCAAACCACAGCAGCAGTCGACAAACACATTCGGCGGGCCATTACTACAATCACAAGTCAAGCCTTTCAAGTTCGACCCCAGCATCCTCAGCCTGGGCAACTCCTCCCTTGGCGTGAATCAGCAACCCACTGAGCGTAGTGAGGACACCTCGTATCCCACAGACAGCGCGACAGTGGTGCAGACTTCCTTGCCGCGAAATGATCAGCATAGCATCGCTGTAAAATCTGTAAATCCAAACAAGGACTCTCAGGAGGGCGTAGCAGAGCTTGCCCCGGCACAAGCGATGCAGTCCCAAGACGTGACTCCCCACGATCCTAGGGCCCAGGACTCTGTCAGCCAAGAGACGGCGCCAGAAGCCGCTTCGTCTGGAGCCTCTCCTAGGGGGCCCTTACATCAGGAAGGTCATCATGTACCTGTGTTGGGTCAGCCCGCTCAACTGGACTCCGCCGCTTTTGAGGGTTCTATTCTGCCGCGAAATATCCTCAAAGCCACTGGTCCTATTCGAAGACGTCGAACGCCAGCAACAACATCTACTGCACCAGCTTTCAGCGATGCCGTCTCGGGCCAAAATCGGAGAAAGCGTCAGCTCGATGATGTGGAGCAAAGTATGGCAGCTGATACCAGTAGCGGCGATGAGCTTGTGCAGACTGAGGAGCCTGTCAGACCTTATGTTCGTCCAGAAGCTCCAAACCATGCTGACAAGACGAAAGCGCACTTCGCTGACAACCGGCCCATCAATATCTTAAGAGACTACGACATTACATTCGACGTCAAGCTTGAACCTGCTCGCAAGCTGATGAGCAACTGGTACCGCAACCTGCCTAAGAAATCCATGTCAACTTCCCCGCAAGCACTAGAACAATGCCTATCAGAAGTGAAAGAATGTCATGCTTTCTTCAAAGCTGACGAGGAGATAGCTCACGCAGCATCCAAGAAGAAGTTGACCGCGAACGACAAAGTCAGTGACCAGCAACTTCTCGACCTGGATACGTGTCTTGGTCACGTTAGTAAAATCCCTGAGGATACGAAAGCAGTGCGAGCCAAGTTGTTGTTGGAGATAGATAAGCTCCGCAAGACAATGGAGAACAAGCGCGAGCGGTGGGTGACAGATGAGCGAGAACAGAACTGCCAAGGACCGGATGCTATTGATAAGCAACCCAAATTGATGCTCGAAAAAGTCATTGCTAAATGCAAAGATTTGGTTGCCGAACAAAAGACCGCTTTGAGTGTGGAAAACGAGCTCAATGATCCGAACAGCGAGCTTCAGCAGGGCTTCTTGATTACTGTCAATGGCTGGATGACCGATCTCATCTTATTCAAGGAAGCTCGCGAAAAGGACTGGGACAAGGCGATCGGCATGAGCTGGGGCAGATATACCGCCAGCCTCATGAGAGACATGGAAGCTGCTTTGATACCGATCGTCGAAACAGTTGGCACAGAGCGACCCTTCAAATCCAGTGCTCGGCGAAATGGATTGTATGCATTATGGGACGACATCAGAGAGGGCAAGGTCGCGCAGTCTCTCATCAAGAAGGGTGTTCTTTCCTGGGTCGCTGAAGCCATCCCATATCCTGTCTCAAAGGGGAACCTCGGCAATCATTCCGGTTCTACAAAGAGCAACGGAAGCCGGAAGAAAGGTCCTATCGCAGGTTTTATGACATCCAAGGCAACAGCACCTACGCCTGAGGAAAAGCAGTCAACCATGGTTCGTGCCGCGTGGCCCATTCTCAATGGTGCAGCTACTCCACCTGTGGGCATAGATAGCTCAAGCAAGTCGAACGAGTCACGAGCGCATCAACTCGGGCAGAACAGGCAGAGCAACGCCATGACGAGTCCAGAAACAACTCGGGGCAATCTTTCTCTATCTTATATCCAGGGTGAGATCTCGAGAACAGCTGATTGGCCATTGCAGACAGTCCCAGGACTGCAAGGGTACCTATCTAATCAGACCATCGACAACAGCTCCATTCGAACTAATCTGTCTTCGAACGACAGTCGCGTGCGAGAAGACATGAAGAACATGGACACATGCATAGCTAGGCTCGCGGGCTTGATCGGGGAGCACAAACAGGCGTGGAATGACATGGCCAACGGTGTGTTTGGCAGGAGATTTCTCCACGACATGGCGTCTTTTGCAGTGACTCTGCAGAACTTCTTGGCTCCATGGTTCGGAACCGGAAAGACCGGCTTCGAATTCTTGACGAGCCTACTGCGAAATTTGCAAACCATCATTGACGATCTGAAAAACCGACATCCGAATCTCGAATAAGGAACAGTTCATGCCTTCGCCGCATGTTCTGTCGCTATCGAGGCAGAAAACTGCTGCGGCCGCAAGGAGGACAACTAGCACATCGCACTCACATCCTGATCTTAAAATTCATCAGATCAGATTCAAATGCAGATCCCTTCGGGGAGACGCTGCGAGTTTGGTCTGGTGATGCTTGAGCCAGAACCAGTACCAGATCTCTACGCAGAACCCTTTGGGGAGATGCTACGAGTGTGGTCTGGTGATTTTGAGGCCAGAACAAGTATCAGATCTCCACGGAGTGATGAGAAGATTCTGGTGCGCGCTGATGACCACTGCAATGATCGGCGCTATGATCGACGCATCCGTGTCGAAGGACTTTCATGGACTCCGTCGAAGCACCGTTCGAGATGTACTTGCGACTGGAGGAAGTAGCAAGGGTTGAAATGAGGGACTGAGTCAGGAGATCTCACGAGCTGCGCAAACTTGTCTACTGCAATGAAAGGCGCTATGAACAATGCATCCGTATCGTGAGGTCTCCAGACTCGCAAAAGGCAGCCTGCAGGGCCCGGACATATGAGATTGGAGAGGTCCCACGAGCTGCGCAAACTCGGCTACTGCATGCAATGGCAGTATGATTGAAGCATCCGTGTCGTGGGGTCTCGGGCGAAGACAAGAAATCCTTTGGAAACGGTGTCAGACAGCGATGCACTGTTAGATTCGCGCATCATTGGGTATTTGCAGAAAGAAGGAATGCTGGTACGAACAATGGAAGGTGAAGCTGGATTGAAGCTATACCTATGACTTGAATTCGCTGCCAATGGGTATGCAGAGTCAGTCAGATGGCTGCAGTTGCAGTGCATTGGAGTAATTAATGCTAGCATTTTGCAAGTGGGCATGGACCATCAAGCAGTGGTGCTCAAACACTGGATGAAAGAGAGGCTGGAAGCGTACATCTCTCCATAGATTCTTCCATTTCGAATCCCATCGCCTTGACTGACATCAATGAGATCTGCGTCCCTCTCAGCACGTGAAGTGCTGCGCCCTCATACGTCGCACCGCTTGTGCTGGCGACATCCAGCATTTGCCAATTCAAGGCAGAGTCTGGCTCTGAAATGCACACTGTCAATCTCACAATCGTCGATGAAGTCGCATATTGGTTCCAAACAGCTAGAACATCGAAGCTCCAGCTCTTCATGCCCTGTAAGGCACTCTTTTCAATCATCAAAGCCGATGAAACCTCCCCTGGTAAATTATATCAGCAGATGTCTCGGGATGAAAATGTTGGTCATGCTTTACCGTTCGCCAGTGCGAATGCCGAGGTCTTGCGTGAACTTCTCCCAGGCTCTCCTAAGTCCAGGTCGCTCATTCTTGTGGGAGAGCCACAGGATATGGTCCTGAATCTGTTCAGCTCCATAACAGCAATGCATCGAAAGCCACAGAAGGTCTTCATAAATTTTAGACGGCTCACTCCTGCGAACACGATTGATCACAGCTTGATGCTGAGCGAGTCGCGTACGTGTGCAAGCCATCTCCATGACATTATTTCCCAGGTGAGAAACAACGTCTAGCTCGTAAGTCTTCCCATCGATGCTGACATTGCCGGAATTATCGCAATTGCTACGAACACTCAGCCAATCTCTAAGGTTCTTCTCGGCATTTGCCGTGGGACGTCCGACGAGCTCGACAATGATTCGTTTACAGCTGTTGTGGCGAAGGAACTTCCGAAGCTGAGAGAAGTCGAAGTCTTGAATCTTAGCATGGAAACACTTGTGCTGTAGATGCTCTGCAAGAAACATCTGTACGTCTGGGTCAGCGAAACGACATGATCACTACGTTAAGGGGTATACTTACTGAGCTGAACTCTGTCCGCAGCTGCCCACAAACTTGTAGCATAGCATGAGGTTTGACACCATAGTGCCATTCTGCCAAACTCTCGTCGTGAAGTACCAACGAACATTCCTGGCCTGACGGGCAGACTTTCGGAGCTGACTTGAGTTTATGGTGACTCAGGTGAAAGTCAGTTTGGACGAGAGGAACATCACTCTCTGGGCGAATCTGTACTCGCCGGATCGAGCACAACATGTATTCGTATACTGTGAGCATTAGTATGGCAAATCGCGACGAATCAACCTAGCAAAGGACATTGAAACTCACTGCGATTGCGGAGCTCTCCTGGCAGACCCAAAAGACTCGCTTTCTTGGACTGAGCGTTCGTATGCTGATCCCCCGGATCGCCTCTCGCGATACTTCTTTTGGGCTTCTCGCGCGTGTAGCTTGTTCTCTGACCTTGGTAGAGGCCGAATTTTCGAGCAAAATGCGCATCCAAACGGGGTCTATAAAGGACCTCGAGCGCTGACATAAGTTGCGTTTCCGATAGGTAGGACCGTCCACTGCGATCTATTTCCACCCGAGCGGCTTCAGTCATCGTGCTTCCGATCAATTCTACGATCTCCGGGGCGTAATCCGAGAACAACGTGGATGTCGGGCGTGGTACGTAGACCGACGTCCCCCAAATGGACTGACTGGAAACAGGGGCTTCGGAGAGCTTAAGCGTCAAGTCGGGATGGCGGCGTAGGAAAGACTCGATGTCAGCGCTCCACGTGTGATAGTTGCTACCATCAGCTCGAAGGGGATCTATTGTGCGAGCAGCTTCCTCCCTCATGACCCTCGTGGGAAGGCAGACATGGCAGTAGCTACCATAAGTGTGTTCGTGAGAACATTCTGCGCTGTAATTGGGCAACTCGAGACCGTACTTGTAGCGCTCCCACATAGGTTCGCGGGCCCAGTCGCCGTATTTGCCGTAATCATATTCATCAGAGCTCATCTTGCCTCCACTGATGCTCAGGACTCGACGGCGAGTTCGGAGACCAGTCACAAAAGCCTGTCACTGGGAACTGCTGATGCGCCAACGTCTGGTCCCGAAATACAGTGTCGAAGCGAAGTGCTTGTTTGGTGTTTGGCGAAAGTTCGAGGTAGCGGCGGTGGAAGCCTAAAGCTCGCCGAGCCGGCGAAACTTCGGGAGTCGGGAAGTGAATGGGAACAGACTCTGCCCAAATTGTCAGGTAAGAACGCCATGCATTTGCCTACATACGCAGAGAACCAAGCATAGCCATACGATGTTGTTGCCAGAGTCCAGAGGCATCAAGCACAGGCATACCGAGCGAGGACGCCATTGTTTCCATGCCTTCTTCTCTGCAACTAAACATCGCCACTCAGGCTTCAAGACTCAATTTACGCATGTTGTGCACAACGGTTTGGTAAGTCTGCTCGAAGAGCTTCGTTCTGTTCAAAGATGTGAGTAAGTGTCCGTCACAATCGGTAAGATCTCGCCGGCTCTACTCACCTCTCGTCAACGCTGGGCTCCGCACGCTTTCGCTTCTTCAAGCGCAGAGGCCAGATCCAAGACACGCCGAGCACTTCTATCCGACGACGAAATTCTGCCCGCACTTCCTCGTCAACGCTGGACTCCGTACGCTTTCGCTTCTTCAAGTGCTCAGGCAAGACCCAAGACCAGCTGAGCACCTCTAGACAACGACGATATTTCGCCCAGCCTTGCTTGAGGATCTCTCCTTCTTCCGCGCTGACCATTTTCAGAATATGGCTTTGCACAATCTCAGCAGAATGCTTGCAGTGATCGGAGATGCGGCGCAGGGCACTCATGACGCTCACTTTTGGTCGGATTCTGTCATCCCAATCCTTGAAAAATCGGGGTCGACCGACTAAGTCGTCGAGGTGAAAGTAGCGGTCCACGGCAAGCTGGAATTGAGCCAGAATGTCTCGATGGCGACTTAGCTGCATGACGTTACCCGCGACACTTGTCGTGTAGGAGATCGTGTATTCTTTGAAACCTTTGTCAGGCTGCCGGATTCGAAACGATTCTTCTGGTGAATCTTTACAGCCCAAGACCCACCAGTCTCTGAGGTTCTTCCCCTGGTTGAAGGTCAATGGACCAGCAAGCTCGATGGAGATGTGCTCGCAGTGATGGCTTCTGACCCAGTCTCCAAGCTGGCTGTAGTCGATATCGACTACCCGCACACGCACATGAGTGGGTGCAAAGTCAGAGCTATTGAGGTACTAAACATTAATCAGCAGTCTTCATGGCTGAGTCACGAAAGAATAGACCTACAGAACTGAATTCCTCTCGAGTCAGACGGCAAGCATGCAGCAATGGATGCATTATGAAAGCTCCGACTACAGAGTCGGAGGCACCACGGGTGTGTGAGATAGGAGCGTCGAGGTGGTCTCGCCAAAGCTGGTCGTAGAGGCTGGCTGATACAGAGGTCGAGGTTGTGTGGACGTAGTCGAAGTCTTTTGTTCGGTGCCGCTCACAATGTGTATAGACGAGCGGCACCCTCGAGTCTGGTCGCAGCTTGATAGAATCGATGTCATCGACAACGTAGTCGTAGACTGTGCATAGGATCAGTAAAGTTGCTACCAGCGCAGGCGGGATATCAGTACTTTGGTTGCGCAGCTCTCCTGGCAGTCCCAGTAGACTGGCCTTGGGTTGCGAACCTTCAACAACCGCTTCCTCCATGTTGTTACCAATCGTCGCGCAATTCAAGATTGTTTGTTCTGGGCAAGACTGGTTTCGAGAGGCACCAGGCGATAAAGAAAAATAAGGCTCGCGAACTAGGGTTCTGATAGGCCGGCCACTAGCGCCCTTCATGTCAGCCGGGAAGTGAATGAGTTGCTGCTTTCTCGTCACCAATGGCTCGGGCAATAAGGTATGATTGCAGCCCGATCAGTGGACTTAAAGCAGCAGTGTTGCGCGAGAAAGCATTGTCTTGATCTTGACGCGCTCGCTCGGAGTAAGCATCATCCCAGACGCCGCGACTTCTTGTACCCATTCTTTCACAAGCTTTCTGCTCGATGACAGTGACAAGCGTAGCTCGGATTACCATCTTCTCGCGCCACTGCCGCAATGCTCAAGGTCGACCTTTTCAATGCCCTCCAGGGCCATGAATAATCCTCCGCTAGAGTGCTCATGCTGCCGCAAACACTCATGGCGAAGGACCTCGCAGTCAAGGGTCAGTTTTGGACGCGGTCTGGGACCAATTGGTATTCATCTTTCCAGTTCAGGCATTGACAACAATGTAGCTCATCTTACACCAAAGCTACTACCGCCACTTCTCTGCCCAGAGTGATTCTGCGAGCTTGGAGGCTGCTCTCGAAATGTGCCATGTTCTTTGCGTGGAGGCTTTCCCGAGCTTACTGCTGTGTCTCTCTGGACCAATACTTTACTCAACAGTAATTCCACGTTATCTCTGATCTCCTTCCCCTTAGCTGTCAACGTTTTATGCCCATCTTTGCTCAAAGTAATAAGCAGAGCTCCGCTAAGCCGTCCTCTGGGCTCAGCTTGGTCATGAACGATCGGCGCTTCTTCAACAGTTCCTTCCTCCAGAACCTTTCCATCTTCACTGTATCCCTTGTTCTTCAAGGCAGCTCTAAAAGCTTTTCGGACCTTCTTTTCGACCAAGTGCCTGTACGTTGACTTCTTGCTCACGCTTACCGGGCATCGCACTACCCAGATGAACGAATTCGGGTCGAAGTCTTTGAGACGCCTACGAATCTCGATATTTTTGGGGTAATACTGATCGGAAGCGAAGATTTTGGTCTGGAGGAATGTCGTGACGTTGATCGGCTTTGGGAAAGGCTCGTATACGTGGCTCATGATGGAATAATGTCCACGCATAATCGAGACATTAGTCTTCGTACTCCTTTTGCCTTTAGCCCTAGCATCGACTGCGAGATGGTCCGATGCGCTCGGCAAAACTTTTCCTGCATGCTTGCTGAATGGTTGTCTTGCGCCGGAGGCTGCCTTTGGGGCGGATTGCTCGTCAGGGCCATTGCTTCTGCCACTCTCAAGCTTGACACCATCCACAGCTCGATGATTCAGGTCATTGTTCTCTTTCTCTCGGGAGCTTCCCGGAGCGCGTCCATTGATGCGCTCCGGTTTTGATTTGTAGTCTCTGCCATCGCGATGACTTCGTAGACCTCCACGGCTGACGGGAGACTCTGAGCGCTCTGTTGCTGGTGCTGCAGCAGAAGAGGTGGAATGTGTGGTTGAGAATGGACGTGCAGCCAGGATAAGTCTTCTTGGTAGTCGTGCAGTATGCAAAGCCGCTCTCCTTGCAGCGGCTACATTGTGCATGAAAGATCGCCTCCACTTTTCACGGCCGCAACTGATTGCTGCACATGCGCTTCGCCTGTTTGGCCTGCTCCTTGTGATGGAGTTCACCACCTTCACTCATGCACACTCATCGCAGCTCGTGCATGTGAAGGATGAGTCCGTATCGGTGAGCGCGATGTGCTGGCCCGTGATTCGGCAAGGGTCTGCGCTTCCCGCTTTGTGCGTCACACCCCGCTATAAAGCCCTTGATCGCTCCTTCCGCCACTACCCAACACACAAACAACCGCGCGAATACATCAACGCCAAGCTAAGGGGGAAAGCGCAGCAACATGGTATGTAACACTTTTGGCACATCTAGAGCATGCGCTGACAAAAAGACAGCCTAAGAATAAGGGAAGTGAGTAGCATCGTTGTCGCCGTCGAAAATGACCCAGAGTGGGCGGTGATATGACCTTCACTTTTGGGAATTTTCGACTTCTTTTCGCCCACCACAATTACTGACATGACGGTGAAGAGGGTGGTAAGAACCGACGTCGTGGAAAGAACGAGAACGACAATGAGAAGCGTGAGCTCACCTTCAAGGAAGAGGGCCAAGGTACAACTCCACAAGATATCGCATACCATGTCCCCGATGCTGACTCCACGCGCTTTTAGAGTACGCCCAGGTCCTGAAGATGCTCGGAAACGGTCGCCTCGAGGCTTACTGCTTCGATGGAGCCAAACGCCTCGCCCATATTCGTGGCAAGCTCCGCAAGAAGGTCTGGATCAACCAGGGAGATATCATTTTACTCTCTCTGCGTGATTACCAGGACGAGAAGGGCGACGTCATCCTCAAGTACTCAGCCGACGAGGCCCGTTCTTTGAAGGCGTACGGCGAGCTACCAGACAGCGCCAAGATCAACGAGACGGATACATATGGCGGTGATGAAGAGGGCGGCATCGGCTTTGACTTCGGCGAGGAGAGCGACGACGAGAGCGGATCCGACGTCGACGTGGACAACATCTAAGGCGTCTATACTTGTCATGCGCCCTGGTACGGATATTGCGCAGACGCTTCGAGGCGGCGTATGGCTGGAGCAGATACGGAAATGCTCTAGCATGGCACGGATATCACGACACAGTGGAGCGGGACTCCAAGGTTCTTCAATAGCACTGCTTATTGACATGCATGCACTATGCGTTGGCGAAGCAAGTTATCAGGCTTTACATATTTTGACCCACGCAAAGAATGGGTACGCATGATTCATAGAGTTTTCGCGTTTCCATTTCAGCCCGATAGACCACCTATCTCCATAAATGCATGTTACTATAGTCCTATGTACTGCTCGTGCCGTTTGCTGTAACAACTTCGACGTTGGCGTAAGACCAAATAGCGGTCGATCCATTTGAGTTTGTCCACGTGCGGTCCTGCTATGATCTATCGCCGTTCCTGACTTTCTTGGCACATTACGCATCCCGGTTCACAGCTGCATAACACGACATCACCGACACAGGCACCGACATTGTGCCATATGGACGCCCAATTGTCCTGAATCAGCGGGCGGAAAGAGAAAAGGCTGGACGCTGGATCCTTTTACTAGGCAGACAGCACCGCAGTAGCACAGCCGAGCGACTGCAAAGGACCTGACTGACGCAGCTCCGCCTTACGACATCTTCGCCCGACTTCCGGCATTGCCTTCAGCGCCTCAGCACACGACGTACGGCTGAAGCGCTTTCTACGACTCTAGCTGCACCTACGGTCTGGCGCAGTGGTTCTTGCTAGCATTGGATCATATTGCGACTAAACCGCCATAATGCCCTCGATATTGAACGAAGAGGACAAACAGACCGTCAAGCGCACGGTGCCCAAGTCGGCGAACAAGATCCATGCAGTCGCTGTCGCAAAGCTGTATATCGCATACCCAAACAGGAACAAATGGACGTATACAGGCATGCAGGGCGCTGCAGTGCTCGCCAACGACCTGGTGGGCAATACGTTCTGGGTCAAGATGGTAGACGTATCGCCCTCGAATAGAGGCGTGATATGGGACCAAGAGATCTACGACACCTTCCAGTACAACCAGGACCGGACGTTCTTCCATACCTTCGAGCTCGAGGACTGCTTGGCGGGATTGAGCTTTGCAGACGAGAAAGAGGCGAAGCAGTTCAAGAAGAAGATGGACGAGCGCGAGAAGAATGCGCATAAGAACACAAGGAGCAAGCCTTTCGCTAGTGGACCAGCGCAAAATGTGGGCGCATATCAGCAGCAGGTAGCAGCGCCAGAGGGCAAGAAGAGCAGGCTGGGTGGTTTATTCAGCAGTCACAAGCATTCGGCACCGCAAGGTCCGCCTCAGAGCATCATTCCGCCTCGAGGAGTTGAGATCCATTCGCCTGCGCAGAATAGTCCTAGCAGGAGCCGAGCTACGAGCGATATCGATCTCAATGATCCGGCTGTGCAGGCTGTGCTTCAGGATTTGCTGCAGATGGGAATCACAGAAGACCAGATTCATGAACACTCAGCTTTCATCAAGAGCTATCTGGAGCAGAACAAGGCTACGCAAGCTGCACAGGCTGAGGAACAGCAACGAGCTGCAAGAGCACCTCCGCCACCCCCACCCGTGGCAGACGCTGCACGAGTCAGCCCACAGCATACTGGAAGCACAGGACGAGGACCTCCGCCTGCTCCGCCGCCATCTAGAAGGAAGGCTGGCGCACCAGCAGTGCAGAGACCTCCAAGTCCAAGCCCGAGCCCGCCGAGAGAGCCGTCTCCACCACGACCACGGTTCCGAGTGCCGCCTCCTCTCGAGAACGCAGGTGCGAAAGCAAACGCTCCGTTGCCTGCACGCAACAGAGCTGCGAGCCAGACCAATCCAGGGCCACCACCTCCTCCACGACCACCCAAAGTGCCTGATGATGATACGCCTCAATCTTCGCCCGGGTTCAAGGTGCCGCCTCCTTTCGAAGGCAGACGTATTGCTTCCAATCCAGCTCCTCCGCCACCGCCTAGATCTGGCGGAATGCCACCCCATCCTCCGCCACGAGAATCAGCAGCTCCAGCAGGAATTCCACCTCCTCCGCCTCCCAGACAATCGCCTGCTCCTGCCCAATCTGGATTAAGCGATTCAGGGCCTCCCCCTCCTCCTCCGTTGCCTCCGAGCTCGTCAAGACCTGTCCCTCCTGCTCCGAATGGCGGTCCACCTCCCGCACCTCCTCTTCCGCCGCCCAGCACATCGGGACCTCCGCCCCCTCCTCCTTTGCCGCCTACTTCAAACTCTGCTGCTCCGCCTCCTCCGCCCCCGATGCCACCGCCACGCGCAGCAGAAACAGGCGTCGGCGCCGATACCGCAGCTGCCGTTCCAAAGCAAGCCGTGCCCGGACGTGATGGCCTTCTGGCAGATATTCGCGGCGGCGCAAGACTTAAGAAGGTGTCTGACTCGGAGAAGAGAGATCGTAGTGGTGCAATGGTTCCAGGTAGTGAATCCGCAGCTCCGCCGCCTCCTAGCGCGGGTGGAGCGAGTGGAGGCGGCGATGCACAAGGTGGTCTTGCTGGTGCTCTGGCTAGTGCTCTTGCTGCGAGGAAGAGCAAAGTCAGCCACTCTGGTAAGTTTTGTCCTTCCAATTTCTGCTTCCACTCGACTCTTTACTGACTCACTCTCGCAGATGATGAAAAGGACGATGATGATTGGTAGAAGCAATGATCTGGTGTCGGAACGTCAAATGAAGGATACGGTGACAAAGACTTCTTGAGCACCGCAAGCGAGTACAACTCTACCAGATGAGCAACTCGTGCACGACAGTGATTGCATCGATCACCTACGTAGACGATCACAATTATTGTACATATCTCTCAACCCGTCACGACGACCTAGATATATCACTTCTGACAGAATCTTTGCACCGCCTATGAATGTTCTACTGCCAATTCCACGCCGCTTCATTGATGCCGATGCCACATTGCCGGTCCCCGTTGCCCTTCGCTCTCTAACCCTTGCTAAAAGAACGCAGCAAACCGTGCCGGGAACACCTCTAGTGCAGCGGACCTCGATCACGATAGGGAACACTATGCTGTACGACTTGCTTCGAAGGATAATGATACTCGAACACTAGCAGAGAAGTTATGCTGACTAGCGTAGGGAGAAACATGTGGCGAGGAAACAGGGTTTCGGAAAGTGAAGTGCGAAGATTGAACGGTCCCTCACCTCGACAACCCGAGAAGTGCGAACGTGACACACAGCTCAATCGAAGAGCATAAGAGCCGTAAGATGACAGAGTCTGAGAAGGTCAAACGTAAAGATTGAACGCGGTCTCACCTCGGCTGACTCGAGAAATGCGAAGTAGACGCACAGTAGGATCAAAGAGAACGAAACCAGCGCAGCAGGCAGTACTTGTGAAGGTTGCCCGAAATTTCATATTTCGTGATAGCTATTGCTACTGGCCTAACAGGAGGTCGAGCTCCCTTTCCTACCAGGTGTCCTTCCGTGGCCTACCACGACCTCTACGAGAGAAGCGCAGTTCATCTCCAGACATTGAGCTATTCTCGTCGTTGCTAGCCTCGCTCGCAGACTTCTCAGGCTCGAACTCTTCATCTGCTGAATCAACAGGCAGCTCGCCGTCGAGTATGTTATACCCATAAAGTCGCTGCTCTGCGTCTTCGAAGACCTCGTCTACTGCATCATTGGCAACCGGCTCTTCGTGAGCCTCGAGATTCTCGCCCATGTCCTCCTCTTCTATGTCAGCCAGGCGTCGTGCTTTCGCAGAGGGCTCCTGGGCGCTGAATCCTCTAGGTCTCTTTTTGCTGTTGAGAGACTTCTTTGCTGCTGGTCTATGGCCTTTGCGAGGAGTGGCGTCTATGCCATCATTACTGCTCCTGCCATCCTCGCTTGCATCAGAGGTCACCTTTCGAGCTCGCACGTTGCCATGCTTGTCTTCTACTTGTTCGACATCATAGAAGTCATGAACCAAATTCGAATTGCGCACGCGTGGAGCTGCTTTCTTCTGAGTCTTGCCACCAAGCTGCTCATCCGGGAACATGGGTCCGTAATCGAAGAAGAGCTCCTCTCCCGGCTTCACCTTCTTTTGTCCATAGAGCGCGATCCGAAAGACGGTGTTGACCATGATGATCCGAGGGTATATGTTGCACTTCGACTTGTCGGCATGGTTGATAAAACGAACCTTGTTGCCAAAATACGTGCTGTCGATCTCCTGGGTCTCGTTGAGACTGAAGAGGTAACTGAGTTTCTGATGCTCATAGACCGCGCCGCGCCGGTCAGCTTCAGCCTTATTGATGATCTCGCCCTTGTATTCACCCAGAAAATCGTGCGGGCGAATGGCCTCGCAAGTGTACAGCCCGAGTCCGTGGATGCCGCTGTCGCCAATCATGGTATGCTTTGCAACTCCACGCTGGATGCTTGCGTTGCGGCACTGTCCAGGTAGCTCGCGATGCTTATAAACAGGATCGAGAACGGAGCATACTCCACACGCTCCACAGAGGTCGGGGTCACACTCTCGCCCACGTTGAAAGCACGCGCAACGGTCATCATCAAAGCAGACAAGCTTTTGGCCTCGACCTGTCTTTTCTGAGGAACAAGAGCAGCCTTGGAATTTTCGCGGACAGGTTCTTGAGCAGCTGCAGCTCTTCTCGCACATGATGTGTTCGACGAAACACGAGCATTGAGCGCTTTCGCAAGACATTCCGGGATGATGGCAAGGATAAAAAGGCTTGCGCTCCGTTGCTTGCCACTTCAAGCTGGACCACTTTCCTTTACTCCAGTAGTCAAGGCTTTGGCGATCCACGAGTTTCGTGACTGCATGCTCTTTGTCGTCGATCTCTGCTGGCAAAGAGACTCTGGCACGGATGTCGACATCGCGCGGGTTTATGATATCCGTCGCCACGACGTTCTTGTCATCAGCATGCCCTTCATCGTCGCTTTCTTCAATCTCACCATGGTACGGGCAATTGAATCGCATGCAGATTCTGCAGGTCAACTGATCGTCCGTCTCGCTCTCCTCCGCCTCCTCGAGAAGCTTCCGAGTATAGTCACTTCTTCTGGCAACGTGCCATAAGGGAAACTTGGTAATCCTCTGAAACTGGTCACAGAGCAGCGCCGCTTTACCCAAAGTGTCAGCTTTTGGCCTGGACAGTCCTGTCAGAACTGCGGACCAGCGATGGCTGTCTCTGTCGAAGTCTTCCTCGCAATACTTATGCCTATTCTGAAGCGCTATTTGAGCATCTGGCAACGCTCCAACGTTTGGAGAGGGGTCCAGCAAGAACCACAATACGTCTGACCAGTCACATCCAATTTGTGACAGCATGTCTTCTGCATATGCGGCAAAATTCTCAGCTTGACCCAAGCGCAACAATTTCCGCTCTCGAAAGTCAATGTCCAAGTCGTAGTGGATCTTGAGCCCTTTTGCCTCTTCCAAATCGAAATCGTCGCCGAAGTAAGGCCAATGCTGCAGCGGTTTCTCATTCCCGACGAGGAAATTGTTTTTGATGCTAACATAGTGAGAGTAAGGAGGCACGTCCGCTGCCCGTGTCTTGAACATGTCACATTCCAAAGCATAGAAGGTTTTGGCGGGCTTCGACGTGGCGCATGGGAATAGCTCCACGCAAATTTTAGCAGTATTGGACTGCGGAGGGTTTCTCTCAGTGACAACATTCAGCCGAATTGGTTTCAGTGATTTGAACACTGACGTTGGCTTCTTCTCTGAACGACCGGAAGACAGTTTGGTCGTGTCATGACGAGCTCTACGAAGCTCTGTCCGTGTCCAATGCTCATTGTCCTTACGTGATTCTTCGAAATATCGTCCCACAACGAGTTCGATGTGCTTAGCAATGCCTGCTCCAGCGAAAGCAGGCATAGAACTCTTCAGCGCAGGCGACGCTGATGGAATGAAGACACCGCTATCCTGCTTCGATGATGCCACATCCTTGTTGAGATCTGGTCTTTGCGCTCTTCCGTCCAAGTCGGTGGTCTGAATACCGGCCTTTTCTTTGTCCTTCATTTGCGACGGTCCTGATGATACCTCTCCGCCCTTTGCCGCAATCGTCTCAGCATTGTGCCGAAATTTGCTTTGTTCGTCAAAAGAGCTGGAGCCGGAGTCAAACGATTTCTCTTGGCTCAGGGCTTTAGCGTGCTGAGCAGCGCTGCCTTTTATAGGCTGTATGTCCTTTCCTGCCGCTGTCGGTGCCAGTGATGACGACCTTGCTCTTAGGCCAGCACGTAAAGTAGGAGTACCAGCCTGCGACATTGGTACCGGATATGCAGTAGTCTTTTGCTGCGGTGTAAGCGGGGCGGGCTTTTCAAAGCTTGATATTGCATTGCTGGCTTTGGATCCGAGTGACCCGTATGTGGTGTCTTCGTCTGAGTCGGTTCCTGCCGGGACTGAATAGCGCGTGAGGTTGCTAATATCCGGGAGCGGCGGCGATGATGTTTTGCTATTGTTTATGGTCGCAGTCTTAGGCGTCGTGTCGCCGAAGTGACCCGCGGCTTGCCGCCTTCGAATGTACTTTCCATGCGGAGAGCTGGAGGTGGGACCGATTGATTTCCTCGAGGGAGGCGGAGGGGTGCGGTCAACGCCACTAGGCAACAAAGGTGGACTTTCTGGGATCTCCAGGGGACGAGATTGCTCATCTTCGCCCATCTTCTCTTCACTCCGTATAGCCTGGCCAAGGATCTTGATTGTTTCGGACAGTGTCGGGGCTTTTGGATGCTTTGAAGATGAAGGCTGGACGCGCGGGCGATTTATCCCATCGGGCCCTGATGAAGGGCTCGCTTGAATCGCAGAGTTCTTCGGACGTTCACTTGTTGCTGATATCCCGGTAGCTTCTGTGCCGTTATTAACTGCCTGAGGAGTACTCGTCTGGACCGTGCTTTGTATCTGTGGCGACCGACGCGGTCCTATGCCTGAGGAAACCTGACGAAGTTGAGGCTGTTTAGCAGTCTTCGGACTTTCCGGTTCTGGTGACTTTGTAAGGTCAATCACATCAGTCGCTCCTGATCGACGCGCATACTGTGTTCCTGTCGATACTGATCCCGTGCTACGCTCTCTTTGAGCCGTCGAAGTGAGGCCTGGCTGAAGCACAGACTGCGATGTCTTGAATGCAATCCGCGGCCTCTTCTGAGACGCTGTTGAGGAGCCATCGTCTTCCCGTGCTCGTTTTTGGCCTTGAAATGGTGACCGAGCATGCGATGTACCAGGTGCTTGCTTTGCTATATTTGGCGTGATGGCTCTTTGGGATTTTGTCGACACCTGCGTAGACTGTGATGCTGATCTAGAGCTGTGTGGGCCATTGCTTGTTCTCAATTGATTGAAGCCATCCCGCGTCAAATTCTCGCGCTGGCTCAGATTGACTGAACCTTGCCGCCGGCTTTCACCTGCATCGGACCTGACAGTGGTTTTAGGCGCAAGACCACGGCTTCCTTGGGACGAGGCGGCTTCGCTGGGCCGTTCTGATCGAAATATGCTGGACGGCTGTAGTTTTCTCGTTCCTGTATTGTGGTCCCTGACTTTAGACGTTGCTGAGGGCGGCCGGCCACTGGATTTCAGTCCCTGTCTGTTACTCTGAGAAGTGTCGCGATGATTTTGGGGCGCATCGCGCCTGTCCTGCTGTCGACTGGGTCCAATAGTTTTCGGCGCTGATCTCTGCTGAGGTCTTGGTGCCTGCCGTACTGGAGCGGGAACATCGTCGTCGTCCGAGATGTCGATGACAATAGATTTTCCCGGCGGCATGTCGCCAGTCGCAGGTTCCGCAATATGATAGATCGCTCCACTAGGTCCTCTGCACAGAATCACGCACTTCTTGGCCGCCGGTGCCCTGTGGGCAGTCGCTGCCAAACCCGAGACGCGCGCTGTCTGAACATCGATGACAAATAGGGAACCATTCGATGTATTGTATCTAAAGCGGCGCATGGGTATCAGCAAACAATGTTCTGCATTATTGTGGTTGCTTCAGGGAGCGTATACTGTGCCAAAGCCTAAATGGCTGAAAAGCATTGATCGCACTTTCCTTGAACGCGTTTATTGTCGCAGAAACGCGTGTGCAGATTTTTCGCCCCTCATCGACATTTGCCAACACCTGGTTGCTTTGCGCCGTGTATATTCGTATCAATTTGTCGCTAAGGTAGTCAAGAAAGAGCATAAACGTGTCGACGTGAGTTTATGTTCACAGTGGAACGCGTGGAGTCGTGAGCAAAAGTCGTTGTGCAGCCTCAGATATGTGACCCCAAGACTGCTCAACAATGGTACCTCTCTCGCTCATGGAGGATTGATCAATCAGATTCTAGGATGGGGATGCACTCGAATTGAGCAGCATTACGTGACGATGGGTTCACTGACAGCGGTCGGAAGCTGTTATGCCATACGCGGGCCATTTGACCGGACCGGGCAGCCACTCATCATCTGTTTCAAACGACCATTGCAGCTGACCGAGGAAAGCACATTTGAAGAGAAATAATAGGGTATTTGATCTCGATACATTCTCTCAAAGGACGAGCAACAAAAGATACCAGTCGGAAGATCCCTCCCTGCCCAATCGTCTCACCACCATCGCCACCATAGAAGTCACACTCCCGTGCTGCTGAAGAAAGCCGATTTTTATCGACTTTGATATTCTAATAGAGGTGTCGATGCCGGAGTCAAAAGACTCGCAAGCATAGACGGGGTAGAGGTCCAGCCGGGTGCTTGTGGAATTCGTTGCTGTATTGTGACATGCGCCTTGCAAACGCCAAATCCAGTGGTATCCATAACCTCGCGCGCGCTTTTAAGCCATGCCTTCGAACAGCCAAAATCGCCACAATTCGAGGCATAATCGTTAACACCCCTAATCAATAAGACCGTGTCATGCGTGCTGTTGCGGCTCAATCCCACACCTGGTATTGCTACATAGCGTGCATTCCAAGAGCTTGGTGTGTATACTCATGCATAGCCTTCGTCGTTTTTGGAACGATTGGTTATATCAAACCGCACATGCGCAAGTTCTCTTGAATGATGATGTCGTTTACAGCGGCCATGACGAATCTTATTTGCATCGTGTCTGTAGCGCAGGTGAAGTGGGTATAGATCTGCTTGGTTGGGTGTTGATTGAGCCTATGAGTGGTCAGTTTATCTGCATGCCTGCTGGGAGTATATCTATACTTACGATACGAATCTGTTCAGGATATAATCGCAAGCTGCACCGTAGTCCTGGCCGCCTTCATAGTCAGGGAAGTAGTTCTTCATTGGCGAGACTGGAAGCTTCTCCTTGAAGCGGTCAATCTTGTTCAAAAACAGAATGATGCTGGTCTTTGTGAACCATCGGCTGTTGCAGATAGAGTCGAACAATGTGAGCGCTTCTTGCATACGGTTCACGGTCTCGTCTTCGAAGAGAAGCTGGTCGTATTCCGAGATTGCAACCAAGAACAGAATGGTAGTCACGTTCTCGAAGCAATGTATCCACTTCTTTCGCTCTGATCGCTGACCTCCGACGTCGAACATTCGGTAGGTTAAATCGCCAATGATAAATGTGGTTTCCGTGATGCCTGTAGTCTTGACACGCGATCGTAGCACGTCCTGATCTGATGGGATGTATGTCGGCGAAGCGATTGTGTCGATCGAGTCGAAGTAGTATTTGGCAGAGTCGTTGAGCTGGTACTCTCGACTTCTTTGGAAAGCGGCTTGGACGCCGACATCTGCCCAGAGTGTCTTGATAGCTTGACCCACTTCAGGAGGAAGCACATCTCCCTCAATCTGCGCAGGTTGCATGAAAATGGTCTGAACGTGGTACTCGGCGCGCTGATCATCGAGAGGCAGCTCCAAGCTCTCCATCGCTTCCAGTATCACGCGCATTGACTGCACAGTGTTGGAAAAGATGATCTCCCTGAAGCTTTCACGCTCGTCTCTTGAATATCCGCCCTCGTGGATGAGCTTCATCTGCTTGAGAATCGTCGACTTTCCTGATTCACCAGCACCCAACAATAGCATCTTGATCTCGTTTCGCAGGTTCATTTTGTCCCGCTTCAGCTGATTTTCGATCTCCTCATTTCGCTGCTTGCCCTCCTTGGACTCTGAACTCTGCCCGCAACCCATCCTGACGGTCGTTGGCGCGGCAAATGCGCGCGATTAATGTGAGAAGGGATGAGTGTTTAGTGACGGTCGACTGCCGAGAAAGGGTCTTGCAGGGAAATGCCAGGAGATGTAGTATTAAAGAGAGCGACCGTCAAAAGCCGAGCGATTGCGCTGCAATCAATTGTCAGTGTCGGTGCGTTATGGTATGCAGATTGGCCCAAAATGGATGGTGAATGCACGTGTGAGGATGTTGTTTGCCGCTGAAGTGTGACAGGTGCGGCACAACTTGTGACGCGAATGTTTAGTCGGCTGTCGCGATGGTGGAAAGGAGTAGCAATTGGATGTGGTCCGTGGGAACAGGATTTTGTAATTCGCGATGCGCAACAGCCAGATAGCAGCTCGTTCGGCAGCGAGAAGAGCGGAGCTGTCTCGGCTGGAAACGTCGAGCGAGGTGTGCAGCGTAGACCGGAGCACTCAGAATGGCACTCACCTTGGGAATTGAACGCTCGCGTTAAGGGCGTTCGCAGTCGCCTGCGTGCAGAACTCAATGGCGTGGTGTTGCGCTCCTCAGGTTTCGTTGCTCCTGAGATGGAAGGGTGGCGCCGAGCAGGGAGATGGTGGCAGGGTAGCGGAACAAGCGAGCAGGACGGCGAGGGTCACGCTCTTCGCACCGCACCGGGCGTGGCTTGCTGGCGACGTCGAGAATCGCGACACTGTCGGAGAATGCAGAGGGTGTCGTGAGAAGGTCGGCAAGGTGTGTGGAGCCAATGTGGTGTGGTTTGCTCTGCTTGCCTCTGCGCTGCACTCGCAACTCACGCTGCGCTGCAAAAGAGCCGGCGACGGGTGAGCAGGGAAACTGATTGGTAAAAGGTGTCGGACAGTTGAAAGCTGGGTAGAGTTCTCGGGAGGGCGTTAGCCTCGAAAGTGATCATCTACTTTCGACCTTATTTCCTGCCCCCAGCTGACTTCGGCCAATCAATGGCGATCGCGTTCCTTCAAACTGCCGACCTGCAGACCGATGGAGGAGTGCGCGACGGCGCTGAGAAGAGATCGGACAGCGGTGGTAGGGGAGGATGGTGGTGTGCTCGATGTTGGTCAATTTCCGCTGTCACAGTGATGGAGATGCTGCAGCAGATGGCGGAGCTAAAGTGCAGGCTCAACAGACAGACAGACAGCCAGCCAGGCCGGGTGCAGCAGGCCGCGTAGCAACGTAAATAGTGCGAATTATGAACATATGCAAGAAGCAGCAGGTGCCAACGTCCACCACCGGCCGCTTTGGTCTTGTGAAACGGGCAAGCGAAGGACTGCGCAACGCGACGCACCTCGACAGACAGATGCAGACGCAGATGCAGCCCGCTCCGGTCCAGCCTAGTCCAGAACATCGACCTCAGGCAGAGCCGGTCTGCGAGACAGCGTTGGCCCAGTACGTCTATGCATGCAAGCACCAGCTAGAACGAATACGGACTCATCTGCACACAGCAGCAGCGCCGCTGATTCGTAGTCTCCCAGCCTTGAAGTCTGATCCCGACGACCAGAAAGTACTGTATGTAGAAACGCTGCACCCTCGCAAAGGCTGCTTTTTATATACACACTCATGCAGCACATAAACGCAAAATCTCCCTGCAATCGGCTGGGTCTACTAATTCGTATGCTGCTCTCACCGTGTCCATCATGTCAGTCGTCTGATGTCGACATCGTCTCTCACCGCGACGAGAACGCAAGCTGGCTGTTGGAACTGAGACACGTCAGTTCAGATCTGCACTCATCAGCGGCGACGGTTTCCGTTGGCCTGGGACAAGACCAGCACTTGTGCAACCACCTTTACCCTGTTGAGTCTTACAAAACCAGCCCTTTCCTTCTCCATCTCAGCAGTAATGTTTCAACAATTCGGGAGCTCCTACAGAACAGTCTCGCAGCATTATGACATCTCAAAAGAACACATCAATTTCGTGAGGTAGTCATCGCCCACTCGGAAACATCGCTGCTCGCGGGACGCCTTTCCAGCTGTCCAACATCAAGCTCACGTTAGCGTGTTCTTAAATCCTTCCATGCTGCATTCGAGAAATTGCGTAGATCGGAAGACGGCTTCGTCCCACCTGTTCTCTGCTACTGAATCGTTGTCTGTTTGACCCTCTTCCGCGCCGACCTGCTGCTGGACTTCCACGACCCTTGCTGGCTTCTCTGTGATCCAACAAGGCGTCTCTGCAGCACAGAGTCAATCTAATCAACTAAATTAGAGAGACAGAAATTGATGACAGTGGAGATCGCTAGTATTCGACGTGTCTGATTGCTTTCATTGCACATTACCATCTCCTCCCCTATTCCCATCGTCTGCAAGAACGTTAGACGTGAGTCGTGTAGATAGGCTGACAGGAGTTCGAGTAGCAGAACACTACTGTTGCGCCCTTGCTCGTACACACCCAGCTGCGACCCTATCCCGAGTGGCTTGGCCGGCATAATGCGCTGGCATATGTAGTACCAACCAAGCTCTGTATGACTCGCTTACTGGCACGACAAGACAAGAGGATGTCAGGTACATGAACGGTATTGTGTAAGGCGCTGCATTCGTCATGATCACCAGTGCATTCTGCAGGATGCTATTGTGAACGCCATCGGGAACAGTACCGAACTCGGGCGGTTGGCAAGGAGAAAGCTCCATTCTAGGCATTGTTTGTGACACAATTGTTCAGGTGTTGACAGTCTTGTCACTATGGTGTTCATATATACATTACGAACATGCTTCTAGGCAATAAGCCATCAGCTCTCGACACCTTGTCGGGCTGTAATACATCTGTGCAAACAAGAACATGGTGGGTATCAACATTCTTTCCAAATATCCCAAACAGGGACTGTAGTGGACCGCGCCAGATAGATCCCAAAAATATTCTGATCCTCGCTATGCAAAAAGTGTGGCTGAAGTGCCGAATAGCGCTTGAAAATGCGGCAGTAGAAATAAATATATAGTAGCGATAGTCGGGCGACGTAAGTCGTTAGGCGTAGCTAGCGGTCGTATCGGGGGCGTGTGCCATGGCGTTATGACAAACGGGCCAGTGATTAGCAGTCTATCAAGCCATAATTGGGTTGATTAGTCTGGTGGTTCGCCTCTCTGCGAACATATCTCGGCGTCCGGGAGGTTGCAGAGATCCGCCAGGTCCACCTCTGCGAGCTTGGGCACGCATGGCAGCAAGAGCATGACGTTCGCAGAACACCTTTCCAGTAATCTCAAAGTAGTCTTCGGATAATACTGTGCGGCACTCCCAGCATGTGAAGCAGCGGGGATGAAATTTTTTGTCCATATTGCCAAATCTAGTCGAGCTGGTCGTTTCCAGGTACTGCCCTTCGATACCTCTGTGGCAGCCATGGCATAAAGATCCATTCTTCTCATGGTAATCATGCTCGCAGTAGGGCTCGTTGTTGATGACATAAAAGTCAGCAGTGACGAATGGCTTTGTGCACGATTTGCATACGAAGCAGGCTTTATGCCATCTTCCAGTCAGACGACCATCGGCAGCTTTGACGGATTTCCCTTCGATGAGCTGCCCGCATCCTCGACACATTGGCTTCGCATTTGTGGGCCGTCGTCCTGGTGTCCGCGGCCGTGAAGGCTGTTCTGGAACAGGTGGAGGTCGCGGAGCATTTGGAGACTGTGTCCTTGGACTTGCGGTCTTTACGCTGGATGCGGCGTAGTCAGGTCCGACGCTGCTTGTTGGCGAGGCAGAGCGAGCAGCGGGCGATGTTGCCATCCTGCTGGTCGCAATTGCTCCTTCCGCGTTTTTCGAAATCGACAGAGCTGCGGGTGCTTGGACTTCCGATTCCGAGGGAAAGTCATCATGGTCGCTCGAGCCTTTCCTGCTGGACGTCGCGTCTATCGCTGGGCCCCATGGTTCGTAGGTGGCCCATTGGCTTGTAGGACCAGCTCGAGCCTGAAGCGCAGGGTCCATGGGCGACTCGAGCGGCTGCGTCAGAGGAATGTCGAATGGCTTTTGTGGGATTTCTCGTGGAACGAGCGGTTTCACCAATGCTCGAGGAGGTGAGGACTGCTTTGGAAGCTCAGCACGCTCTCCTGGGCTCTGCTGGTTGCGAACGTGTAACGCAGGTACACGTGGACCATCGTTCTTGCTTGAATCGTTCTCGTGAAATTCAAAAGCCTCCACGCTAGTTTTCGAACTACCAGGAGGACTGGGCCCGTTACTGCTGTGATTGCTCTTCGTGTCGCTGCCCGAGCGTGTGGTCGAAGCTAAGGAGGACGCAGATTCTGTCGGAGTGTGATTACCACTCTTTTGATGCTGTGCTACAGGTTTTGGTACAGGCGGCGCGTCTTGCATTCGATAGTCCACGCGTGTGCCAGCTCGGCTATCTCTCCTTACTGGAAGTTGAGAGGGCGCGATCGCTTGTCGGAGTTCAGGTTCACTTCTAGTCTTGGACAAAGTCTGCGAATCGGGTCGCTCCTGGCTCATTTGTGGAAATGGGAATGTGTGATTTCGTTCCAATTCAGCTTCTTCCCTTTGCACAGCCAGGGGAAGCACCGAGCCAGGTTCAGCACTGAATTGATCGAGAAATGAGGGTGATAAGATCTCGTCGTCCGGTCGGGCCGGACGCGGCGGTGGCGCCCTTTTGGCAGCTTCATTTGGTTCTGAAGGGACTATATTGCTTTGAGGCGTTGATGGCCGTCTGCTTGGTTGCGACCTGTTTGACTGAGCAGTAGCAGGCCGGGGTAGAGGCTCTACTGCAGGAGCACTTGGTCTTCGACCGTTTGACGCCAATGGAGTAGGCCCATTTGAATCTCCCGTACCTTGTCTTCTTGCGCCAGCGAATGGCCCGCTCTTCAACGTGTTCAACTTCTGCAACACATTCTCACTTGCATTCGCATTTGGACTCTTGGGTTCAAGATTGAATGGCTCTTCTTCGGCAGCCAAGTTCCGATCGAACCGAGAAGGCCCTCGCGATGGAGCACGGTCACTTCCGGTCGGTGTTCGTCTCCCCTGGCTGGTCGGCGGCCTTGGAGGAGGGTTCATTGATGGCCATGGCGGAAATGCACAGTCGAGATTTGCAGATAGCTCAGGACTAGGCGGCCGAGGATCGTATAATCGCGGCATTGGACTAGTCATACTCCTCTGATATACAGGCTTGGCACTTCGCATACTCGTTCCTGGCGAAAGAGGCGAGTCCAGGCCTGTTGGTCGGCGTGCAAGGTAAGGTCTATTTGCGGCATCCGGGTTGATTTTTGGCAAGGCTATCCGTGATGCTTTCGAGGGTCCGCTTTGATTGGAGGACAGCGTTGGATTTCTCGTTCGCGATTGAGGGACCGCAGGTTCGCTATTGCTCTGCTGCAGAGGCGACGGGGTCATAGAAGGTCCATTGCCGCTTGCATTGAGCTGTCTCAGTGTAAAAGGATTGCTCATATTGGGCGTGTGACTTCTGGTGGTGATTGGCGCTGGCATCTCTCCTCTGCAGACATGGTCTCCCATGGCCGCAATTTCGATTTCATCCCCACATGTTGAACACTTGATCGTTGGTAGAAAGGAGACTGGCCGTACTCCATCTGATGTAGCAAGCGACATGTCTGCCGTCCGACAAAGGATCAAATGCAACCGTGATAGTTCTGACTCGCACGCCTCTTATCGTAGTATCATTTCTCCTCAGCGACTCAAGTAATCGATCGATCCGTCAACGTCCAGCGTCTCGTTGCGGGCAACGCTTCGATGCGATCGATAAGGCTCTGTTTAGCTGGTGTCACTGCAGGCAGGCAGGGTCTGGATTGTGAAAAGAGTGTAGAATGCGCTCGCAACCAGTGTAACAGAAAGTGCAAGAGAGGTACAGACGTTCGAGACGTTGCGTCCGCGATCGTGTGCAAGAGCCTCCAACAAGGGTTGAAACACTCCAAACAGACAAAAAGGTCTAACTGATAGCAGAAGCGAAACGTTAAAATGGAGTTGACGAGCAGGGAGCTCCCAACGGACGACAAGCGTCTTGCGGGCCTCTAGCGCTGGTGAATAGTTGTGATAGCCATCCCTTTGAAAACTCGTACTCAGACGCAACTAGGACTTAGACGCAACGGTCGCTGTGGCTGTTAAATCTGTGCGTGCGGCTGCTCTTGCTCTCACCAAGATCTGGAGCGCCACCAAGAAATAAAGCCCAACGGTAGTTGAACCTTGCACCTACGGGACCTGCAAAGGGATCGAGCCAGCGCTTCCCACGGCTCGTTGTTTAATGAGGCTGATCAAAGCGTCGAGCAAGGGGCACACGTGAAGTCGGCCGCGAGGATTTTGCTGGACAACAAGAGACAAGAGAAGATTGCGTACTGGCTCTGTCGCTGTTTCATCACCAGGCTTGTTCAAGGTGTCGGCCTGTCATGCTGCGACGCTGACAACCTTATGTCTGGTCGTGCAGTGGCGCTCTCGAACATGTTCGTGGCCTCTGCGGCCCAGCAATTTGCTGCCGGGGCTGCTTGGGAACAGCGTGGGCGACGAATGCGGTCCACGCTGCCACGGCCGTTCTTTAGCCGCTGGGTTCCTGACGCGGCCTGGCTGTAGTCGAGCATCTGTGCCTCTTTGCTGGACGCTTGGAGGCTGCGGAGATTTCGACATTCGCAGCGGCTGTAGCCGTAGGCTTGTGAGATTGGCTGATTGAACGCTAACGTTGAGGCGATCTTGGCTCGGGTCTCGGTCGAACCAATTGTACTTGCCAGAACACCGGCGGCAACGGCCCTCCTCCCTCTCTCACGCTCCTCTTTGCTGCTCGTGCTTTCAGGGCATATGCCATGACGACCTGGTCTGTTGACTAGTGATCACCCTGATGACAATTCTCTCAGATGGGGATTGACGACTTTCCTGCTGGCATGAACCCAACCAGCTGGCAATCGTGAGAATCGACCTCTGCAAAATCGACCAGACATCATCTGCAGGGCCCAGCTGTGCACGATCAGGGATCACGCTCTCAGAGTCCCAGCTTCAGGCATGGGTAGCGCCCATTGGCACTGCCAGATTGGTCAACCGATCGCCCAGTCGGCATGCTTGCGAAATGGAGCTTTCCCCATCTGGCTCAATAGAATCACTATATGCATTGCTGTCACAAACAGTAGTATCGGCATGCCTTGCACAATGGAACAATGAAGAGAACGATGCCCTGTCCTACTGATAGCGCTTGTGAAGGCAGAGTGCTGTGGGGTCTTGGAAGCGCTTTACAGTATAGCGTCACGCGATCACTTGTGAGCACGATTCAGGGTGGAGAGAGGAGAGATCTCCAATGGCTCCTCGAGCATCGCACTCTGGTTGCTGCAGAAGGTTCCATCATGGAGCCTCGGCTGCTCATTCCCCCATATTAGTACGATCTCGTAGCATTGCACCGCGTTGTGCTGTCATTTATCGAAAGTCTCCGGTCTCCTTGTTCTTGATTAAAAGCATCAGACACACCAGCGAGAAGAAGTTCTCGGATTGTTCGTACATACAGCCATAGTGCCTAAGCTATCTCGAAAGCGTACCTTGCCTAGGAAATCGGCAGACGGCAATGCAAAGTACCCTGAACTACTCGCAACCAGATCATACTTCAAGGTTTGGCGGCTGCAAATTGTTGTGGAAATGGCTTTCTGGCGCTGATGGTGTACCAACCTGAACACGGAGGCTTAAATGCGTCTCACGTGCAAGATGGGCCAAAATTGTATCTTGAGCCTACACGTAAGGCGAATGTTGATCTACCAAGTCATTCTCGCATTGTCCAGGTCAAAGCGAATCGTTATTGTGCTTGTATGGCATGTGCAAGGTTATACATACTTTCAGCGTTTTATGTCAATCGATGCACGATACGCACGAGTCAATAACGTAGACTTCGACATCCAAGGGCTAGGACATGATGCCATCGATCTCGAGGTCTCGCGTCTGAAACATGAGAAAGATCTCAAACGGCGTGAAAAGAGATATCTGAGAATTCGTCTGGCTAGGAGAGCTCAATCGTTCTTGCGAGTTTCAGCCATATCGTTCGTTGTTCGTTCAGGTTCGTTTGCTTGCAACCATTCACCTCCTCTGCTGGGCATTAAGCACTCGCGCTAGGCCCCTTAAAGCGTCCATCTGACCAACACCCTTGTCGGAAGAGCGCTGCTTTTCTCTTTGGTCAAGAACGTTCGCAGCATCCGCCAAAGATTTATCTGCAACTCGTTCCGCGGTGTCCCGCGTCGTCTTGAGAGCATGAACGCCATGCGTGAACCTATCCACCGCAAATTCAAGATCGTTCGATATCGTTCTCAAGCGCTCCTGAATGGCTGCAGGATCTGATGCATCCGAAGCTGAGTGTAACTGCTCAAATATCGCTCGTTGCGGACTATCGAGGTGCTCTGGATGCACTGATGCTGGTCCGTCTCCGGTTTGTTGATCTTGCTGCAAGTTGACTGCTGCTGCAGACTTTACCAGCTCGTCCCACTCTGCTCGTTCGCTTTTTAATCTGTGTGAAAACAAGGTCAGCAAGCATCCTGATCCAGTCACGCACTCCGACTTACCTTTCGAGCTCTCTTTCAAGCTCTTCTGCCTTCGTTGCGTTTGCAATATTACGAGGATTCGGCTTCTTCCTCAGTGGAAGTTGGGGAGGCACTGATTCGTCCCGCGAGAACCAATCGCTGAGCATACCATTGTTGACAAGATCCTGGGACAGCTCCTCTTGTATTACGCGCGCTGCTTTCTGTCAGTTTTGAAGAAGGGCACTCGAACAAGTAGACTATTGCACTTACCAGCTTGAAGAGCTTGAAATTCTTGACTCGCGGTAGGAGCACTTTGAGCAGGCGGAGTAGGCTTTGGGGGTAAAAGTCGTATCCCACACCATCCAAGGAGACAGCGCATTCGTCTTGGTTCTGTGAGATCCGCAGAAATATGTTTAAAGAACTCAGATGCTGGGACTTCACTATGCGGCATTGCTGTTGCGCAAACATTTTGGTCAGCGGATTGTTCTCGTACTGCTTGACCACCATGTCGCGGCTGAGGCGATGACCCATCGTCGCTGTCCGGCGAAGGATAGGCTTCTTGAGCAGACTTTCCGGCGGACCGGAGCTGACTTGCTGTAGAGGTCGAAGTTTTTGACACCTCTGCGAGCAAAGGTGTCAGGTGGTAAGTAGCACATAGGAAATAATTGGACTCACCATGACCCCGTCCTTCGTCAATGACACTACTCGCTCGCTTGCCTCGCATACCAGCGCTACTCCGCCTACCGTTCTCACCACTGGCCTTTCGCATTTCTTTATTCCGTCGCTGTACTGGAGTGTCGGCAAAAGGGAGCATGATGCGCATGACTTTTTCCTCTTCGCCTCCATCGTTGCCGGCCTTCCGCTTCTTCTCGACTGTAAGTGGTCTACCGCGAGCTGGACTGGCATGTCGTTCTGCAGTGGCGTGCGATTTTGCGTGAGATGCGCGGTGAGGCGAAGGCTGAGGCGCTGCTTGCTCGTCCGCCTCATGTGACAACCGCTTGCTACGACGCACTGGCTTTCCCTTTTCCTCTGCCTCAGGCGTGGTCGGTAGACGCCTTCGAGTCTTCTTCTGAGCTGTTCTGGGTACTGTCTCCTCTGCTACAGGCTCTGGAGCAGGTGGTTCGGTTGACGCTGCTGTTGCCTCCTCTGCAGGCTTGTCGTCGGAAGAAGGTTTCTGGTCAGATTCCGTCGCGTCTTTCTTCCGTCGGCCTCCCTTTCTTGCAAATTTGAAATCGTCGGCTTCATCTGTATATTCTATGACCAAAGGTCAGCATCTCCCGTCGCAGCATATCTGTGCGAAAGCCTACCTTTCCGGTTCTTTTTGGACGCTGCCTTGTTTTGATCTCCATCCTGCTGCTTCGTGCTCACCGAGGTTGTCGTCGTTGTCGCGCCATTGACCTTCGCTTTCTTGGTAGGTGGCTCATTTTCTGCGCCTTCGTTGCCGTTGCCCTCCCCGGACAGCCGCGCGCTGCGTCTTTTCTGTGCTCCGCCTCCGTTCATTCCAATGACTTCCAATGGCGACCTTGTCAAGACCACTGACATATCTTGTGCTCGCAAAACTCATGCGCCTTCCAATTCCAATCGCGTCGGGTATCGCGTGCGCGCCGGCTCGTCAGTGTCGATGCTATCGCGGCGCATACATATAGCGCCAGCAGTATGCGAATGGTCGCTGTTCGGCGCGTGAGTCCAGAATCTGGCGCGTGGTAAAGATGTTGTCGCGGTGTCCGTGCGATTCCAATGTTGACGTGCCGTGGTCGACGCCCAGCTTGTGTTGTTTTGGGCGGGCTTTCTTCGGCTAACCTTCCGCGTTCACGCTATCGCTCGAGCTTGCTCAGCGGGCAACACGATTAATGCGAACATACACATCGCTGGGCCATTGGGATCAGAATACATTACTATTGACACTTCGAAATCATCATTATGGACAGATGACACTTTCGTGCTTTCAAACAGCTACATACATCTCCACCATCAGCGAGATTCCTCTCAAATAGCAAAAGCTACACCCAAAATAGCCATCCTTGTCCACAAACATACACTCACACTCATCGAAACGCGATGCACTACCTTACTAAACGTGATCAACTTCGGACTCCCAGAACACAGATTCTGCCTCCGGCCTTGCTTTCGTCACCAGTCCAACCAAACAGGATCGTTATGCGACAGAACAACATTCGGTCCGCGAGATATTTCAGCTCATCGTGTTGCATCTGAAGCAGGTCTTCTGGACCTCGACCAAGAAGCTCACGCCAGGCCTGATCGGAGAAAAGCAGCTTTCCCCCGTCAATAACAGCTGTCTCATCAATGACCTGTCCAAGTATACGTGGGTTGAGTCGAAGCGGGACTTGTTTCTCGCATCCTTTGCAAGTCGCGGACAGAGCATTCGCGTGGATTGGTATAGTGCAGCACTCGCCGTTGAGCAGCATTTGTCGCTTCCAGTACTGCAGAAGTTTGACTTCCATGATGAGCAGACTCATGTAGCCTTGAAATGTCTCCCCGGGAGCGCATCGGGCGAATTCGTCAAGGTTGGCAATTGTGAACAAGCAGCGGACAGGACCTGTCGCGATTGTTTCTAGGTCGAACACGCCTTCAGGAAAGGCTGGGTTGACGGCTTCTCTGCTTCGCTGCCGGGCAGACCAACGACGCAACCAGTCTGCGTCCGGGATCACTGGGTCAACATCAACGATCGTGGCAGACGTAAGGCTGAAGTAAGTCTGCGAATGGTCAGCTTCAAAGCTCAAGCCCGAGAGAAGTTGCGTGGGCATACGGAGCGTCCGATCCTCCAGCCTGGTGACTGAAGAAGTAGTACTGTATGTCCAGCCTTCCATCCGTCTGTTGCCACTTGTTGTCCCGTCTCATTGGTGCCAAACTCTTCGTTGTGATTTGATGCTGGTGACGACGCGACAGTGCCCCAAAGACCAAGCGTAGCTTCGGCAGTATCGTCGTGGATCTGTAGCGTCACATTCTCGGTAACACTCTCATCGCGGCGAGTTACTGTGCACAAGTCAGTAATCTTTCATAGACTGATGTCTTCTCCACCCACCTTTCTTCTTGGCACCGATACTTTTGACCACAACAAGAATTCTGGCGTCAATCACATCGTAGCCTCCATCGATGAAGCTCTGGAGGGTCATGAGATTGTTGAGCGGCACTCCTTCTGTATATGCCAAAGGAGTGCGGTATCTTCCATCATCACTGTTCTGATGAACAAAGATGTGACAGTTGCGATCACGCTCGGGGAATAGTGATGCGAAGAGAGGAGCACTGGCACTTGACAGAGACCCGTTCTCGCCATTGCTGACTGCACCAATACATTAGCATGATTCAATGTCTTTGAAGCTTCCCAGGTAGTGGCTCACCATGATTCGTCCAGATGGACACCAATGAGCCCAGTCGAACACATGGTATGCGAGAAGCGTACCACAGCCTGACTGTGATAGCACCTGCACCATCTTTGACCACAAGCTTGAGACAACCTTTAGCAGAGCGAGGGCTCTTGGGTGCATTTGCCACGTCAAAAATGTTGGCGACTCTGCCCATAAACGTAACAGCATTCGGACCTGGTGTCAGGTCACTGATCTCGTGGTCGGCATATTCAAATTCAGGATGCCACGCTTCCACAGGCTTCGGTTGCAATGGTTGTTGCAATTCTTCCTCCGTGAAGCCATCTCCAATCGGCGTGCTGGAGTGATAAGTGGCAGATTTGACTGGCGAAGTAGCAGGCGTTAGGTATGCCTGAATTGAGGCATTGTTGCCACCCGATCGACCCATAATGATTGATATCGCGTCGAAATCACTACAAACAATGAAACGAGAGGAGGAGGAGAAGGAAATATGACCAGCGAAAATGGCAGTGTGGAAGGTGCGTCGCACCTTCTCCTTCTGAACCTACCTAAATCGGCAGTCGCGCAGTTGCCACCCATCTCTCTTCCATCGCAGGCGACTCATCTTTGCCCTTCCCACTCGCAGATCATCCTATACGGCTCTTGGACTGGCTGTGTAACCAAGCATAGCAGCTTCGACACCTCTCCAGCTGGACCGCAAGATGACTGGGAAGCCTCGCCAGCATTTTGTCTTGCCAGCTGAGATCGAAGGCCAGAACTGCCTCGCAAGCAGCAATAGTGGCCTTATCATTTCCAAGCAGGATGTATAGCCGTACCCATTGCACTTCCACTTATTGCTTTTTGAGCTGAGCTCATTTCTCCGCCGTAGTGATGCTCATCAACCCCGGTAGATACCTGTCCAGCTCATGTCTTCTCCCGCCATGCATTTGCTCTCCTGGCCTGCTCTTCCAGTGTCTCCCTCAACCACGGTGCACCAGACTTGTCGCCATTTGTCATAGCGGCATCCTCGCCTGCAGGCGCGATCGCAGCAGCACATGCTTGTTGACTAGCGTCCACGACCGCCTCCCATGTACCGATGTCAAAGATGCCAGACGACTCGTCAAGAAGCTGTTCGCCATGCTGATTGAACGCTGTGGCATGTATACTCTTGCTTCCCAAGATCTCTTTCTCGCTTGGACCAAGCACAATCTTGCCGGTATCGGTGACGACAGCTAGAATTGCGCTCGTAGTCGTTGCGAGAGGCAAGCCTCCGTCGATCGCCGCAGTAAGAGCAGCATTGATCAAAGCAGGCAGAATCGAAATATCGCTAGTCGTTTTCCGAAACTGAGTTTCTGGTTGTTTGCTGACTTGCACTGTGAACTGAAACAGTGTGCGAGGATGGAGATGGACGAGTAGGATCGATCTGAGAACGTTCTGGATGATGCCTTCCAGCCATCTTTCTCGTGGTCCGCCGACACCAGAGGAGGGTCGAAAGTTGACTTCAATCGCGGCTTCTTCGGGGAGCTCGTCGCGGCGCTGTACTTCGACAGGACCATTGACGCCTGCAAGAATTGTGTACACACCGTCTGAATAGACGGACGAGCCGTCGGCTCGCGACAATGGGTGCTGCAAGAGCTCCGGGCCCATGGTGTAAATGGTGATGTGATGTAGGAAGCTCAAAAGTTCGAGTTCACGATCCTGATTGACGCCGAGCAATCTCCGGCGAGATTTTGATGTGAAAGGCAAGTTTCTGTCACACAGGTATGCAAAGGTAGGCGTCACTTCACACATGTTCGAATTCAGGAGTATTGCAATTGCACTCAATGGTCTAGACCTGGAGAAGCTGCATCGATCGTCGTCATTTCCAATTCCTTCTGTGCTATCTAGGTCAACTACCAAAACATTGCCGTCATTGCGGTCCACTGGCTATCCTTCTCAGGCTCAATAGCCAGCGCCGTTGAGAGCGGCAGCGGTACAGCTTGCCTTTCGGCGGTACTCAGCTCGAATAGAATCTCATCCCCAGTCAAGGAACAGAAAGAAGGACGACGCTACGTACAGAAACAAGTCATGTGACAAGAATGAGTGTGTAATTTGTTTTGTTCCAGTCATAAGCGGCCGTAATCAGAGCAAATCTGCCATCCTCGCAGTGAGGAGAGATATGCTCGCATGATGAAGATGTTTTCACAGAGAACAGCTTCAGGGCACGGGCACACGCGCAGCGGTATACGTGCTGAAGCTGTGCTGAAAATAATTCGCAAAAGATACCACCAAATCCAATCCATTCCTTCGCCGTTCCAGTGCCGTCAGCAATCCAAGGTCCCTGAAGAATCGTACAAAACGTAATGTCCAACCATGAAAGGTGTGAGCCAAGTGAGTGTCGAGAAGACTCCCAATCTATACGATGTGGCTTCTGCGCTTCTCAGCCGCGTTGAGCACACCCAACATCATCTTCTTGCGGTCGCCGCCGCCAGATCCAGGAGTCGCTGGAGTGGGCGGGTTCTTGTAGATTTCCATGTCTTCACCTTCACTGCTCGAGGCTGAGCTCAAGCCGAAGTATCCATCAGCAGAGCCTTGGCTACTACGCTTCTCCTTCATCTCGGAACCGATGGGGCTCATCTTCGCAGCAGGAAAGTCGTACTCGGCTTCGCTAACAGGACTGCCTCCAGAAGATCGCGAGACTCCGCGACGAACGGTGCCGGCCTTCATAAGACTGTCCAGAGCTCGGCGGCGTTGACGAGTTGCGAAATTCTTGCTTCCCTCGTGCAGACTTGTGGGAGCGGCAGAGAGCTCTTCAAATGGAGGAGGACCTCGAGGCTGGCGCATTGGATGTTCGCCAGCGCGAGCGGCGCCAGGACCAAAGGTGCCAGTCATTGGAGTAGGCGGGATGACGCTGCGCTGAGAGCCGAAGGTGGCAGCGCTCGAGGTCTTTGGTCCATCTGCAATATTCGAGAAAGCATTGATCGACAGGGAAGAGGCTTTCTTATGGCCTTGACCACGACGAAATGCATTGGCAGAGGGCGGTGGAAGCGGCTCGACGGTGTCGAGGGCAGAAGGAGGCGACGGGGCCTTCTTGGGTGGAGTGAAGGATCGACCGCCAGTAGGAGTGGAGCGCTCAGTCGCTGGAGGTGTGAAGTTGTTGAAGCGATTGGCGGATGGATCAACATTGGTCGGAGAGAAAGCGTTGATCTGAGCCTGTTGAACTGGGGAGGCGATCTGCTGGGCCTGGTGCTGATAGTTTTGATCGACTGCGTAGGTGTAACCTTGGGTGGCTGGGTTGTACACAAGATAGACGCCTGGCTGTCCTGGAACTTCGATTGGAGATTGAACATGCTGCGGCTGCTGCTGCTGGACGTAGAAATTATGAGTAGAAAGCGGAGTCATCTGGCCCTGGTGGAAAGACGCACGGCCGTTCATGCTCATGTTCTGGGTTGCAGCAGTGATGCTTGCCAACTGCTGCTGGAGCTGCTGCTGGCGCTGGGCCAGGTAGAGACTGTGCAACTGCATCTGCTGCAAGACCTGAGGATCAACATCTTCAGCCTGCTCGTACACTGAAGGCGGAGCTAGAACTTGTTCTGGGAGCGAGTACATCTGGCGGCCGGCGTTTGAGGCATATTGGGATGGTAGATCGAAGCTGGCAGCGGAAGCGGTCTGGGGAAGACCATGACCATATCCATTGTAGGTCTGCTCGGCCCACTTAGAGCCACCCAGACCAGACATAGAGTGGTGGGTCTGATGGTAAGGAGCGGAAGCTGGAGCTCCAGGAGTTTTTGGCTGAGTTCTAAGACCTGCAAGCAGGTGCGATCGACTGGTCCGAGGAGTAGGGTTATCGACAATAGAATTCTCATTGATAGGGGCCACTTTCGGAGGAAGTGCCACGCTCAGCCTCTTGTTGTTGAGACGCGACCGGGCGCCAAAGCCAGAAGAAGCTGGTGGGAGACCGAGGCCATTTGGGAAGCCGTTATTTTGGTTGTTGTAAGTCATTTGAGCAAGACCGCCTGCGTCAGTGCTCATAGTTTGTATCGTAAAATTCTGATAATGCGTGAAAACCGGAGACCGTGGAACCGTGCTGATGTCAAAAAGAGCTGCAGTCGAAGATGTATTTCGCAGCTGGCGAAAAAGAAATCGTTCAAAAGTCGCAGATTAGGCAGATGCTGGCGGAGGCCTTCGTGTCGGGGAAAGCCAGATTAGGCCGGTGTCTCAAAGCACACGGCGTGATGTAAGGTACAAATTACAAGATTACAAAGAGATGTTGCTCTTTCAAGGTCGTAGAGCCAGCTGCCGTGACAATGGGCAGGTCTTTGTCGAAAAATGCCGCCGAGAGATGAGACTCCGGAGGTGGCCTTTATGATTGAGAGTCACTCACGTCGCGCTGCCGTTATCCAGACAAGAAGTGGTGTGTACAGAATGGAGATCTAGCAGTGGCAGAAGAGGGTGCCAACGGATGGGTCACCGGTCGCGTGGATATGGCGCCTGGCAGAGGTGTCTGACACGATGCTGTTGAATGACTGACGAGCAGGCGTGACTGACGCTGTTTCGTGACGGCCGGAGTGCGTGCACGAGGAGTCGCGGCGTATGTATGTTGTTGACCTGTGCGGCAGAGTCGTGGTGGTATGGATTAGGAGCTGCCTTATTGCGACGGAGGCTCGTGTCGGCCGGCAAGCTGGAAGCGAATCGAGCAATAGACGTTGATGCGGCGAAAGAGCAAGAGCACAATATCGACTGCGACGGACGGGCAAGGAAGGAATGATGTGCGCGACGGTGTGGTTGTGGTGAAGAACGCGGCAAGGCAAGCTAACGAACTGCGAGAGCGAGGAGAGAGCGTGCGTGTGCGTCCTGTCTCCTTTTTCTCGCGGGCAGGTGCGCACGGTCGCTGCATCCGGCTGGCCAGTCACAGCCCCTGTCGCCATGCTGCTCTAGCTTCCCGCGCTCCGCAATCCCTGCATCCAATTACTGGCTCCAGAGTCCAGACGCGATCAATCTGCATTCTGTTCACTGAGCACGCGCGCTATTCTCGAAGGAACAAGATGGCTTTCACACCTTGTGACTGTATAGCACACCTTCCTGCACGCCTATACCGTGGCAGCGAGAGGCAGTGTTGCGCTCGCGGCAGAGCGTCTGGGGAAAATTGTGTCCGGAAAATGCCATTGTTTCACTTCACTGGAACAGAGACCCACGATCTTCTCGCGTCTAGTTCTAGCCCTGTCGACCAGGTTTGCGAGTCGACTAGCTGCAGACCACTTCACGGCGCTTACGCGCAACGTTTTCACAGACGGCGCTTTCAGGCACGTCTCTCGGTCAACAGCAGCAGTAGTGGCGTCTGATGATCTGAGATCTTGAAGATGTCCAAAGCAGATGTGTGGCTTCGAGCTTTTTGGGAGCAAAGCTGCTTTGCATGGATCGAAGAGTGATAGAAGCTTGCCCGACCGACTAGTCCTCGCACCCTTGACCTGTTCCGATCATCAAGTCTGGGCCAAACAGTTTCACAACATGCACGATCGAATTGCCGTCAATAACGAAGCCGTTGGGACGAAGCCAGCGATCAATGCTCGAGCGTGCACAGCACGAGTTCGGGATGTCGCAATGACCTGTCTCTGCCTGCGGGACATGACTCTTCGCGAACGGCATTGACAGCAGCTTCGTAAGGGTTCTCTTGTTGAACGCAGGAGATGTGCAAGCGAGCCAGCCATTCTGATTCTGCTATTGGGCGTCGCTATCAGAAAGATCAAAAGTTCGCTGTACGATTCGCAGACTTTTAAGATCGACAACGTGTCTGGCTCCATGGCTATGCAAACGGTGAGGCTTCTTTCTACGTTCAACAGTCCGACTTCGATACATCTATAGGATCGGCATATCTGCAGGTTGAATGAATGATAAATTTCGACTTCACCTTCATTCAGACGGCATGGTACACATACATTTGTGTCTGCAATAGAATGACCGCTTCAACACCATTTGCGATTTCAAGACAAATTTTATGCATGCGGCTGGTACAGGACTGCTAAAGCTCTCGCATTGCTTTAATTGTCTCTGCTGCTTGCATGCTCGACTTCAGGCCAGTAGTCCTGGCAGGCGACTTTTCGCGACGTAAATCTTTCAAGCATACCTCCACATCCATGATGCCAAGCATAGATGTCTCCTACTTCGACTACCGCTGACAGCCGTAGCGGCGCATCCTTGACGTGTCAAGCCATATGGCTGTTTCATAGTCTCAGAGCATAGACTGCCAAGGCAGCGCTAAACCCGTTCCGGAGCTGCTGCCCATAGCAGTCTAAGGGTCGTTATAGACCGTATAGGTAATATAATGTTATAGAGCTATATTTTAGAACATGTAAATTTAGGTATAAAAATTAGTCTAATAGTAGTCTAAAGTATATAGATAATATCTAGAATATCGCTTTTATTATTTATAAACCTATAAGTATATAATTAGCCTATAAACGCTATATAAACTTAATAGACCCCTATCGCTAATCTATATACTAGTAAATTAGTAGCTATACTA
>JAASFE010006118.1:14032-77907 GCA_013365205.1 Pseudocercospora cruenta
CATCTTTCTAGTCGATACTATCGGTATATTTTAAAAAAAAAGAGCGAGTTAATAAGTAGTATAGTTATTCGGTAATATATTTAGTATTAATAAAGCTAGCTTATAGACTAGATGTCGGACCTTTAGCTCTAGCTCGAAGCTCGAGCGACTTTATAAATTCGAGTAAATTTTATAAATAACTTTATAATATAATAACTATATATTAGATTTACTTAATTCTTTTTTTAAAATATAGTAAATAGGCTAGTTTCTTTATTAGGAAAAAAATTAAATTAATAGTATTAGTAGAAGATAATATACTAAATAGTACGACCGAATCGGGTAGAACGCTAAACTAAGCTCGGAGCTTTCCGACTTTCTATACGGGCTTCGAGATATAGCTTAGTAGTAGCTCTAATATTCTAGTAGTAATAATAGCGTATAGGTAATAACTATATAATAGTCGTATCGATATTATTTTTAGATTAGATTATAGCGTAGATTTAGGGCTTTTAATCGATATAAAAAGTATATATAGAAGTAGGTTATATAGTTTATAGATACTAGTATAGCTTATCTAGTATATAATAGCTACGGAAGATTACTATATAATTATACCCTTTATCCTATTTCTATACTATAAAGCGTAGAAACCCTTTAAACTTCTACTTCTAATCCTTCTCGCTATACTTCGGTATTATATTCGCGTATAATCTAACTTAGTATTTAAATAAGTAGAAGGTCTTCTCGATTAAATTATAGTTAGGCGAATAGGGCGGTAGATATAGTAGAAGGACGCCCTTCTACTAGTATATTAGCTCTAAGTACTTCTTACTATAAATACTATAATTATCTATTATTAATACTAACCGTAGCGCTAGATATACCGCTATTCGAGGCAAGACGCGACTCTTTATCTATAGTATAAAGTTAGTAGTCTTTATACTACCCTATTTAATAAGCGGCTCTAGAAGCTATCTATTAATATCGTACGATAGTAGGAGGCTATATCTCTTACTATAGTAGAGGTATTTAATATCTCTTACTTTACGACCGCGCGGAGCTTAACCTCGAGTATATAGAGTCGTCTTATCGCTAATATACGTCTTATCGTAGTATACTAATTACTACGGCTATAACTTCTATATCCTTAACTCGTATATTAACCTCGCGACCGGATCGCGCTATTTAGCGTAGCGCGATAGTATCTTATAAGTAAAATCCTCGCTCTTTAGTAACCGCTCGATCGTACTCGTCGAGAACCTCTATCCGTACCGATAGAGTAGTAGTAATTAAACCTCCTCGTACTAATACGACGTCTACGATAATAGCTTATCTATTATAAAGTCCCGTATATAAGGTAGTATTATACGCGGCCTACCTACTTTCTTAGGCCTTACGGTGCCTCGCTCGTAGAAACGCTTTATCTTCTTCTAAATTAAGGTCTATAAGCCTCTATCCTATCTAAGTAATAACGATACTACCTTAGATCTAGCCTATCCTTTACGTAAGAGGTATTCTATAGTATTCGAATCTTAAGTCGTAAGAGGCGTTATAGTCGATAGAATACGCTAGAAGGCCGTAATAACGAGATATTAAGTCGATTATAACGATAATAATACTACCGAAGAGCCCTCGTTTAGCGCTATAAAATAATACCTTAAACGTGTCTATACCGCTATATTCGAGGCTTTAAAGAGTTGATAATATATTGAGATTGCTATAGCCTAGTTTACTAAGAGATTTGGTAGGGACCGATCGGCGGTAGTCCCGACCAATTTGTAGGAGAGAATAAAGATTATTTATCTTTCTCTTTCCAAGCACTTAAGCTCAGATTTGGCGAGATGTATCCCAATGATGAGCAATTTTGTTCTCTTGTCATGCACTGTGAGTTCAATGTTATGCATGATGAAGTGACAAGAAACGAGGTTTCAAGGAGTGTTGGCCGTTAGAAGTCATGAATCCTGCTACCGGTTCTGATCTGAGTCGTACCAAACTTGGAGTAAGGTCTGTGCGTCATGCGAACGCCACGACGATGGATGAGACATGGATCCTTTGATGATAAGTTGAAAGCTGTTGCCGGGCTTAGGATGCACGAATACAGCATATCGAGACATGGGAGGTGTTTGCGCCAGATCCAAGAAGCTGTGCTCAAAGGTAAGCTGTCTCTTTGATGAAAGATTTGAAGCAGGCGGTGTCGAAACAACATGTAGCGCAAACTTGCTTGCAAAGGCCGTGCCCGATGATATTGAGAATGACGGATTGGACTTCGCTCCTGCGGAATTCGGAACGACCTGGTTAAGGAGACACTGAAGGCTGAAGTAAACAGCCTCTTCGTACCTCTTCTTAATCCTGCACTTCAGGTGGAGTGCGTTCATCTCCGTCGCCGCTAGACGCCGGTGCCTTCAATTCTCGATTGTCGATTCTCAGGAGGCCATCGCTTTCTGAATATGGTGTCTGCAGATCATCTTTGGACTCATTCTCAATGTAAAAGGCACTTTTCCTGCTCTTAACCCTGCGCCAATCCCTTCGCCCCCACCAACCCAGCCTTGCTGCCTCTTCGTCGCCCATCTCAAGATATGGTCGCGACCTCTCGATTTGAGAAAGCGTGATCAAGAGGTATCTTTGGACACCACGGCGTGTATCTCTGCCGAAAACTAAACGAGGCTGTGCTGCAAACCTCGTCAGTTCCTGCCTATCCGCAGTCAGAAGATCGAAGTATTGCGAACGGCGTTCTTCAAGCTCCTTAGATAGCGCAGTTCGAAAATGGCCGGGAGCCAGAACCCTTCCTATCACCTCATCTCTGTCTGTAAGGAGTCGCTGTGCTAGAACATCGGAGCTCATGAAGTACTCCCTTCTGGCATGGGAGCTATTGTATCCACCACCAATCAACTGGATCGGGGAGAACGACGGCAAGTAATTCCACATCGATAAGACGAATGAGCGTAACAACCTGCGCACGATCGTTGGCCGTATGCCAATGATCTTTGCTGGGTGAATGATTTTCCGCATCACATCCGGATGTGTCGACCACGTGGTGGTTGGCAGGGGCTGAAACCACCTTGTGTAGGGAAGGTAAGGCCTTGTTGGAGACTCTTGTTCGCTGTATTGAACCTCGAGTCTGCCCAGCTCCACCCACTGAAACCACTCGGATTTTGTCAGCCGGTCTGGGCACTGTCTCCGAATTCCATAGACTATAGCCAGGCAGAAGGAGAGAAATCGGCGAAGTCGCTCGGCATCCTCGGTCCAGGCTAATTTTACGCCGTCCTGGTAGTCAGCTGCCACACAGTCGTAAGGTGGAGGGTCATTCAGCGCTTCGCTGTTTCCGTCTGGGGAAATGCTTATGACGGTGTTGATGATGATGCCGAACTCCTCTGCGGAAACAGTGCACCTGCAGCATTTCCGATCCATGTTGCGTTGTCTTTTGAGAATCAACTGCGTCCGCCAGGTGTTGTTGAAGATTGTCGCCTGACTTGGTTCCACGATCAGATAGGCTAAGAGCATCTCGGAGGGAAGCTTCAAAGCTTCCTGACAGGCCAGCCAATCCTCGAATACTGATACCCTTACATAATGCGAATCGTGTAGAGACCTGTGGCTTCGTCGTACTTATTGCATGGATATCTCTGCTTACCAATATGTCTTCCAAAGGTGGTCGGCAAATCTGGAAGGTCGCGAATAGCAGTCTGTGAAAGTCCAATCCGTCTGTAGGTCCCTGCCTTGGCATCGACGACTTCGAGTATGAAGCAGAACATGCGACCTCTATTGGCTTTGCCAGCTAGGAGAAAATAGTGTTCATTGCCTTTGGTATGCGAAGGCAATTTGTGCCTGGTGTGGTCGGGAAGTGTGATGGTATCGCCAGGATATGCCACGTTCCAGCAATTATCAGCATCGTCCTCGCTTGGCTTCTCCAGACGTGTTTGCACAAGATGACCACGAACAAATAGCTCGCCATGCTTTATCAGTCCAATTGTATCGTCGTTGACGTGTTCCAGGTGCAAGTCAATCACTTTGTACAGCGGTTCCACCACATCATACTCGTCGGTGTTGAACCAGTTCACAACCCGACATTCAAGTGACAACCACGAAAAGCTGGGAGCTCGATACGCAGAAAGGTTTCTTCTCTCCTTTCGATCGTCTTCGCGTTCGGCATGCCACAGCAGATCTACTGCCAATCGACTTTTCCACATCCCGGCAAGATATGTGTCTTCCAGCATGTCCCGAAACGCTTTGGCGACACCTGCAACAGCTATAGCCCGGTCACTTGTCACAGTCAGCAGCGAGGAGGAGTACTGGTCAGCTATAGTCCACCATCGGTTGAAGATCCGCGCGTGCTCGGTGTCTTGTGACTTCACAGGCTGCGACGGCGCCGGTCGCAGAGATGCAACAGCCTTGAGGCTGTACTTGGCCAGCTCATCGGGCAGGCCTTCAGCGAAGCTCTCAGAGAAGTCAGCCTCGAGGCACTCCCAGAGCAGTTCATTTTGCGTAAAATGCAGTGTACGCTTTGCCAAAAGCCGCTCCTGTAACACCCATGCTCGTTGGTTTAGCGGAGCATAATCAACCTGTTCCAGTTGCCACTCGATGGGCAGGAGCTCATAAAGTCCAGGTGAGATTGGCGGTTGCGCAGATGCATTGTTTACTTCAATGTACTCGCGACCTATGAGGGCAGGATCACGATCGCGGAAAAGGCCCTCCTCGCCACTTTTCGAAGCTGTCGCAGCTATGTTGCATAGACCATTTGAATAGATTTGGTGCATATCTCCAGCTTGCGCCATCCAGTCGACAGGATTGAATGCGTCTTGACAAATGCATAGCGAGTCAATCCAAAGGTAGCGAACTCCAAGTCCTCTGCAAACTTTCATGGCGTCCTGGAAAGTCTTTGATAGCTTGTCGATCCTGTAACCAGATTCCAGCAAGGATTTGTTGTCTACAGTCAACTTGAAGACCTCGCCGCCGCCCCAGTAATGGCTCAACGTGATGTAAGGCTCATTCAGCTGCAAGCTTGCTGTCTCGACCAGCTTGAATGTTGATGCAGAGCGCCTTCGACCAAGATCGAGCAATCTGACTGGATACCAGCCGATATGTGCCTGCTCACAAGAACGATGATTTGCAGTGCATCTTCCGAGCCATTGACGAGCAAGCCGCATCGAATCAGCTGAGCCTGTGCTCTCCGACTTTGCCACTCTCCTCTGACTCCTCGTCGGTCCTGTATGTCGAAGTATTAGCGTGCCATCTTGCGATAGGAAGGTCTACTTTCCTGCAGATGGACTCAATAGCCACTGAGTAAACTCCAGATCCTCGTCGCCATCATCTCTATGCACCCACTCGAACATTAGCCCTATAGAGGTCTCGTCCGGCTCAACTCGAATTTGACATCGATGTTCTCCTGTCATTTCATCGGATGCTCGACTTCCACCGGCTGACAAGGTCTCATTGTCGTCCTCTATGCTTGATGCCGAAGTAGAAGGTTCAGAGCTTGCTTTGAAGGTACTCTGGTCCCGGCCGCCGAGTTTGTTCCATAGAGCTGTGCATATTCTACATTTCTCTTCTAATGCCCTGCGGAAGCTCTCGGTCGTAGCATGATGACGGTAGGTGATTGCTGCTTCACCTTCGAGACCTGAGGTGCCTGCGTAGTCGTGCTCCACCACATCAGCGGTCCCTCGGATGCACGCTAGACAGGATCCGCAAATGGGCATCTTGATTGCTATCGCATGTTGAATCTGCAGGATGAGCTGAGGTACTCTGTAAGAACCCACCAAGCTGAAGACATGGGTTTCTCTAGACCGACGCCATGTCTGTACAGCTGCCTCAGGTTAGCCAAGGGTGCATACCATGACAAGGAGTAATAATGCTCGACATTCCCCTAGAACCTGCTACTACTTGAGTTCCGGAGCATCGTCGATGAATTGCTCGTGTCCGAACACATTAGTCCACAGGGTGTATGCAGCACAATAGACTGCGAAAGCAGGTCTGAAGGCTGCAAATGCCCATGACGTCCACCAATTAGCAGTATCAAACGGCATGATGGTCCTGCCGCCGCTCTTCTCCACCCACGCGAATGTCCTCTTTATCATTTCTGACTCGTACTCACGCTGGACCTCCTGTACCTGCTGGTCACTTGGTGGTGCTTTCAAGGCAGCCAAGCGCTGAAGGTACGGCAGCATGCAGCCGGCATCAAGCATACTTTGATTGCCGCCCATACCTCGATATGGAAGCATTGCGTGCATTGCGTCGCCCATAAGCCAAATCCGAGGATGACCTTTCACCGGATCATGAACGTCGAATCTGCGAGCACGAGCTCTCCAGTCAGGCGGTGGACGCTCGGCAACGTGTGAGGTGTAAACGTAGGGATCAGCATCCGATACTGTCTCGAGCATCTGTGTACTGTCGGATTGAGTTAGGATAGTCACGCCAATGTGGTCAATGCTTACAATGCAGGTGCCCATCCCTCCAGGCTTTTGCGCAGAATGCTCCTCTTCTCTTCGGCCGACAAGAGTTCAGGATCTTTTGGGACAGAGCTCACTGGCACGAAAAGACCGAACATGCATTGAGCTGTTTTTGCAATATCACTAGCAGGCGCATCATCATCGGGCAGGTAGACTTCTAGGAGTCAGCATCGCTCCATTCGTCTCGATAACGAATACATACCAGTGAAGTACAAGCTCAGATCATCGCTGAATGCCAGATTGGGTCCATTCAATAGAACCTGGGGAAGTTGGTATATGGTCTCAAGAGAAACATCGCTCTTGCTTATGAAGTGGTAGTGTGTATCAAGAGGCGCGATGTTACCAAGGCCAATCTGCCGATTGATCTGTGAGAGTCAGTGCGTCTGCCGAGGAGACACAAAAGCTGAGATAATCGCGATTCTGTGACACTTACTTTAGAGTGGTTACCATCTGCGCCAATGACAACATCGGCTTCGTCGGTCTGACCACCTTCGAAAATGACCTTCACTTTCTCGATCTCGCCTTTCTGGACGACCTCCAGTCTCTCTAGCTTGCGGTCGTATACTATTCTACCAGTGTCACGAATGGGCCTCAGCATTTCGTCGCGTAACACAACTCGGCTGATCCCAGCACTTTTCGTGTAGTTCTTGAAGGGAGAAAGGTCGATCACAGGCCTGAACTTTCTATCCAGGAGGTTCGGCACAACCGCTTTTCGTCCTCCTGCACGCCCGAACTTGGACACAATACGACCGAGGTCAGGCTTGGTGAGACATGTTCTCATGCCTTCCAAAGCCGGGCCTCCCATGCGTATCTGAAAGCCAGTCCGCGTGGTATCTGCGCGATCTCGCTCGTAGACCACGTAGTCAATACCAGAGTTCTGAAGGCCATTGGCGAGAAGTGATCCGGATAGACCAGCGCCTATTATGATGACCTTGAATTTGGAGGTGCTCGTATCGTCCATTGTGAGTGTCATGATGAAAGTCGGATAGATGTGATATGAAGTGTCGACAATGCAAATGAACCTATTTGTAAGTTCGCCTCCCTACTCAATTGTTCAAGATGCGGCTGCAAAACTCGTAAGTCTTCGCACACGTAGTTTTCGGCTTCCCTCACAGCAGCATGGTTCTTTCTGAATCACGTCAGTCAACACGGACAAAGCGGTGTTTCTGCCACGATTACAATCCGAGCCCTCGCGCAGTCTCGCACGAGTCTGCTGGCGTTAGCTAGGTGCAAGCTCTAGACGAGCTTGAGCCTTCGACGACGGTGGCTCAGAGCGTCTGTCCTCAGGTCTACAAGGGCATCGTAGAGGCGGAAAACACGGTGATGAGTAAGAGGAGTCTCAGTTGAAGTCTTGTCGTTGCTTAAGGCAAGGGCATATCCATGCTCCATCATGGGGTGAGTTAGGGCTCGGCAGATGCGATCCGGATCGTAGATGCTCCGTTATCCATTGTCGACAGCGATGCGTGCTTGACTATTGGGAGCGACATTGCTCGCTGTGTACGTGTTAAGAGCTCGTTGCCGTCTTCCATTCCGTAGGTCTGGGACAGCCGCCAAGAGTCCAGCTGCGCGATATTGACGCGTCGTATGTACGGGTAGCGCTTCAGGAAAGGGTCGTTGAGCCTACATCGATTCTGCTGGTGTTGAATACTTGAGATTAACGGTATTGTGCTGAGCATCTCACGAGATGAGAGATATAACCGTGTGATGAGAAAGAGCAATCGAAATTGTTGGAGAAGAATTTCAATGCCTGGCAGGACCGAGGCATTCGTCGCGAGAATGCGATGGCCCATTTGTAGTTTATGCCACATTTTGCAACTTGATCTTTATTCATTGCCTCGTCATCTATCGTAGACATTCATCTATATCTTAACCTCAGCAGGCAGACTGACTTCCATGATGTCCACACCCTTGGTGATGTCGCTCTTTTTTGGCATCTTTCCTCTGAGCATGAGCTCAGCACTCTGTGTCATGTATGGGTCCTTCATCATGCTTGCAACAGCAACAACCTCTTCACCCTTGGTATAGTATGCAATAAAGCTCTGCTTGCCTTCGCTAACATCGGTGTTACCCTGAATGATCACGTCGTCAAAGCCGTTCGGTGTGTGGCCGCAGTATCGAAGTTGGGCGCCGAGAGCTGACCAGAAAATGGGAATGAATGGCTTGGGTTTTGATGATGGGTCAATGATGCTGCGAGCAACACTTCGGCCAGCGTTTTGCGCAACGTTCCAGTGCTCAATGCGAACCGGCTTTCCATTTCCATCGGGTCCGTGGTAGGGGTACGTCGCGATATCACCAATAGCCCAGACGTCCTTGACGCCCTTAACCGCGAACGACTCGTCAACGGAGACCGACTTGTCTTTCTCCAGGCTTATTGGGCTGTTCTCAAGATAACTTGTTGATGGCTTGACACCAACACCAAGAACCACAAGATCTGCCTCAAGCTTCGAGCCATCCTTTAGGCAAACAGCACCGATAGCGCCATTCTTTGTGCTCTTCTCTTCTCCCTTTTCGACTGAAGCCCCCATGTGGAACTTCACGCCATTCTTCTCCAGTAGTTTTCTGAAGATGCTTCCGACCTTATCACCCATGACACGCTCCATTGGTTCGCTCTCCATACCAACGATGTGGACCTCGTGCTTCTTGCCAGCGAGTGCATTGCCGACCTCCATACCGATGAAAGAGCTACCAATGACGACGACCTTCTTGCCGCCATCTTCGCCAGCAGCCCTGAGGATCGCTTGTACGTGTGGTACTGTTCGGAGAAGGAAGACGTTCTGCAGATCACCCTTGAGACCAGGTAGAGGAAGCTGGTTGGGGTTGCCACCAGATGCGAGGATAAGCTTGGAGTAGCTGTAGTCCTTGCCCTGCTTTGTCTTGACCTTCTTGCTGTCAAAGTCCACAGATGTGACAGTGTCCGTAATCACGTCGACATCAGCCTCTTTGTAGTTCTCTGGTGTGCGGAGTGCTAGCTGAGATGCATCGTTGATCAGAGCTTTGCTCAGCTTCGTTCGGTCGATAGGTGTATGGTCCTCCTCAGCGATTGTGACAATCTTGCCCTTGTAGCCACCGGCACGCAGGCTATCGACAGCACCGAATGCACCACTGCCTCGTCCAACGATGACCACTTGATCCTTGTCTTGTGATTGACACTTGATGTTTAGTGTTTTGCTGTTTGCCTTGATCTGCTCTTCTGTGCCCTTGATGTAGACAGCACCGTCCTTCTGCACGATTTCGAACTTTTGAAGTGGATCGGGAGCAGGAGCATCCTCGATGTCACCAGTCTTGACATTGAAGCAAGCTCCGTGCCAGGGGCAAGTCAAACGACCGTCTGGAGTGAGGACACCTTTTGCCAATGGAGCACCGTAATGGGTGCACTTGGGTGATAGAGCATGAACCTCGTTGTTTACCTTGGCGAGAAGGACCTTGCCTTCTTCAATGCCTTCCACCTCAGCCTCTTGTGTCTGACCATTCTTGAGGTTAATGCTGCTCAACCCCTTGAGCTTAAATTCGGTCGCCATGGTTCGTATCGTGGACGAGAATGCTCGAGATGTGGAAACGAATTGCTGTCGGTAAAGTGGCTGTCTGAATAGAAGTGAAGAGAGGAAATTGCGTGACAAGGACATGAACAGGAACTCCTCTTACAATGCAGCAGTCGAGCTCTTCCTTGTCCAACGGCTCGAGGTGTCAGCTGTTTACATACGCCGACCAGCATATACTCGTCATCCTCCAATCTTCCCGCACTTGGTGACCGCGTTCGAAGTGACGACATTGAAATGGTTTCGTGACGGAGCTCAGTCCGAACCAACCATTGACGACCATTTTTAAGCATGAGCTGTCTTCAGGGGAATGCTTCTTCTCTTTCTCCCTGTAAGGAATTGCAAGTGATTATGATAAGTAGAAACATGAGATACTCAAGATCGAAGCGTCGAAGATTGGCTTTTGATAGATATGCTAATGAGATCTTGCAGTATCCGAGGCCTTTTGAAAAGCCGGCAGCCACTCCCTCTGGCGGTCTCCAGCTTCGTCGTTATCGAGATATCGATTGTGATGCACTTAGTCAGAACCGTATTTCCGCAAAATTGGTCAGTTTCTCACTAAAATTCCCAGTATGAGCCGCTTGCACAAGAATTGAAATGGCTCTTGTGCCTGGGTGCAGGGCACATTCCAATCAGGCGAGACTTGCTGGCTCTCTACGATGAGCACAGCAGCCTGGTCTACGTGCTTGGCATCGAATAATCCCTTCGCCTCGAGACTCTGGCTAGTCCTCGTACCTCCGAATTCCAGCGTCAGTCCTGAGGCCCTCCTGTCCCTTCAATCCTTCAGCCAGTCCTCATCAACGATGCCAGCGACAGCTCTGTACGCCTCCAAAGCTTTCTCGCAGATCGTCCAATCCACACCTCGACAGGCCTTAGCGATGCTCAATGCGGCATCAATCGTCTTCTCGACTACTGGTCTTCAAGATCCAGGGAATCGCCGAAGGTTTCGACTTCTGCTGCCCAAACACTCTTGCACCAGGTCACGAGTCTTGCCCAGTCGCATCCTCCAACAGGAAATGGTGTGAACTCAACTTTCCTATCATCCTGTTGATCGGGCGCGATGTGTTTCGGGAAGGCCACGAGCACAGACGAATCACAGGATACCACGTCCATCGCGAACCAATTTCTCAAGTACCAGATTTTGATGGTCTCATCACGGATCTGGCGACATGTTCGTGTTAGCCCTGGCTGCTCTAAGCCTTCCCAGGGTTGGATTGGCTCTCTTCCGTTGAAGTCTCTATCTTCGATGAGATCCATCACGTCCGAGTCCCATTCGATGAGTACATTCTCCCAGATTTGGTTTCGGGGCTCTGGTGCTAACTCAAGCAGTCGGCATCGAGGCTGCATCCACAAGGTCAGCCTTTGTAAACGACATTGAGACTGGATATTGCTTACTGCTGAAGACCTTTCCTCGGTCTCTCCATACTTTCCTGCATTTCCGGCTCCGGCGTCCGCGGTCGATGATCTGGCGTATCTTGTGATTAAGATGGCGATATCCTTGGACGTGGCGACCACTCTGTCAATTGCGTTGCGAAGCGCCTCAATCCATGTTCTAGTTGCCATATTGACTCGTGGTATAGGTGAGTGCAGCGATGTGCCAAAAACTATTAATGAATTTCCAGGTTGTGGTCGGCAAGAGCGCTAGTGAAGCTTATGTTCTTCACATGCCGCCAAGGAGTGATTCGCCTAGCTCACTTCATGAGATAGGTCGCAAGGGTGTCAAAAAGTGAGGAAGATAGACTACAGCTGTGTCATAAGCCTTTTTGCCTATCTGCATGCTGCTCTGATAATGTCCTAGGCGAGCTTTCCTCAGGCAATAGAAGCACATCCAACCGCATCCGATATCTCGAAGCAGACTCGGCATCTGCGAAGAACAGCAGCAACAACCATTGCATATCCGTAAACGCAATCATCAAACCTCCAATCCAAGTGCCGTAGTTCCATGCGTGCTAGCAGCGGTTCGATTGTACACTCGAGATACGAACTTTTCTGCATCGGGCCCATCGTGTTTGCGAGACCATTCGAAGTGCAAGCAAAAGTGTTCCACACCACCCTTTCGTCCATCTGGCTGCTCCTTACGTCCTATCGTGGCAAGTACCTCTTCGCCCAATCTCAATCAAGAAGCCAATCGCCGTCAACTGCACCCGCCACTTTCCGGTAAAAGGCGAGGGACTCTTTGCAACGGTCCCAACTCGAACCCTTGCAGGCATCCGTAATCGCAAGAGCCGCGAGGATGACATTTTCATAGTCGTCATCATTTTCTACTGCTCCTGGACAACGAGTGTACCCGTGGAAGATGTTCCAGCACCAGTGAATAAGTGCGTTCCAGTCACAGCCACCGACAAACTTGCAGAGCAGCTGACAGTCTTTACCGAAGTCGTAGCTGTTTTTCCACTTTCTGAAGGCGACGTCCAATTTGACATCACAAGATTGGACGATGACTCCGAACTTGTTGCGCAGGTACCACATTTTCAACGTCTCATCGCGGATCTGGTAGCAAGTAAGAGTCAGAGCCGGCTGCTTGGTATTCTGGTCGATGATAATCGGCTCCGCTTCATCGTCCGTGACATCGCTGTCAATTAGGACGTATTCGTAAATGCAATTGCGGAGCTCGGGTGCGATATCGAGGAGGTAGCAAGGCTTCTATAACGTTGTCAGCGAAAGCGATGTACTCGACACATCAGATGAGCATACCGAAGCATTCGAGGAACCATCTCCTTCTAGCTGCGGCTCCGCTTGTGACTGTGCCTGGGATGCCATGGTGTGGATCATGTTGGTAGGTAGATGCTGATGCGAAGTCGCGTTTAAGCCCATTAAGTAGATCTGCTGCTGTTTAAGTTGCGCTAGTGTTGCATTGACCCTTCACATGTGTAAGGCGCAAACGAGGAACGGGCACATGAAACTCTTGGCATCTCGAGCCCATTCTTTAAACGCGACTCAGCTCTTGAACTTCACTTCTACCTTCAACGCCCGACATCGAGACTCGACGCTTATACGAAGCGCGCACAATATCTCCTTGAGCATACGACGCGAACCACAACAACTCTCTATCATGGCACAACCGCCGCCACCATGCTACCTCCTCGACAACTTCCCACCCGAGCTTCGCAACCGCATCTACGAACTAGTCTTCACCTTCAAACACATCAAGGAAGATGAAGATGGATAAATCGACGTCTGCGACGCTGTCGACAAGCTCCCCAACGCTCTGATCTTCACCTGCAAAACCATCCATGCCGAAGCCGCCAAAATGTACGCCGCCCGCCTCCGCAAATTCTGGTCCAGAAACGACTTCGTCGCAACTCAGCTCGAGGATTACCATGAAGGAGGACCCATCAAACCAGACCTCAAAGCCATTCAGAAACTCACGGACAAGGACATCCGCCGGATGAGAAGCTTCGAATTCGAGCATGGAACGATCAGCTATCGTCTTCTTAGCAACCGAGGTGGCTGGGACTACGGGCTTCACCACGCGCATGGCTTTGGAACAGAGGGACGCTTGCGACCTACGTATCTCTACTCCAAGTTGGGGTATAGGTTCATTGGATGTAAGTGGTACGACAGCGAGGAAGAGCTACTCAAGGCCTGCGATGAGAATGAGATTGAAGTCTCGCTGATGCATCAATTGTGCTGGCTCATCTTCGAGATCGGCGGGTATCAGGATGGGTTTGGAGGACGGACGGATTGAGGTGGCCCATCATGGTACAGCGGTAATGCGATGCTCGCGACAGGATTGAATAAATTCTACCCGCCCTCCGGATTGGAAGGCATAGGTACGAGAGAGGGATAGACGTTATTGAGGAAAGGCGTGCTGGTCGAGATTGACAATTAAATCATGCGAATGATTGCGCATTGGTTAAGTTGGCCATTGTGCCATCAGCACGGGCATTGAGAGCTCTCCAAATGAGAAGGACGCTGCCCTGACGACGTGCGGCCGGAAGTTGAGAATATCTGCACTGCATTCCCAAGCACATCATTTCAAGGAGCGCCGCTCTGAAGTAATTCCAGTGTGCTTTCATTCATCCTCGATGCTCTGCATTCTCCTTCCTCAACATTAATGCAAGTAATCGACACTTTTGCAAAGCAACCTCATACCACCTCCTCAAAGCTTTCTCTAGCCCATTACAGCCGATAAGCTTCTCTAACTTCATACAGCTGCTCTTTCATAGCCAGCTTGTCTTGATTGACCGCAGACCACTGCACGGCCTCCGACTCGGTGCGAGAGAATTTGTAACGTTGCCGTGTCCGGGCGGTCAATACACAGTACATCTCGCTCGTCCCCGTATCACGAGTTTCCGTATAATGCCAAGCACCGTCCACACACAGCAGCTCCACAATGCACGTAGTGTTGATAGGTGTGCTGCCCGTGGCCTTGAGGTTCTTGATGTGTTGCAAGTCCTCCTCATGTAGGCTGGAGATAGCCTTGCGCGTCATGGTGTTGCCGTTGATTGTGAAGCTCGTGTTTTCCCAGTATGATCGATAAGCCGTTCGGTACATGTCGCACGCTTCCGCTCGAAACTGACGGCAAGTGAGGATGAGGGCTTTGCTTGGTGGTGTGGCATGGAAGAGGTCGACTGTTGCTGGGCCGTTGCCCTGCGAGGTTTCGCAGTTGGTGGTGGTGGTCGTGAAGACAAGCTCGTAGATCTCATTTCTTAGCTCGGCCGGCAGCTTCTCCTGAAGATAGCATTGTTGCCGCGATGGACTCGACAGCTGTGATTGCACCATGATCGTGGTCGGCGAAGCGTTGCAGTCGCAGGGCCCGAAGAAGGTGGTGTTTCAAAGTGTTGATGCTTGCACAGACTGAGATCGCGGTAGGTGGCGGGCCGTTTCTGAAATGTTATGATATTTGCAGGTTGCGTCACTCTAGACCGGCACACCTACATGCATGGCTACTATCATCGAATTGGAGCCGACCCGTATAACTCGGTTCCACATGCTCTTCAGTGGTTATTTACTTTTGACAGCCGCCTCTTGCGCGATTCTTCACTTCCTCTCAACAGCATTAATGCCCAGAACTGCGTCCCGACTCCTCGCATAAAGCGGCATGATTCCAGTCCACAGCCGGAACTGATGTACGCCCTGGGCAGTCAGCGCCTCAAGACCAGGCACAGTTCTCCACCCACTAGCTTCGGCCATCTTCATCAAGTTCGTCACAGAAGGCTTGTACGCCATCTCTAAGAGCACCTTTCCACGATTCGCGGCCACCACGCCTGCAGCATTTGCGCTCGTGGCGCCGACTTCAAAGATAGATTTCAGGTTTGCTTCCATCGCCGAGTCGATAGGCATATCTGCAGGAATAGTGCCAATAGCAACGACAGGTTGCTGTTCTGCAGCTATGCTTGCGACATCTTCTGGAGATGCGAGAAGCTTGATGTGGTAGTCTTCAGAGAAAGACTGTGTGAGCTGTCCTAGCTTCTGCTTGTTGCGGCCAACGAGGTAGATTGGCGAGTAGCCCATCTGCTTAAGAGCGTAGATGGCAGCTCGAGCAGTTCCGCCACCTCCGATGACCATTCCAGAGTCCTTGAAGACCCCATTGCCGGCTCCAGCACCAGCATTGCGAAGAGCAAGGACCATGCCTTGCCAATCTGTGTTGTGCCCGACCAGGATGTTCTTACCTTCAGCGGTCTTCGTTGGAACAATCGTATTGACAGCACCAATCGTGGAAGCAGCAGAGTCGATTGAGTCAAGAAGAGGCATAACATCCAGTTTCAGAGGAATCGTCACACTTCCGCCACCAAATTCAGGACTTCGGATAATGTCCACAGCAGTCTTGATATCATCAGTCTCGTGCAAGCCATAAGTGTGCGGCAACCCAGTGAGGTCGAACAGCGTGTTGTGCAGCGCAGGAGATCGTGATTGTTGGATCGGTCTTCCAAAAAGGTAGAACTTCTTCGCAGGAATTTGCGCCACAAGTCCAAGCACCTTCCTAATCTCTGCGGCAGATAGCTGTCCAGGAGCGGCTTTGCTGGGCAATGCTGGATGGGAGACTGGAGTCATGAAGCCATTAGTGACACGAGACATCTTACCAAGCTCCCCCATGTTCATGGCGATGACAGGTAGGTCTGGGTATTGACCGACCATAGCCTTCTTGAAAGCCTTAAGGTCGTCATTGTCGTCGAAGGACCGCGCAACACCAACAAGCTTGACGATGTCACCATATTCACGGGCGGCCTCGAAGTGCTTTCGCCACTCTGACGCACCCTTCGACCAGGTCAGAGTTGCCTTGGGGTCGTGATGAGAAGCAATAATAGTGCACATCTTGCGATGCGACAGCACATATTTCTTCACTTCCGCGGGAGCAGTCAGCTCGAGGTCCACAAAGTCGAAGCTCATGCGGAGACCTTCGCGGTACAGCTTGACAGCCAGATCGACATCGTTGTCCGGGAAGCGCCCACCTTGACTGACAGAGCGAAGGGTGAAGATGAGCGGAAGAGTCGAGCTCGAACGAAGCAGAGCTACCTGCTCGATGAGGAAGTCAGGCGTAGGCAGGCCATTGTCCGCCTGGGGATCAACCAAAAGATCTGCTCGCAGCTCTATGGCATCGGCACCCATGGTGACCTCTGGCAGGATCGGCAGAAGCTGTTGGATTGTTGGACTCGTCAACGCGACGAAGAAGGAGTGCTCCTTATTTTGAAACTTTTCGAAGGCATCACTTCTGCCAGTCATTGTGTTTAGGAACCTGCTGAAGTCGTCAAGAGGGCTTGTCCAACCGGCAATGGCAGCGCTCTCATCTACAGTCTGGCTGTGATAATGCAGGTTGGAGCACTCCTCAAACCAAGGCTTTCGTCGCAGGTAGACACCCATCATGTCCTCCACATATGCTGGCCGCGTCTTGTCAATCTGAAGGAAGTCCATGACAGCTTTGATATCTCGTGTGACGTAGAGGACCATTCCGTCCTTCTGCCAGTCTTTGAGGATCTCTCGGCATTCTGGTGTCTCCACAATTCCGCCACCGGTTGCAATGACATGCCCTTCTCCCTTTTCTTGGGTCATGCGCTTCAGTAGCTTCAATTCACGTTGTCTGAAGCCAGCCCAGTCGTTGTCTTTGAGCATCTCTGGTATCGTCATGCCTTCTTGCGCTTCGAGCTCGGTGTCCATATCAAGAAGTGGCCAGCCTAAGATGCGAGATGCCCAGCCGCCAGTTGTTGTCTTGCCAGCGCCCCTCATGCCAATGATGAAGATCGATTTCTTAACTTCTTTGTGCGACTTGTGCTCTCCGTTGACACCGTTGGCTATGCCATTAGTACCATTTGCATGAGGCTGATCAAGCTTTGTGCCCTCAAGCTCTACGCCGAAGATCTGATGTAACTGGTCCCACCATCCTGGCCAAGTCTTGCCTACACATTCGCGCTCATCGCAAATTGTGCCCTTTGGCGCGAATGCTCCTAGCACACTGAAGCTCATTGCCACACGATGATCATCGTAGCAGTGAATTGGCTGACGAGGAGCTTTGAGGCCGTCGAGACCGACGCCATCAATCTCGATGCCGTCGTCCAGCTGACGACAGCTAACGCCAAACTTCGCCAGCTCATCCTCCATCGCCTGAATTCTGTTGCATTCCTTCTGTCTCTGGTTCGCAATGCCGATGATCCTCGTCGTTGCGCCATGCTTGTTGGGCTTGGCAACCGCAGCTAGTACAGATGCAGTCAGGAAAGCATCAGTCATGGGCTCCATGTCAACTTCCGGGAGAGGTATGAGCTCGCCAGGTGGAGGTCCAGTGACAGTCGTGCTGGTCTCGGTCTGCTCGACGTGGCAGCCCATTGGTCTGAGCACGTCCACCGCGAAACGCGCATCACCTTGCAGCGAAGCAGATCCGATGTTCGGTACGGTGCACTTCGTGCCGGTGATTGCAGCCATTGCAAGCGGGTATGTGGCACTGCTTGCGTCTGATTCGACCTCATACTCTGCTGGGTTCTTGTAGGGCTGCTTGGGTATGTGGTAGACATTAGCTTCGGTCTTGCTTCGGGTGACATGCACACCAAAAGATGCCATCATAGCGATGGTCATGTCGATGTACAGCTGGCTGATGACCTTTCCGCCCACAAGCTTCAAAGTCACCGGCTTCTTGGCGTAAGGTGCGGATATGAGGATGGAAGAGACATATTGCGACGAGACTTTAGCTGTGAGCTCAATATCGCCGCCCTCAAAACCGCCCGCAGCAGCTATGCGAAGAGGTAGTGACTGGCTGCCTGGTTTGCCCAAATACTCCATGTCAACGCCATTTGATCGCAGAGCGTCAACAAGTGGGCCTTGAGGACGTTCCTGCATTCGCGCGTTGCCTGTAAGAATGGTATGCGATGCATCGCTGGTCGGCTGTGCGAGCGTGAGAGCAGTTGTCAGGAAACGAGAAGCGGTGCCAGCGTTGCCAATGTAGATCTCACTAGACGAAGCTTTCAGCTTGCCGCCGTTGCCTTCCAGGACAAGCACACGACCTTCATCTTCCCAGCTGTATTTTGCGCCTTGCAAGCTTGCGATCGCGGAAAGCATGTATTGCGTGTCGTCCGAATGCAACAGATTGCTGATCTTGCATTTACCCTCGCCCAAAGCAGCCATGAGCAGAATGCGGTTCGAGATACTCTTGCTTCCTGGTGGCTTGCAGGAGACATCGAGACCTTTCTTCACACCAGGCTTGACAACGATTGACGGGCAAAGTACAATGCGCAGATCTCTATCGTCCACTTTCGTGGCAGACTGCTCGTAACATCGTCCGATAGCAGCAAGTATCACAACCTTCTTCTTCGATCCGGCGTTCTTCTTGTCGACAGCCATACGTCTCAGAAGTTCTTCCGGGTCGCAATGTTTGTTGGTCAGCTTGGTGATGAGCTTGTCACCAAGACTTGTAGGCAATCCATAGCTGGCGATGCACTTGGTCAACCTTGCGACTGCGCCGGGAGGCAGGATTCCAAGGTATCTTGACAACTCCGCCTCGGCGACCATACCCACAGCCACACACTCTCCGTGCAGGATCTCGGGGGTCAAGATTGCTTCGTATGCGTGGCCGATGGAGTGTCCGAAATTCAGCAGATTCCTCAAGCCGCCTTCTCTTTCATCAGCACTAACGACACCTGCCTTGATCTTCGCAGAGCCGAGCACAATTCTCTTAAAAACGTCCTCAATTCCTTCGAATCTTCCTCTTCCCAGTGGTCTCTCCAGCGCAGCCATGATTGCATCTGCGTTCTCTTCAAGTCTCTCGAACTCCTCGTAATCCCAGATTGCTGCGGTCTTCACGACCTCAGCCATTCCATTGCACACCTGTCGCTCAGGAAGCGTTTCTAAGAACTGGAGATCGATGTAAATTCTCTCCGGCTGCCAGAAAGCGCCGATCAGGTTCTTGCCCAAAGGTGTGTCAATCGCAGTCTTGCCTCCAATACTGCTATCCACCATAGCAAGAAGCGAGGTGGGAATTTGCACAAAGCGCACTCCGCGCATGTAAGTCGCTGCTACGTAGCCTAGCAAATCACCCATTACGCCTCCTCCTAGTGCGAGGATGACTGTGTCCCGCGTGCATCCTTGCGCAAGCAGCCAGTCCTCGATATCAGCTTTTGTCTGACGACTCTTTGATTCCTCTCCAGGGGCAACGGTGTCGTAGACAAGCAGTCTCGTATCCTTGCCTTGCCTCTCCTTTTCTGCTTCGAAGCTCTTAACGAAGTTGGGTACATAGTCGAGCTTGGCGAGGTTGGAGTCGCATATCAGGACGTAGGTGGACGAGGCGATGTTTGCGAGGAGGTCGTGTGTCGCATAGTTGGGCCAGAGACCATAGTCGACTACGATGCTGTCTTTGCCCAGGATTGGGACTTTTATGGCTGTAGATGTGCCATTGGCGGCCGCCATAGTGAAGTATGTGGCAACTTGAACTCTCTCTAGTCTGGATGTATTGGTTCTTTCGATCGTGGGCCTCGTTCTAGCTTATGAGGTGCTCACACGCAAACAAGACCGCAGTCTCGGCGAGGAGGAGTTGAAACGAGTGCAGGTCTGTCAAATCCCAGATCCGCAATTTCTGCATGCGATACACTGATCTATGTATGCATTTGAGTAAAGGAAAGTGCTTGCGCAAAGGTTTACGTGGAGTGGTGAGAGTCAATGGCTAGACAAAGAGTCATCTTGCGTTACTCTCGGCCAGAAAAGCCGAAGGTCTGAAATTCTGCGCAGGGATCGCTGCGAGGCTGTGGCACAAAAGGCAATCCTGGCTGCAGATCTTCAGGAACATTCACGTTAGCATTTTACTGTAGCGACAACATTTTTGACTTCCTGGAATTGGATAAACGAATGCGCGCCAATAACTTTTGTGAGAAAGCTCGCATACTCAAATCTACAGACCCGGCGATTCTCATCGACCGAACAGAGCAACCAGCACAGGGCATTCCCCTCCTGTCTCATGTCTCAGCTGAATATCATTTCCATTCCGTGACATCTAGCAGACAGCAGGTATCTTTCCCTCATCAAGCGCCAGTCCTTCCTAGCCTGTGAAGGGCGAGGCAGTAGATTCAGAACAGTTTCAAACATCAATGCGCGCAAATGCCCCAGCTTAGCGTATCTACCAGTTGGTCTCTGGTGCGGCCTCGCCAGCAGTCTCAGATGCCCATCCCTGGTTGCCGGTCTCGACTGGGGCGCTGCTAGCAGCCCAGTCGGCACCCTCAGCGTCCCACGATGAAGAGGCGTTGGCACCAGCAGTTCCGGAGGCAGCAGCGAATGCGCTGCTTGCGGTAGCGTTACCAACCTCCCACTCGTTGTTGAAGCCAGACTCGACGGCACCTGGGCCAGCCTCGTCAACACCTGGAACCTTGCCCTCATCCTGACCGGCAGAGTCCTTGTTCTCCTCAGCTTCTGGGTCGCGGTAGAAGTACAAATCAGTCATGACGTCCCACTCAGCCTCACGGCTGGCGAGAGTGCCACGAAGACGGAGGACCTCACGAGCGAGCATCCACCAGATCAGACCAATGGAGTGACGACCCTTGTTGTTGGTTGGGATCGCAACATCGACGTACTCGGTTGGAGAGTCGGTGTCGCAAAGAGCGATGACTGGGATGTTGACGTAGGAGGCCTCCTTGATGGCCTGGGCATCGGTTCGTGGGTCGGTGACGATGATCAAGCGTGGCTCCTTGAACGAGCGGGTGATGTAGTTGGTGAAATTACCTGGGGTGAAACGACCAGCAATTGGAGATGCACCGGTGTGGGCGGCGAACTTGAGGACGGCACGCTGACCGTATGGACGGGCAGAGATGACGGCGACATCGGCTGGGTTGTCAATGGCGACGATGATACGGGCAGCAAGGACGATCTTCTCCCTGGTATAATTGTTAGTCTTAAATGCCAAGACTTGTGTTCTCGAGGTCGCATTGAGGAGCAGAAAAGCTGCATGTCGCGCTCGCTCTCTTTCGCTTCAAGCAACCTCGTCACCTTCCACATACCAGGTCTTGCCAATGTTGATAACGTTGATACCGTCTGGGCGAGTCTTCCAGAGGTATGGCTCCATGTGCACTTGGAGGTTCTTGCTGCCGATGTGGCACTGAGCCGACAGGAGCATCTCGATGTCCTGGGCAGTGGCATTAAATGCCGGTGGCAGGTTCTTTGCGGCCATCTTCGCGGTTGTGGGTGTGGAAGAGGGAGTGTGTTGTCGTCGCGAAGTGCTTGTCGTTTGGCGTGGGCTGCTGCAGGATCAGAATATCTGACCGAAAGTTCGTGGTGGGCAATGCGGCGACACTTCCGTCTTGGCGCGACCAGGACTGGTCTGTGCGCGCGAATGTCTCGAGCAGCAGGAGCGATGCAGCTTTCGCATGTGAAAACACATCAGCCATGCCGCCTCGAATACCTGCATTCCAATGCCTGCGGGCTCAGAGTGGTATGCGAATGATATGTATACCCTTCTCCAGTGCTAATGTCCGATAGCCAACCCGTCCTCACTCACGCGATCATTCTCATCAACTCCCTGCCAGCATGCATCGACAGTAGCGCAACGAAAGAGGCATCGCGACCCATGGGCAATCGCACAGGCAAAAGCGAAGAAGGCAGCAAACTTGAGCAGACAGGAAGTTCTGAAGAAGGAAAGAGCATCTAGTCTTGGAGATCCCGTTCGAGGAACCACGACGCCATTCGTCAGATCTTTTGATACTGCTCTAGCACCCGAGCCATCACCGGAGACACCATCGGCACACGTGCGAACAGATCAGTCCCCTAGCGAAGACGCACCAGGAGCAAAGATGGATCGAGATGAGCATCTCAATTTTTACCTCACCAAGGACGAACTCACGAGAGGCATTGGCAGAAGTCAATGGCTAAGCAGCCCGTTGCCATCCGAAGAGCCGGAGCAGTCAAAACAGGGATATACCGAAAATGCGCGGAGGACAGAAGACTCGGCACTGGACGGTGGCATCAGGAGTCTTTTTGAGGGTGGAGGGACGGCACAATCGCCTGACTGGGTCAAAGGACAAAGCATGCTTGATGACTACACAACAAACACTACTCCTGAAGAGCGGAGAAAGAAACAGGAGCAGGACCATGAGAATGCCCAAGAGGCTTTGAGGCGCATATCCAGCTTGTCTCTTGGAAGCAGCAAAGACCGTCTGCGCCTCAACAAGCAGAGATGTGTAGACGTGTTTGGCCGCCACAATACCGACTCCACATTACCTCAAAAGCCGAAGTCTTCTGACTCGACTGGAAACGAAGAAGAAAAAGAAATACGTGCAGGCCCAGATACTGGAAGCAGCGAGGTGCAGATTGCTATTTTGACTGCAAAGATTAGATCTCTAGCAGATTTCCTCGAGACGAGAGGGACCACCGACAAGGTCAACAAGCGAAATCTGAGGTTACTCGTTCACAGGAGAGCAAAGTTGTTGAAGTATTTGAGAAGAAAAGAAAGAGGAGGCCCAAGGTGGCAGAACCTGGTGGAGACGCTTGGCTTGACCGATGGTACCTGGAAGGGTGAGATCAGCTTGTGATGTGATCCAAGCTGCACAGCGATGGCGTTCAGGGACGTGGAACCATAGCTGACATACTAGAATTGTACAAACTACCACTGTATTCTACGAGTCCTCGCCTACGAGTCGTTTCCGGCTTGGCTGCTACGATATGCACCTCCCCGCAATAAGGTTACAACGACTTCCATTCCTCGAGAGGCACATATCTTGGCATGCGAGCTGGTGACCTTGAATTGAAGTGATGCGGATAAATGCTGTGTTTGATGACGCCCAGTTCGCGCCTTCCACCGCCATGCACCGAAGCGCCTGTGGGGCCAAATTTGTACTAATAAACGGTCCTACAGCCGGCCAAGGGCAGTTACAATTTCCAGCAAGTTGATTCTGGCATCGGAGATACAATGTCGCTTCGCGCGAGCCTGGCTGTTTTCGCGCTTTCATCAATCGCCAATGGCTCACCAACGCGTCGGCAGGATGAAGCTGCCGCTGCTCCCACTGCAGTCGTCAAGAATGGCAGTTATGTGGGCACATACAACCCATCATACGGGACGGATCACTTCCTCGGAATGCCCTTCGCTCAACCGCCAGTAGGCGATCTACGATTCAAGGTACCTCAGCCACTCATAGAAAATTGGATCGAAGAGCGAAACGCCACCGAATATGGCTACGAATGTGTGGGCTACGGACGCGACACCTGGAGCCAGGGGAACTATGTCAGCGAAGATTGCTTGACGCTTAATGTCGTTCGCTCTAGAAGCTCAGTAGGCGACGACAAGGATCTATTACCGGTGCTGGTCTGGATTCATGGAGGCGGCCACTACATGGGTGGCTCAGCAGATCGCAGATACAACCAATCCTTCATCGTTCAGCAAGCAGAGGAAGCTGGCCAGCCGATCGTCGCAGTATCTATCAACTATCGCTTAGCATCTTGGGGCTTCCTCTATGGCAAAGCAATTCAAGAATCCGGCAACACTATGCTCGGCTATCGGGACCAGCGTTTGGCATTACACTGGGTTCAAGAGAATATCGCAGCTTTCGGCGGGGACCCAACTCGAGTCACAATTCAAGGAGAGTCGGCAGGCGGCAGTTCTGTAGGCGTGCATCTACTTGCATACACAGGTCGAGACGATAACCTCTTCCACCAAGCCATACTCCAATCCGGGACTGGCACTTTGGCAGGCGTCAATGTGATCCCAACTGCGGAATCTTGGGAGCCAGTCATTGCAAACATTTCGTCCGCTGTCAACTGCCCCAACGATGCAAACTTTCTGACCTGCCTCCGCGCCGTGCCGTACGAACAATTGAACGCAGTCCTTAATTCAACAGCTACCTCCGGCGCGTCTTATGGCCTAGTGATCGACAACGACCTCATCACCACACCGGGTATCTGGCAACTTACCAACAACGAATGCGTCCACGTTCCAATCCTCGTCGGCTGCAACGCAGATGAAGGCACAGGGATCGGCATCAACACAACATCCGAATTCCTCTCCTACGTCAACTCGCGAGGTTACGACAACGCCACAGCCCAAGACTTCTCAATCGTATACCCCGATATCCCAGCACTTGGCATTCCAGAAACCTTCGACGGCCGTCCAGCAGTCGGAGCACAATACAAGCGCGCAGCAGCACTTTCAGGAGACCTCGGTCAACATGGTCCCAGACGTCTGGCTTCTCGACTGCTAGCCCAAGGCGCGGTAGATGTGTACTCATACCACTTCAACGTTCTAGTCAATGGCTTCCTCTCAATTCAAGGCGCACAACATTTTCAAGAAGTCGCGTTTACATTCTACAACACTGAAGGTCTAGGCTATCCACAAAACGGAAATCCAAATCCACTAGGTGGTGAGAATCGTGAGCAGTATCTTGCTCTGGCAAAACAGATGACGAGGATGTGGATTTCTTTTGTCAACTTCGGAGATCCAAATCGACATGGTTTGGTTGGTGAAGAATTTGAGTACTGGCCGAAATATGCAGGTGATGGAGTAGATGAGGTGGGAAAGAATTTCGTATTTGAGCAAAATGTTACGAGTCATACTGAAGATGATTTGTATCGTGCTGAAGGCATTGAGTATATTGGAAGGCTGATTGAGGCGAGGAATGGCAAGAACTGTACAGGCCTGGTGGCTTGTGGTGGGAGTGATGCTTACCCATAGACTACTTGCCAAGGGAGTCGTGTGACAGCGCGCATCTACCGCCATGTATGGGTTTGATATTCACTTGCTGCCCTCAGGCTGCAGTGAGGCGCTCTCTCAGTTGATGCTGATGCTTCGCCTGCAAGACAAATTTCGTATCTCTATCCAGCGATCCTTGCCTGCCTTGTTGGCTCCATTGAGCAGACACGATCAACCATTAGCAGCACCGATACTCACGAAAACAGCACCCCAAAACGGTCAGCATCATGTGCGAGAAATGTAGCAAGCAGGGCGCTCCCACACAGCAGCGTGTACCAATGTCCGAGCTCGACCCGAACGTTGCGGCTCCTCGCCGCGATGTCTTGCGCGCTGAGCTAGGCCCAATGCTATCACTCGCAGAAGCACAAGCACGACCAGATATCAAACGACGCGGCCACCAACGTGCATATCTGGGCCCAATGCTGTCCCTCGCAGAAGCACAAGGACGTCCAGACATTAAGCGACGGGGCTTCTTACCCACTCAGGAGCAGCAGGCCCAGAAGACTGTCGAGTCGGCTCAACCAGGCTTTCCAGTACCGATGCCAAAGCGTAAACCAGTCCCGACTCGAGAGCAGTCCAACATCGCAGCAGGCGAAGGAAATGAGCTGGATGGGCTGGGTCAGATCAAGCGCAAACCAGTACCAAGTAAGTTGTTTCCAAGTCCGCCCAGTGCTCCTCAAGCTGTCGGAGAGGAGCGTGTCTCTCCTGTCGACTCGCTGTGGGAGCGGTCTTCGCCTCCGATCCAGTATGATCGGCGTAGATACTCATGGAGAGAAATCGTCACTCCTCAGGCATCACCAGGTAAAGTCTGGCGGTGGCTCGAGGTAGAGTCTAAGGGTATGATCCAGGCTTGGCCAGCTCCACCGGCTTCTGAAGCGTCTGCTGGTAAGGTCTGGAGGTATTTGGAAGCTGAGACTGATGGTGTCATTGAGGCGTGGAAGAGGGAGACAGAGGATGGTTGAGTAGTGCAAGACACTACGGAGCCACAGGTCTGCGACTATCATGAGTGCATTGCTTGTTTCGGCATTGAGCTCGGAGAGCTTGGCAACGAGGAACGATGAATGAGAAGTTGTGAGAAAGTGCCGAGGATACATTGCCAGAGTTTTGATGGAGTGGTTATTGGGTACCATGTTAAGTCTAAGAACGGTCAGTAGCAAAGTAGTCATGATGCAGTAGAGAAGCAATCGAAGCAATGCGTGCTCCAAACTCCGAAGCGGAAGGAAATACAATATCGCGACCAAAGCTCACCCGTGTGTCTTGATGCTTGATGATTCGAGACCAGCTCTATCATCTTACCGCCTCCAAGCTGAGCTCCCGGCATCCGGCCTCATTCATCATGCATAGGATCAGAAGCCACCATCAAACCCAGAAGGATGGTAAATCGCATCAGGGTCAACGTGATTGGCACGGTGATTGGTGTACTTACCTTTCACAATCCCATTCTCCTTCTGCTTCGCCTCGAACTCCTTCTTGACCTTGTCAATAGTAGTCGCTCGACTCTTGGCCAGCCGCTTGATGCTACGCTTGATCAGGTCTTCGACGATCTTAGCAGTGAGGACGATGGCAGCATTCTCGACGTTGTTCCTGTTGACGTGCTGGACGATGTCGTCAACGGTATATTGAGCTGCTGTTCGCATGATGTCGTCGATGTCTGCGAGTGGGATGTTGTCGAAGGGGATGGAGAGGATCTGCTGGTAGTTGAGGAAGCTTCCGTAGATGAAGAACTCAGGAAGGGCGAATGGGTCTGCCTCTGGAGTGTTAGCTGACTGCGATGTCATGGCGGCTGTCGCAATAGAGACTATGACAGCGTCGTTAGGCTGTGAGTCCGTGAGGTCGCTCTCGTCCTGTATGTTGTCAGCGCTGGACATGTTGATCTCCTGATTGACTTCTTCTTGCGACAATGAGGTCTCCTCGCTCATGTTGATATCCTGGTCAGATTCTGAGGTAGAAATCATTCTTGTGTTTAGCTTTGAAGATGTCAAAATTCTGATTTCAAAACGGTTCGGCGGAGCGTGGTTTTGATCAAAGGGTTAAGTGATGAAAAGACGAAGGTTCGAAAGTTGCGGCAGGTGCGGCTCAAATAGCTAAGGCTGATCAGCAGCTCTATGCATAGATGAATTATAGTGGATGAACTATGCTTTGTGCGCGTAACATAAAGAAAGGAAGATCGTGTGAAAGACGACAGAGAAAGTTGTCTCGAGCACAATGCATTGTTTACCACAAAGCATGCATACTAAGCGTTTCCACCATTTGTGAATCAGACTTGTACACAGTTTAAAACTGGCAGCGGCGCTGCAAGAATATCGTGCCAATTTCGGAAGGGAGTGCTGCTGTACAAGCTGCGTCGTGTCTTCAATCGTGTGCGCGTAAAACAGTTATGATGTCGTCTCGAATGCATTTGCAAGGTGATGTCTTGTCGCCCGTTGCGAACCTCCTGCTTTTCGTGTTCCTCTCAAGTCATCCACTTCTCTATGGCTGCAATCTCAGCATTCCAATCCTTGAGGCCGTGATAGAAACACTTTTGAGCAAGAACGAGTTCCCCAGGTCTTCGATTATAGTGATGTGGCTCGATACTGTAGCATGTCCCTTGCTCCATCGAATCCTCAGTAATCTCGATGGCACGCTCAGCCAGAGCACCCAGAGTTGGGTGGACTATGCAGCATTCTTTCTCGGCAGTAAGAGGAAACCCTTCATGCTTCCATTCGATGATCAGGCGTTCGACACTGATACTTGCGTACGAGATATATGTCTCCTGCCATGAGCCGATGAGGCAGACGAACAGGTCGTCTGTGTTCTTGAAGTTCATTTTCAAAGCCCTGTTGTTGAAATCGTGCCAGTGCCATTCTAAGATGCCGCACCCAGTGACAATGCTACCTTTTTGGTTGTGTTCGTCCCGCCAGTGGCTCAGCTGCCGCTTCTTTGACCAGTAGCCGGGTAGGTAACAGAGAACAGTCGGCGGTGGAATAGGTCGGAAGTTCAAGGCATCTTGAAGCGCCGATGATCCGCGGATAGTGTTGTAAACCGCTTTGCTGACGCGTTGCGCGGCCACGATGGTTTTCGCACCATCAATGTGACCGTGATGGAACTGCAGATTGTCCATCGGGCAGTGTTCTCGTGTAGCCGGCGCGCGATGTTTTGCGACTTCAAGCAAGATCATTTCGAGTAGTTCGACTGTATTGAACACTCGATCGACAGAGGAGGCCATGGTTCTGAATCTGGAGGGTCAGGTCAGCGGTCAGCGATCAAGATTACCATAGGCTTGTATACGCACCGCGATCTCCTTCAAGTTACCGTAAAAGCAATGCCCTATGAGGTGGTCCAATGATTGGACCGATTCACGTGCTTGCAGGTGCAGAGCTTGGCAGTGGTCGCGGGGCCAACAGCATAATCGTGGAGGAAAGTAGATGAAGTCCGAGCTCGAGGTTGATGTCATGCAAGAGACGGTGATCGTCCGCGAAAGCCGAAACATCGAGCACCCAAAGTGGTTTTCGATCCACCGAGGAGGGTTGCTTGAAGCCGAAACCAACTGTAGTGCGTCTTACAACAAGAGAGATATCCATGTCAAGTGTGAGAACATCTGATGCGTGGGAACTCATTTTCTCCTGCAGGCATATGAAGCCTCACTCGGGTCTGAATCTACCTCGCCTTCTCTTCATCTCCTCGACCCTCTTACGATCTTCCTCAAAGCCCTTGGCCAAATCCTTAGCCTCCTCCTTCTTCTTCTCACGCACTTGGAAGCGGTAGAAGTCCTCCTTGATGCGATTCTTCTCCCTCTTCTTGAGCTCCTCCTCCTTCGCCTTGGCCTCCTCTTCTCTGCCAGGCCCTTGCCTTCCACCTCTCGTGACAGTGATGAAGCCGTCCTCGTCAGGCTCATTCCGCAATTTCGCCAATGCCTTCGCCTTTGCCTCTTCCTGCGCAGCAAAAGCCGTCATAAAGGCATCCACGCTACGCTGTAACACAGCATGGTCTGGGTATCGTAGCTTGTGATGCGCGGAGTATCTTTTGCTGCCCAACGACGGCACGCCTCTTACGCCTTCTCCCCATACAATCTCATTCTTCCTTTTTGCGGCTCGTTTGGCTTCTTTCAGAGCAAGTTGCGCGCTTGCAGCATCCACAAATGTCGCTACGACCGTGCCTCCGCTTCGATGTAAATCTCGATCCCATGTCTCTGGTAGCGAGCCGACTTCCTGTGCAGTCTGCCCCTCCTCATCGCCTCGCTTCCTCTTCTTGCCTTGCTGTACAGGCGCAACAGGAGCAGCGATACCTTTGCCTACTCGTGCGCCTTCGAAAGCCACATTTTCGACTCTTACACCGCCAAGTTGATTCGCAAAAAGATGCTTGATATGTGTCTCTGTGGCGTCGACAGGCACATTCACTAGGAATACTTCTCGAGGCGTGTTCTCAGTTGGCACTTTCGGCGCATTTGCGCGCAGGTAGAGATAATGTGTCGCTTTCTGTGGGAATGATGATACGGGCGGAGTTCGTAATGGGAGGGCAATGAAGTCGTTGACTACCGTCGGCACCTTCGCAGACGGCGTTGGGACCATTGTTGACTCTTCGCTGGGTGTAAATGCACTGAAAGTGAGGTTCAAGATTTCACAAAGAGAGATCGGGATGCCGAATACGAGTACGAGGTCAGCGCGGGATTCTTGGCGTTGATCTATCCGCGCAGACGCATCCACTTCTCGACAACACACCAAAGACACAATATAGCATCTCTCCAGGACAGCTTCTTGAAGAGCATGCGCATGCTCTGTGAGTGGGACACTGGCTTTTATTCGGCAGGAGAAGGACACCGCACACTCAAATCTGAGAAGTCGAGATCTTAACGCCTTTATGGGTATCCTCATTCCATCATCATATTATGAGTAATTATTAGATCGCAGAGCGATTGCGCGAGATCTCGAAGGAGATCAATGGACGACTAACATCATCTCCAAGCTTGGGTATCATGCACAAAATTAAGCAGCTGCTTCTGCCTCCTGGCCGACATTGCTCGCCCTCCTCTGCTCCTTGAACTCTGCATTATACTGCTTTTCTTCCTTGCCACTATGTACAGCTCCTGCAACATAATTTGCAGTAGACTTGTCATTGTTGGTAGTGAAGAACGCGAGAATGAGGGCAGATCCAGAGAAAGCCAGCGAAACCAGGAACACCGTCTTTGCCGCGTCTCTGAATGCCTCTCGGTATGGCTCCTGAACAGCAGCTCGGATAGCCGGAGTGATTCCTGGCACAGCAGAATACTGGCCTTTATTGCCGAGAGCATCGATCAGAGCCGGAAGAGCACTTTGCGATAGTCCCATGTTTGTAGCGACCGGAGCCACGTATTGCTTAGTCGTCACAACTAATCGATTGTTCAAGGTCGCAGTATACACTGCTGTCGCGATTGCTGAGACGAAGTTTCTCATACTTCCGGTTAATCCGCCTCCTTGTCCGATTTCCTCCTGAGAGCGAAGCGGGAATGTGGCAGTAGTTGTTGCGAGAGCTTCGACCAGACCCATTGCGAAAGCGCCGACAATCAGAAGGCCTTCGGTTTGAGCGCGGTTATCGATATTCGAGGCGACAGATGTCAGGAATGCGCAGCCGACAACGGCGGATCCGACCATGCCCCATTTTGGTCCGGTCACCCATTCCAAGAATCCGTGACACATCTGTTGAGCGTTAGTTCTTATTCGAACAATAGCGAAACGGACGTTGCGTACCTGAGCAAAGACGAATCCCATCGGAGCCAAACCGGCCTGGGTACCGACATCGTACATGCTGATCTCACCTCGACCGTAGTAGATCACGGTGACGATTTGCGGGAACACGAGCGAGAAGCCGTAGTAGACACCAGCGGCCAGGCCGTTGTTGACCGCTGCGGACATAAATCCTGTACACAAAAGACATTAGCCGCTGCCAGGGTGGTGTATTTCAGCGATATCACGGGATGCTTACTGATGTTCTTGAACAGGTGAATAGGCAAGTATGGTTGCTTTCCGCGTTTGTGGATGAAGATTTCGTACGCTGGTAAGATCACCGCGAGAGTGATTGCTCCAATGACCATCGTCGCAATCACATGAGCAGAGCTCCACGGGTATCTGGAGATTGTCAGTAAGCGGTCGCTGTTGGCCATCTCTGAACAGGCCAAGACGGTTCGGTCTGGCCGCCGGGATATACTTACAGGACACCACCCCAGTTCAGTCCGAAGATGAAAATGCAAAGTCCACCGCTGAACAGCAGAAGACCGATCCAATCGAAGTGGAGGAGGAGGTCTCTCGCCAGTCTCTTTCTGTGCAGCATGCTGAAGGTCGGTGGGTCTGCGCGAACCACTCGTCAGTCTTGGCTAACTTCTTTATTTTGCAGAGCTGCTCACGATAGAATAGGTACCACGCAATCATGCTCGTTGCGTTAATGGCGATCAAGAGGTAGTAGCAGTTGCGCCATCCACCAGGATACGTTTGAAGGGAGTAGGCGACGCGAGCAGCGAGTGGACTCGTCGGCGTCGTCATGGCGTAGCAGTATGAATTGGCAAGGTATCTGGGTGTCTCCTTGTCAGAAAATGTCATATTTCCCATTCTCGTCAGGGCTTACCTGAACTTCATCGGCACAATCTCCGCGACTACCCAGAAGAAGGACTGCTGGAAAGCCACAGCGATACCAATCAACACTTGCGACGCGATGAGCGTGTTGACGCTGTTGGCAGTCGCGCCAACGATGCTGCCCATCAATGCCAGTCCAGATCCGAAGACGAAGAACCTGGCAACTATCAGATGATGCTATGATTTCCCAGTCTTGCGATGCTCACCATCTTCGTCCCAGAATATCCGACAACGAACCAACAAGCAGAAAGAAGACAGCGCCACAGGTGATGTTCGCGAGCGACTCCCAATTGATATTTGGCGATGGACCAATCTCAGCATTGATATCTTGCAGAATGGGTGCGATCAAACCGAAGCCTCCAATGCCTCCCATGAACGCCATTCCTGTCGCGAAAAGCGTACCGATGAAGTTGACTGACAGCCAATAGCTGCGATCGATCTTGTCTGCATTGCGCCCACGAGCGACGTCCGCTCTGTCGTCGTCAGATCGATGGTCGCGGTTGCTAGGATCATTGGTAGTGATTTGATGGGCGAGGTCAGTGTCCTCGACCTTTTCGTCGGAGCTCCTATGGCTGGGAGCGTGTTTATCGGAATCCATGTTGTAGTCTCTATGTGTAGAGCACACGCAGTGAACCAAGACTGGCCAAACCTCGAAATCTCTACAAGGAGGAAACGACACCTACAAGTACCTACCGTTGATCACACGATGAAGTATGATAATTGCTATTTGGAACATTCCTCTGCCGTTCTCCTCTCGATCGACAAATTCGAGCGTTGCTGTGAAAGCGAATCATGAATCCCGATGCTTTTGAGACACCAGTGCAGCTCTCCATCTGTTCATCAGTTGTATGGAAACTCTATTCGCAGTAGTCCAATTCGTGAAAGATCGGCGTCTGGGGAAGTCTAACCGCAAAATGACGCTGCTGTCTTCAGGCACAAATGACTATCTTTGACCACACTTGTCAAGACGGAGCGACCAGACCGAGCTGGAGACGATCGACACGGCACATGTCGGTTCTTGCTTTTGGATAATCTGGAGCACCCATGGGGAAGAAGTATAATGCTGCGCAGTACGCATTTGTGTTGCATAAGTCGACCTCGGAGTCAGCCTCGTGTGAGCTCAGAAAGTTCGTCAGATCATACATTTGCGGAACATCGGTCGGAGGAGGCTTTCGAGGCTGTCTACTTTGCATCGAGCTGTCGAAGCCCCGTATGTCATACAAGATCCTGATGCAGCTGCTGAAGTTATGCCTTGCGTGTGCTTGCAGTTGTTACCGATCGGCTTACCAAAGCTGTGCAATGCCCGACACGAGTTCACGTCGCGTCTTCCGGTCAGTGCGCGCCTCAGTGTGCCGACCGTTGGTCACATAGCTCCTGCCTCGGGTTGCAACTTCTCAGATCATTCGAATACCTGGGAAATGTCATTATACGAAGTGGAAGAATCAAGATCGAACTTCTCACCCTAATCCTCACAATAGAGGTACACACTTCTGCCACGGTTTTCCCATAAGTGCTGGCACATGCCAAATTTACCCTCCTCCGCCTGTCAAGGTCAGTCGCCGCGTTTCACAAACAAACGGTCGCGATATAGACTTACATGCTCTACCACGTGGATGGGATTTTTGAATCCTTGCCCATTCCCTTTGTCCTCCTTTCCCTCCGCCTTGCGCCCGCCGCAATCGTTGTCGCCATACACTTCCAGAGTACACTTCCCGTGGCACCCTGGAGTGTGAGTGTGCTCATAAGGGAGAAACTGGTACACGAAGCTGGCGAATGCAAGGCCATCTTTCCATGATATGCACTCATTCTGTTTCATTTTCACGCCTGTGACCGGCGGCTGCTGATCCGGACCCATTCCATGGCAAACGAGGTTTTTGTAGCCATTGAAGTTGATGGAGAACGGCCAGACACGAACATCGCTGCTGCCACGCTGGTCGAGACCCAAGGCCGGACTGATGAAAAGAGCCGCGGCCAGGCCGTTGACCAGATACAGTGTTCGAGCGCAGACCATGCTTTTCCGTGGTGAGCTGTGATGATTTTCCTGCGCCCACGAAGGAAGCTTCGTGCGCAATGCGTTTGACTTTATGATCAGCTTCATTCTACAGTTGTGACTTCGGGCGGGCCCACTCTACAACCTTTCCCAGCGTTATCATTGGAGTGTTCTTGATACAAGCTGTCAATTCGAAGCTGTAGTAGTCACGGCTACCTATCGTGTACAGAACCCATAACACTCGAAAGAAGCCCGGAATCTGTGGCTATTCCGTGGCCCTTCCTGGATGTGAGTCGTGGTAGTCGCTTAGATTCGCCTGCCGCAGCACCTGGTTAAGATCGCGAATGGAATTGACATCGAACGAATTTTCGTCTTCGGAATGGAGTCCTGAGCATTCCCAAGTAGCTCGCTGAGATAGACCTCCAACTGGCCGCTTTGCACCCGATTCAAGGCTTGTCACGCGAGGTGGTACAGGCTTCGATAACCGCGCCGCAATTGCTCGTTGCATACATATCTGTAGCACGGGATCTTTGGCTGGACTCGCTTGCTTCTGATGCTAGGGGCTTGGAGCACGAACGAGGAAAGAAATTAGTGGCGCGACCCGCTTACGCGTGCGAGCGGTGGATGCATAACAACCCAAAGAGTGGTGAGAAGCCGCACATTTCGACCACTTAGGCGACCATCTCACTTCGTCATTTCCGCTTGTGGATCTCCATCGTCCATCCTGATGCAGGCAAGTTCAATTCCGAGTTGAGCTGCATGATCTATTCAGACGAGCCAGAGTGATTGCATCCGAAGAGGTGTGAAGTCACAGCATCGCTCGATGGTTGGAGTTGACGCTGAGCTGATCGTGTGCCTTAACCCTGGACGGTATCAAGCCTTTTGCCATAGTGAGCCTTCGCTAGCAAAAGACATTTTGTCCGCTGCTTGTGCATGTGTGCAAGGAAGTTGCTCGTGGACTGGGTCTCGAGTCGCTCGCTCCGGCAATCCGGGACTTGATGAAGCACTGGCAAGGGACAGTGGCGGCATGGTCGTGCGAGCGGCTGATGAGTTGGATACTCCGCACAGCTGAGAACACATGGGTTCCGGGAGCTCGCGAAGCTCTTCCATCAATCTCGACCGATAGGAGTCCAGCTCTGAGTAGGATTGCGTAGTTCCTCCCGCTGAGTGGAAGTCATTGCGTGAGGTGAGGATTTGTCACTTGTGTCACAATGTCGCTCAATGACAACGCTGGCATTGAAAGGCTCAGTCTTACAACCGATCGCCTGATTCTCGCGGCATCGAAGAAGCTTTATCGCAAGAACGTCGCTCCATATTCGTGAATACTCACTTCAGGGTATAGCTGGGCTGAGGAAAGACATGTCCAGGAGCTTGCGAAGCTCTCCTGTCGATGCCGACGGATGACAGTCTAGCTTCGACGTTGATTGCACAGTTTCTCGCGCTGATCGAGTGTCGTTTCGTGATATGAGTTTAGAGTTGCAGCGTCGCTCAATGGTTGAAGCTGACACTGGAGGGCATGGTCCCGCTCTCAAATGGGTGGTTATCGTCGCCTTTGAGAAGCATGAATGCAAGACCATAGGTTCGTTTTCGTGGACCATCACCAATTATTGATGGCAGTAAGCTCCTTAACAGCGTTTATTTATCGCTGATGCACCGAGTCCCGAGGACGCAAGGTACGAACCATCGCGGAGTTGGCTTTGTGAGTTGCCCACGCTCACGCAGCCGTTGCCTTTCCGAGAAGCAAGCTCGGCCAAGACCACCTGAACTTTTCTTAATGCCACGGACCACTATAGGCCATCAGGGTTTCGAACAGGAATTCCAGTGTGCCCGCCTCCACTGTCTAAAAATGTACGGATAATGATACTTGGAGCTGTGACAGGGTTCCGATAGAGAGCTCAGACGCTCGTAGATCCAAACGATCTCTGGCGAAACTCCCGCTGCACATTCCAGGAATATGCGCAGTATCCGGATGACGTGCCATCGTCTCCGGTCTGGTGGTCGTCGCAGGTGGCTTTAGGATCGACCTCGTTCGCACGGCTCCATGCCAGTGCTGCGAAGTAGATCGCCAAGATGTGCTCAATGGCGTGAGCGGTGTAACCGAACGCAAAGGGGCCAACAGTGAGCTTGTTTCCGCCACAGCCCAGATCAAGACCGCTCAAAACGAGCGCCGACACCGCAGAACCAAAGGTGCAGAAGAAAAGGGCTCCTCGAGCCCAGCGATTGCCGCGAACGACTCTCGCCGGTAGCTTCTTCACAATCATCTCGCTGATCTCTCCCAAGACCAGGAGCCAAACCAGAACAAAGACCCCAGACAAAATGCGAGCGATATTGGAGTATTCGACACGACAATGACGCGGGAGCTGATGCGGTGGCAGCACAGCGTCTTCGATCTGCAGGAAGTCCATGCAGAATTTGCCGATCTCGGCCGGTTTCGACGTGTCGAAGCAGATTTCCTTCATCTTTCTGGTTTGCGTTTTGTGCGTCGCGAGCGGATGTCAGTGGCGTGGTCGACGAGAAGCATCAGAAGCGCAGCGACATCGAGGAGGTAAACAGCAGCAACACATTGCACCTTCCACGACATGCTCCTCCCCAAGCAATTGCGGCTGCGACTAACCAGTCGACCTATCCTGCCACACAGCCCTTCGGCTTTCCACGAGAATCGAAGTGCCTACTAGTACCATGAGTGAGTCAAGTGACCAGGCGGACTGCACGTGCTCAACCGGGTAACAAAGTGCCATCTGCTGCGGGTCATCGAACACTCATGTAGAGAATGGCTGATGCTCACTTCACCTTACCTACCTATCTCACCTTCCACAATGACAGCGCACCTTGCGACAAGGATGTCACTCATTGAAATCATGGCGAGAGCGCCCAATTCCTTGTCTTTCCTGTACCGAAACGCATTTCGGCTCTTGAGCAGGAATAAACAACGAAACATTACAATGCTTTGACTTTGGATGAAAGAACAACCAGGCTGCCACATACATGCACTTGGCGCTCTTAGTATGCTCGCCAAGGGTTTGCAGTACGAGAAAAGAGCTGCCGGCAGCATTCTGTGAATAAGTTGGGCCTGCGTTCCGAATAGTCGCGTATATACACTCGTGGAGCCGAAGAGCGCTCTGATGGCGGCATTGTGGTAATGTGGTTTGTATGTCGGCCCAGGATTCTGCGAAAGTACCTGAGTGGGCTCTAAGTAGACAGTCTGGGAGGCTGGGAGTGGGAAAAAATGGCCGCGAACCAGTCTGATTGATGTTAACGTCGATGTTCAGAAGAAAAACCGAACCAGACCAAACCGAAACCAAACCAAACCGCCTGCTGGCGGTTCCGCACATCAGCTAGCGCCCGGCGAGCCGTGACCAATCATGGCTGCGAAATCGAGTGCTCTGCAGCTTCACGAACCTCGCTTTCCTTCTTCTGACTGACAACAATGTAGTCGCTATGGGTCGAAGACCACCTGGTCTTCCGCTATACAGGAAATGCTGAAAGCCGTCTTCTACGCGCGATTTCATCCCGAACGAGGCCCTTCGGTGATACACCAATACCCAAACAATGCCATTCGAGCCGCGCCTGGTCATGAACCTCTACTCCCGTGGAGCGATATCTCCTCCTACATAATCCCACCGTACGATCTATGCAACCAACCACTGTCAATATGCACGAATGGATATAGAGTGGTAGCATACCCAGTCTCCCTTGAGCACGATGACTATCACAGGAATCGATTCACATTCAATGTCTGCTTCGTGCTTACAGAAGATGAGGACGCGCATCCTTGGCAACAAGTAGCTCGGAAGACCGCGAGATTCTTTACAGAAATCGAGTGGGATGACTGCATGCTTCAAAAAGAAGAAGATTCGGTTGGTCTTGTTTGGGCTGGCGAAGAGGGGTATCCAAGACGAGACGGAGGCACAGATGTTGGGAATGTCTATGGACTCTTGGAGAGCATCGTTGAGGATTTGAATAAGTATGGGGAAACGTGTGTCAGGATTGATGCTGTGCACATCTTGAATCTAAGACTTGAATACCCGAAGGAGTACGCGAAAGACGCTCCGGACAGGATACGCGCTTGGGACGTGCCATTACTGGTCAGGAGCGTGCCGTCTCAGGGCGAGTGGACCTGGGATCTCACTCTTGTCCGGATACACGACTTCATAGACGGCATCAAGCATGTGCAGAAAATCGCTGAACTAGCTGACGTGGAACTCAAGTTAGTTAAGCGAGCTGTAAAAGAGCTGGTGCATCACGGCAAGGCCATTCTGCTCGACATCTTTCACTTTCAAGCCATATATGCATGCACAAATGAGATGGTGTACCTATTGGGAGATTCTGAGCTTCAGGACGAATGCAGAAGGTATGTCGCAGTCTCGCCGAGTACGAAAGGCACGAACGCAAGTGTGGCCTCTTCATCCGTGAACGGAGCTGCGCAGGATGGCATACCAACCCGAGAAGATATCGTGAGCCTGTACAGTTCGCTGTCGCCCGGTCTCAACCTTTCGGACTTTTGTCTCACCAACAAGGACGAGCTTGCATACATCGACATCCGTCGCTTCATAACCTTCGGCATAATTAAAGGCTTTCTTCGACGCGTGCACAAATATGCTCTGGCCATGGAACATAGACCAGCGTCACCTGTCTCTACAAGGTCCAACAAGCAGTCATCGGGCTCCAACAGCCGCAAATCCAGGCTCCCAAGATCCGGCGACGATGCTGTAAGAGACTTCGAAAGAGCCTGGCGGAAAGCTGCTTTGACTAGTGGATGGGCTACACCACCGTCTGGTCCTCATCCGGCGAGTCTTGGCAAGAGTCACAAGAGTGCTGATCGAGTGCGAAGCGAGGAAGATGAGAAACTACGATGTTTCCTGGATGGACAGCATTGTGTAGATCAGATTTGTGTCGAGATGAGGATGAGTGAGAAGAAAGTGCTGGAGAGGTTGAGGAGTGGAAGACTGGGCGAAGTCATCCTTTTTAACAAATGAGACGGAACCAGGTGTGCCAATGGACATCGCAAATGTGCCTGTCGAGACTACCCTGCGCACGTCCGCTACCGACCTCCCACCACAACCTTATATGTATTCCTTCAGCGGCCACAAAGACGCAGTAGCTTGAATGTCGCGGCTACTCAAGCCAACCATCATCTTGACCTCACCCGGTGCAATCAGCCACTGCTGCGTCATGACATCCCAATAACTGAGGTCCCTCCTCATCAGCTCGAATTTCACTTGCTTGACCTGTCCAGCACCCAACTTGACTTTCTGAAATCCACGCAAGACCTTGACTGGTTCGGAATTGCCATCATTGGGCTGAGGCAAGCCGAGATACAGCTGAGGGACGGCGTCGCCGAGAACTGAGCCGGTATTCGTGACCGTGACTTTCACTTCATATACAATTTTCCAAAGCTCTGGATTTCCACCTGGCATGGTCTTGGAATCGGGAGGAATGGCAGGAATACTGCCTGAGCCGAGACGCTTGACTTTAAGATTACCGACTGAGAAGGTAGTGTATGATCTGCTATTGTCAGTACCTTGACTATGACCATAAGAGTAGGACTACTTACAAGCCAAAGCCGAATTCATACTGCACAGTAAGATTGTGGTAGTCGAACCAGCCTATAAAGGTCAGCCGCAATGACCAGAGCACAAGAATCTACTTACGATAATCAATCAGTAGCCTTTCCTCGAAGTTCGACTGCCAGGCATTCGGATTAGCCGATGCCAACAGCTCCGTGGAGTTCGTGATATCCGAGAACGCAAAATCTTCCTCGCGTAGCGGTATGGTGTATGGCAGCTTTCCGGACGGGTTGGTGTGTCCCCAAAGCACATCCACAATCGAATTACCCTGTTCCTGGCCTCCAAGATGAGCCGCCAGAATTGCAGTCACATTGGGATTATCCGCAAAAGGCAGAACATTGACCCCAACACTGTTAGTAATGACCACAGTATTCGAACACTGCGAAGCCACTTTCTCCACCAGAGCCGTACCATTCCAATCAGCTAGCAATAAAGGTCTATCATAACCTTCCCTCGCCCAAGACTTCAAGAAGACCAGACAGACTTCGGGAGGAGGGTAGAAGACTGTGAAGCCATCCGCATTCGTGATGACAGTGTTGTTGAGCAGATACTGCACCAAAGCATTGTTCTTCTGAGCTTTAGCGCGAGCCTTGATAGCTTCCAGAGGAGACACGACGTACGAGAGACGGCCTGAGCCACTACCGCCCCCAAGCGGCTGTGTTCCGATATCCCATCCAAAGACGTAGGTGTCCGCGTCTTGCTCGGGATAGAGACCGGTAGTGATGTCTGCGGCGGCGTTCCCGATAACAGCAATACTTTTAGGCTTCTTCAACGGCAATGTAGCGTTCGTGTTCTTCAAAAGCACGATCCCCGCAGCACCCAATTCACGAATATGCTCTGCATGATCTGCGCGAACATCAACGTGTGATGGACCAACCGGGAACGAGTAGTTGAAGATTGCAGGATTGATGTTGTTGAGATCGGAGCTACTGCCGTCGATAGGTGGAAAGTGCTTATTTTGCTTGAGATGGAAGTACGGGATCATGATTCGCAGGCACATGTCGTCAAGCCTGTCCATCGAAAGAGTACCGTTCTGGACGATGAGCGTGGCGTTAGCACCGAACCATGAGCTGCCTCGGCCATTTTCGTAGATCCAGCCTGGCATGGTCATGTCGAGGCCAGCATTTGCCGCCTGGTAGCTGGAGTGTGTTGCACCCCAGTCACTGACACTGTACATCAGAATTTGTCAGTTCACATCTCAAGCAGTGTGACAAGGTGAGGTTGCATACACCCAGCCTTGGAAGCCAAGCTCCTCCTTCAGCAGCCCGTTCAGAGTTTTGCTATTCTCACAGCCATATGTGCTATTAAGACGATTATAGCTACACATGATCGAAGACATACCCTGCTTAACAGCATTCGCAAAAGGCCACAGATAGACTTTATGCATCGTCTGGTTATCGATATTCGCGGATACAGCGGCGAAAGAAGTCCCGGCAGCCTTCGTGCCATCCACGACAGGAACGCGATGGACTTCTTGTTCGTTGCCGATGTAATCTAGATCGTTTATAAACATCGTTCTCTAATCACGATCGGGATGCGTTTCTACTTACGCTTCCCACAGACCTGCACCCTTCTCTCTTACACCCCAATAGTACTCTCCTCAAATAGAACCCTAGTAAGATGAGGATCCCGAGAAAATCCCTCCTAATTCCTTCCACCACAACTCGATCTTCCAAGAGGTCTAGCGACAGGCCCAAGAATTACATAAGCACCCTTTCCTCGAAATTCTTCGCCGAGATCCTGAACACGTTTTCGTGCAAGTTTTCGATCCTATGATGCGGCGACTGTGAGGCCTGCTAGGAAGACACTAGCGTAATCAGCTTGTCGAATGGCGAGAGGTCCATCTTGGAGGCAGAGACCGCTGAAGTTGAGGCGAGGGATTGGGGCGATGTTGCCGACACATGGACCTGAGGTGCCCGTTATGATTTGGATTTTTCCTTCGAGCGTCAGGTTGGAGACGAAGTTTGTGGCTTGTTGGAAGGACGTTTCCCAGCCTGTACCCGTAGTCTTGGGAGAAGGAAGGACTTCTGCGCTGGTGGAGTATTCGGCTGGCATCCATGGTGTGCCGGGATAGTTCACTGGAGATACATCTTGCCCTGTGGCTACTAATATCAGTCCCAGGAATACAGTAAGTGCTTGTAAGATGGTCATAGTTGGTCAGCTTGTATGATGTGAACTGATCAAGGAGAAGATGGGTGTAGAAGGGAGACCTCAGCCAGCAATAGGACGTCCATCTTTGGCAACTTTTGCTATAACAGCCGTTGCATTGACTGGCGGGGTGTAGCATCCGCCTGTGGCGTACATCGGACGGATGACTACCGAGCTCTGCAATGGGCGAATGGCGTGTCAGGAAGCTTTGCAGAGTGACAAGGCTATCGCGGGGTTGCAAGGAAGACGCAGCCTGAAAGGGTCTATGGTGCCGACTATTCGGGTCTTGGAAAGGTTAGGAAAATTGTATCGTTTTGCTTGCGGCACTTGCGTGTTCAAAGGTCCGCAGAAGAGACGGATACTTTTGTGACAGTGCAATGCTCCCAGCGTGAATATTCTTGATGCTACATGAGATTTTCCGGCCACATTGCAAGAGTGTTCTGTAGTCACTTTCGTCGTGCAGCGTGGTGAGGATATGATCGTGGACGCTTTGCTAAGGGCGCAACTGGCTCCTCATCATTTGAGGGCTTCTTGAGAGAATCTTCAGATTGCTTTGTAAGTGCCTGCGGGTTGTCATCGTCTTGATATCGTTGAACCCGGACTAAACCAGAAGAGTGGTGTCTGACAGCATGCATTGGTAGGTGCAGTACTCCTTTCAGCTTAGATCGTGATCTTGAACGCCATTTCTGAGATCTTGACATGGGGAACTCGTCAGAGTGTATCTGAACGCTGCCAGTCGTCCGCATTATGGCATTGTCGAGATCATCAACAGTCATGTCTCTTACTGAGTCACCAAGCTCGCCATGGAGCTCTCTGGCAACGTCGAGCACATCTCGATATTGGCTAAATTGTTGCTTAAAACGATTTGTTCTGCTGCAGAAGAAGACCTCGGTGTGCAAGCCGGTAAGAAGCAGACCAAAGAGTATTGTCGCAATGCAGAAGATGAAGAGCAGCAGCGAAGCGAAGCCCCATTGATACGTCGTCTCCGGAGAACATATGCTTTGGTTCTGAAGCCAAGTCCGCCCGAGGTGATTATTCTGGAATCTGTACAGCTGGACAGCGTTACTGACATTCAGGGGAGAGCCAACGATGCGATGAGAAGTACCATTGATTGTGATCTCGCTCGCGTTCCATTGGCGAGTTCCATTTGCGAGCTGAATCCAGCTGAGCCAAATTCTTGAAGGACTTGAGGTGTCATTGATAGGGTTGGTGTTCTGTTTGATTGCCGTCCTCGCAGTATCACGATCTATATCATGTCAGCTGCATGGCTCGCTTTTGTATTGCAGAAGAAGACTCACATCCGGATAAAGTAGTGAACATAGCACTTGTAAGGCTCGAAGGGCCATCAGGAGAAATCGATCTTACCACTTCAGCATCCGAGGCCATGCCAATCCTTTGGCCGTCAACAACAATAATCCTTTCCTGAATGTCAATCTGGGTGGAAGGCACAAGATCACCGGAATCTGCCTTGAAGTAAGGTGTCATCCTAGCTTGATAGCCTGTCATGGCTGCCACAACAGTCGCGAATGATAGCACGTAGATGGAAATGAGCACGTAGCAGACCAAGCGCAACTTCCATCGTACCCACGCATGTCGGTCGCTTCCAGATTTCGTGATCAATGCCTTCATCAGTGCCCAGAGTCCTATCAGCGACAGTTTGTCAAACGAAAGCGAGGCAAGTACGGGAATGTGTATCGATCGCTGCTCCATTGTGAGCAGAAGTGAACGCCGCAGGATGGGATACGCCATCAAAAAAGCTAGAGCCTGTCCACCTTTGCCGATCAACAGATCCCAAGAAATGTCCAGAGCTTTAGCCTGGGTGAATGTGAAGTTCCCAAACGGTATGGTGATACTCAAGATTAGGTCTGCTTTCCACGTCTGGCTGGATGGTGTCTGCCACGGAAATGTTGGGTCACCCGAGGCCGCACATGAGAAAGTGCCGCCTACAATATTCGCCTGGCCCCTGGATGCGTAAAAGCATGCAGTGAAGACCACACATGCTACGATGAACGCTAACGGTTTGACGATCTCGTCGTAGAACGCTGTAATCTCGCCTCGTGGTTTCTGTTTCGAAGGTAGATGCATCGTGCTGACTTAATGTGATCGAGCTTGGTTCGACGAACAGGGCTTATCGTTGATGGTGCTGGTCCTATGACCAGTCAATCGTCTCTGCGCTAGCTACATATTAGACATGCACTGTCGAAGCTGAAGTCGGAACAAGCAACGTCCATCTACATGAGGACCATCGCAAGTGCTGCGGTGGCAGGCGATCGACAAAGCTGAAATATTGCCTTCGCTGGGGTCGGACAGAGAGCATCATTATGGTCCCAGAGCTGAGTATGCAGTGCATAGTACGACCATTGCTCTCAATAGCTTCGACAGGCTGCAGGTCAGGTAGTATCCATGGTGTGACGAATGTTCAGCTGCAACGCGTCTTCTTCGCGACCGAGGCAGAGAGGTCGTTCAACGAGCTCATTCCTGACCGCTCACCGCCGCTCCATGCAGATGTGTATGTATCGCCCGAAACAAGACTATGCTCCGAGCAAAACATCGTCGCTGCCTCGAAGGTACCGATACATGTCGTTGTGAGAACCGTGGAGGAGGTTGCGAGTGAAGAAACGCCCTTGCTACGCCTGCCTCGGCTCGGATGGCCGTTGCTAGGGTCGGAGCCTAAAGAAGCTTAAGTCAGCCCGAAAGAAGTTTAACGTCAACAAAGGCAGTCATGGGCCTCGGATCAAGCTCAAGCATCAAATTACAACCCATCGCGCAAGCATCCTGTGCTCTTACCAAGGAAAGACGGCCTCAAAAGTGGCCAGAAGGTGTGACCACCGTCTCTACCTAAGCTAAGGGGCCCTCAGCAACCAGTCCATCGTAGACTTGTCGTTCGTTACTCCGTCATGGCATACACCTGAATAGCTTTCCATATGCAAACACACCACGATACGCGATATTTGTGCAACGCATCCCCATGGCGTCTTCTCCGCTGCACGCAGCCTTTCCCGAGCATCGAATACGCGATCATGAGAGTCCAGCTTCACGACGACGGTCCGGCAGTGGATCTGGAGCGATCGGATCTGGGTCGCAACGCACGCGTCGATTGCAGCTACGAAATGTGGGCTTCCGTGCTGCTGCAGTGCCCACGAGGAAGGTGACACCAAAGGCCGTCACTTCCATATCGACATGCTCTACGACTTCCTCATGCTCAATGCTTGGCACACAGCAGTCCTCCGATGCTGAAAATGTCTCGCCTTCGGGAAGGAGGTCTGCAGACTCCCGCAGCAAACGCGTGTCTAGTGGAATTTTGCAAGAGATCGGGAACAGCGCTGGCACTGGCACTATCAGGCAGAAGAAGCGTGTTCGTCCTCGCGTAACTTCCGGTAGCTTCGACAGCCCGGACAGCAGCAAGCACGATTCGGCTTTTGGAGAGACGTTGGACCTGTCACCCGAATTGTCAAGTGCTGTCCCGAGATCGATTCGGACTGTGCGCACAAAACGCACGCCCATGTCGTTCCGCCGGTCATTGAGTGCCGAGAAAAGAAAGTATGTTGATCATCTGGAACTGGAACTGCAGACAGCGCAGGCGCAACTGCAAGCTGCTACCTCTCCAACTGTCACTCGCGAGCAGAGTGCTACAATGCGTCATTTGAAGGCGGAGAATGGTCGATTATCTGAGGAAATTGCCAATTGGGAGAATGAGTTTGACGAGCGTCTTCAAGAGAGGTTGCAGGCATCTCAAGACGCTGAAAATGCCTTGGAAGCGAAAGTACGTCTTTTGGAGGAGGAGGTAGAGGAGAGAGCGTATCGCGTGCACGAGCTTGAAGGTCAACTGCAGTCAGCGAGAGAGGGTCGAGACTCCGTTGAAGCGGCAAACGTAAATCTCGAGAAGAGGCTGGAAATCATGTCCGAACTACTTGCAGCATCATCGACGAAGATTGATCTGCATGCCCAAGTGCCAGGCAGGCCGAGACAGGCCCGACCGCAATCCATGATACAACCTCGCTTCCCAACGGCAGGGTTTTTGATGTCTCCGGAGCGACCACCACAGACACAGCCATCTTCACCCTCGCCATCTTTGACCAGATTCAGTCCAGGAATACCAGTCTCGCCCATGAATCTAAGCTACTTCCCGGACGTGGCATCCTCAGACGAGGACTCGAAGATTACCGAGACATCCGCATCTTCAGCCAATCCCAGTGCGGCAATTCAGCAAAAGAGGCCTACGCGCCGGATGAGGCGATTTGGTGCTGGTAGCATGGGACCAAAGCCTTTAATTCTGCCGTCCACATCCCACTGCGAACAAATTCCCGCGTCTGCTCCGCCTCTTGACAATGACGAGAATCCCTTCTCTTCTCGAGACTGGACATCATCCTACTCTCCGCGGAGCCGCAGCCCTTCACCATACAGCCGACGTCGGTCTTCAAGCGAGATGAATGCACTGCGGCTCGGCAGCTCTCCTTTCCCAGACTTTCAAAGTGTGCTTGATGCGCAGGTCCTCGATGGGCCGGCCTTCCAGACCACGACCCATGAAGAAGTGACCTCGCCTGATGAAGTCCAAGTATCAATCGAGGAAGACCTGTTCGACGACGATGCTCTGCTTGATGGCACTCTTGACATGTATCAGGTTTCCGGCGGCTCCAACACCACTACACGGAACTTTGATTCGTTAGGCTCTGCAGTGGGCACTTCAATTGGCAGGAATCTAATGGAGGAACTAACGGCTGTGCGGACTGCCTCGTCAGGCTTCGAACAACGCGGGTCGTCCCCCATGGGACATTCCAGTGAGGATGCAAAGACCGTACTACACTCAAGTCCATTCGTGTCTGGCGTAGAGGAGGGACCGCAAGACCACTCAGCATCATCTATGAATGGTGACACGCACGCCGCCTCATCACGATTCGTGTCGGGCTCATCAACCGCAGTCGCCACTGCATCGAATACTGGACCGCCGTCAAAGCTGCTGAGTCGCGCCAGTAGTAATTCTCTAGGCGTTCACTCGATCGGGTCACTTTCAACACTGGACTCTCTTCGACATTTCTTTGGCGACATCTTTGACTCTCCTGTCGCATTGGCTAAGCACCTGATCGAGACGGCTCAGAGACAGATGTGGATACCCAGACCTCTACTCAACATTCAGTGGTGGCTTGTAGGCGTGCTGCTAGGGCCAATGGCCAAGAAGAGACTGCTTACGAAGCATGCATGTTGTCGTGAGGCAGAGTCTGAGCAAAGCCTTCTTGATGACTCTTCATCGGCTGAGACGTCCGACATGGCATTCGGCTCGCCATACCACACTCCGCCCGCCTCATCGCCAGTCAACGCGAACATTCGTCATCGTAGCTTGATTTCAGGAAAGGGGAAGAAACGTTCATCCAGCATATCTAAGAGTGCTTCCGGCCGAGCTAAGCGCTGTCCGCACCATGCGAATCGATACAAGCACTCTCCCTGGCTATGGCTAAAGTTTAGCATGACATTGGCTATTGCTGTTGGCGTCGCGTTCAAAGACGGGCCTAGCACGCTGCTCAAGGACGCATTTTGTGAGTGCAAGCGTACCGCCAGCGGGAATTGGAGACGTACGAGGAGGGATGTGATGCAGACGCCGTGATGGACAAGCAGTGTCTGAGTAATGCGATTTTGAAGTCGCTGCGTACGCGACAGGAGAAGGAGAAGACGATACCTGAGGAAAGCTTCGCAATGCTTGACTGAATCATAATGTAGGATACGACGAATACGAATTATGAACACAGACCAACCACACCGAATAATAACCTACGTCAGTCTCAATGTGGCAGGCCTCCTCAGATCCCGAGTAGCCCTAAGTCTAGGCACCTTGTCGAAAATCTGGAAGGCGCTTTCACATTTCAAGGCCTGCCAGGGTGTAGGAGGATATTATCTAACACCTTAGCAGAGCGAAGAGCGACGGCGAATACTCATGAGCTGATGAAAGTGGTAGGACTCTTGGCTTCGACCATCTCTGACCTTCATCTTAACACAACATCCATTTGATTTCGCGATACTTTCATAGCCTCGACTTCCTCAGGTGGCTGCTAGTCCCATAGAGACCATGAAGACTATAGATGACCAGGGAAAGGACCATCTGCTTTCCTGAGCAGCACTCTTCCTTGAACGCGAGATCGCCTCCTCCATCAACAACGAGTCCAAAACAAAAAGCTCGCACCACATAACATGAATCATCAAATCCTCATCACCCTTTCCCTCCTCCTCACGACTGCCTTCTCCCAAGATCCCACAGATATGAACGATGACTGTAGGCCATCCATCTCCCTCCTTTGCGCTTTCACACACTAATAGACCACCAGACTGCAACAAAGACCCCGAACCCTGCCCGCAAAACCAATACTGCGGCACCCAACTCGTCGAAGGAGGACCAAACATCGAATTGGGATGTTTTGGTTACGAAGATTGTGATCTCTCTGACACATTTTCATGTGGAAAAGGTTGTGATGATAATAAGTGTTGTATAGTATAAAGGGGAGAGAGAGAGAAGTGCTCAAACTGGGCTAAGGGTGTTTTGTTACCAAGCAAACATATCAGTCATAGCACCCTGAGACGCATCGCCCACAAGTCTCGCATACTTTGCCAACGTGCCTCTCGTAACAGGCATGCGAGGAGGTTTCCAAGCCGCCAATCTGGCTTTGAGTTCCACATCATCAACATCCATCGTAATCTTATTCTTCTCTGCATCAATCGTGATGATATCCCCATCTTGGACGACAGCTATGGGTCCTCCTACAGCTGCTTCGGGAGAAATATGTCCTACGATGAAGCCATGTGATGCACCGGAATATCTTCCGTCTGTTATGAGTGAGACGTTTTTCAGGCCTGCTCCCATAATCGCTGCGCTGGCTTTGAGTTGCTCGGGCATTCCTGGACCGCCTTTGGGACCTTCGTAGCGGACTACGAGGACGAGGTTTTCGCCGTGAGGGATTTGTCCTTTGTTTAGAGCTTCGTTGAGTTCGACTTCTTTGTTGAAAACTCGGGCTTTGCCTGAGAATTTCATTCCTTCTTTGCCTGTGATTTTTGCGACGGCGCCGTTGGGTGCTAGGTTACCGTATAGAATTTCGAGATGACCGGTTGCTTTTATGGGTTTGTCGATTGGTTTGATCATTTCTTGACCTTGTTTGAGGGAAGGCCAGGACTCGACGTTTTCTGCTAGGGTTTTGCCGGTCACTGTGATCGTTGAGCCGTCGAGGAAACCGGCTGCGATGAGGAGTTTTTGGACGGAGGGAATACCGCCGATGTTGAAGAGGTCGACCATGAGGTATTTGCCGGAGGGTGCGATGTCTGCGATGAAGGGGACTTTGTCTGATATTCGTTGAAAGTCGTCGAGTGTGAGCTCGACCTCTGCTGTGCCTGCCATTGCGAGGAGATGCAGTACTCCGTTTGTTGAACCGCCTAGAGCCTACAGAAACCGAAGGGTACGAGGTTAGCCAGTGTCTCAGACGGAAGCATGCCTTGAACCCATCATACTTACCATCATCATCGAAATCGCATTCTCAAAGGCTTTCTTCGTCAGACAGTCGCGAGGCTTGATGTCCTTCTCCATACAGATCTTGATTGCCTCTGCCACTTTATGGCATTCACGCATCTTCTGCGGAGATGTGGCAGGTGTGGAACTGCTCCCTGGTAACGAGAGTCCCAGCGTTTCGATCATAGTAGCCATTGTATTTGCAGTGTACATTCCACCACAAGCTCCTGAAGACGGACATGAGTGCTTCTCAATATCCGTGAGTAGCTCGTCTTTGGTCTGAGATGGATCGTTGGGATTCTTTAGGTTGTCATAGATATATGCACCATGAGCTTCGAGGGCAGTCGCGATGTTGATCGGTTTCTGCTGCAGCTGGCTGTATCCTGGATTTATTGAGCCGCCGTATATCATTATTGAGGGACGATTGTGTCTAGCCATGCCCATGACAACACCAGGCATATTCTTGTCGCACCCTGGTATCGCTATACACGCATCGTGATGCTGTGCACAGGTAACAGTCTCGACACTGTCTGCAATGATCTCTCGCGATTGCAGACTGAATCGCATGCCCTCGCCACCCATGGTGATGCCATCACTGACACCGATGGTATTATATTGCCAAGCCAACATCTCTTGCTTTTCAATGGCCTTCTTCACCTCTTTACCAATGTCGAGCAAATGTTGATTGCATGGGTTGCCCTCCCACCATACTGATGCAATGCCAACTTGTGGATAGTTTTTGAGCACGTTTTCATTTGGCACGCCAGCAGCATAGAACATTGCCTGAGCCGCAGGAAAGTCATGTTCGCGAGTGAGCGTCGAGGAGAATTTGTTCAGTTTCGAGCCAGGTTGCGAGTGCTTGAAGGTCAAATAACGTGCCTCTTCGGGCTTTGGCGGTTTGCTCGCGAGCTGCTCATCACGATTTTCTTTCTCCATCTTATCTGTCGTCAATGCTTTTCCCGGAAAATGAGATTAAGAGAAATGAAGGGAGGTAGTACAAAACCTCAATGCGAGAAGTCAGGAACACAAGTCAACGAATAAGACGAAATGCATTATGCGTCAGTGGATGAGCTCAGTCCTCTCCACTGTGACCAGGTCCCCGCGCAAGCAAGGCGGGCGCCGCATCAATGGACCGAGACGCGGATCGTATTCGTGGAGCTGAAGCTGCGAGACCGGATGCTGCTGCTCGAGGCAGGTATAGCGACAAAATAGTTTGGGTATCATAAGATCATGATATGAATACATTGATGTTGTTGGTCGTTCTGACTGCACGGGACGAGTCGCCGTCCGTGAGCCTCATTATTCCAGGAATATTCAGGCGCACAGCCTGCAATCTCACGTGGTGTTTAGAGCTCACTTGGACCACTCTCCAGCGCTGCTTCCCACATTATTCTCATCTTCTGCACTGCTGTCCGGCTTCTTGGTGCTCTGGTCTTTCGCAGGTGGTGGAGGCGCATCTGCATCTTCATCATCTTCGTCTTCAAAATGAGAAGGGTCGACCATGGGTGCATCCCTGTCGAGGTGCTCTGCTAGGGTATCGTCTGCGCTCACTGAAATACCTCTTGCTCCCCACCGGTTTCCACTTGTAGTTCTCCCTGGATTCGATGGTCTTACGGTGCCATTTTCCTGGTTCGCCAGCGCTTCGTCCTCTTCGGCGATGTCATCCTCATCCGTGCTATTTTGATTGTTGCCCTTTCTACCGATGAATCGCTTCACGATAAAGCTCTTGCTCAGATCATCACTGTCCACAACCCCACCACCTCGCAGCTTGACGCGTTGACGAGACCAGTAGACCCATGCAAAATCGATGTACAGCGCTGTCTGAACGATGCCGAAAACGACGCTGGTCGGGTCGAAGTAGCCGTCAGTGAAGATGCGCACTATCCAGTTCAAGATATAGAATGCGCGATAGCTACCGAGAGTAACGAGGTAGAAGGAGTCGAGCACAGTAGGCACGGAGGTTTGGCGTAGCAAAAGTAGCTGTGGGAGGACGCATACGGACTCGAGGATGATACTAAATGTCCATAGGACCTAGGAAGAGAACATGTCAGCTCCAGCGATTCTGCTCGTCCTCCTCAGGACTCGTTTCGCATTTGTCAAGAACCCGTGCTGCCCGGCTTGTGTGCTGTCGTATCGAGCTCTCATCGTAGATGCATGCCGCGACTTACCTCCATGAATTTTGTCTTCTTCCAGCCTTCAAATAGAAGGCATACCGGTATCGCAGCCACTGTACTGCCTGCGAGACACCATATAGCGAGCTTCCATCCGTATTCCTTTTCCCTTGTCCTAGCAAACACGCGCATCATCAAAAAGACAATATACGCGGAGCTGCTGACATAGAATATCTTGAGCACGAAATTCCACCAGCTGAACCATGGCGCGACCCAGAACAAGTCAAGATATCTGGTAAGGAAGACGAGGATGTAAAGTAATTGTGTCAATAGCGACACGCCCTCAGCGGACTTGTTGGAGTGTATTGCCCAGATGAGGATGCATTTCGAGGCGGTATGGGAGAGGTCGCCAAGAATGCGGAAGATGTTCATGTGAAAGGACGACATCTTGGATGGGAAGGTGAGTGTAGCATGGGTGAATGTCGTGGAAGTGTGGTGATCGTGTGATGATGGGTCAGAGTACAGGTGTTACTCCGGAGCCTGATGATGTTGGAGCCGCGCGGATGCATGCAAGGGTCAAGGTCCAAGCCAAGATGTCATATGGCTCTCTTTCTTCTGCGAGAACGACACCTTCTCCTCCTTGACAGATATCCATACACCCTCACCGCAGCAAGATGTCACGCGTAGTCCGATGTAACCAGATACTGTTTACTTCAAGACAGTTCGATAGCAATGTGGCCCCAAGTTGCAAGCTCCAACTCAGACAAGCTATCTAGCACCGAGCTGACCACACACCACAACGATCGACCACCACTACCTCCGTTCTCATACTCTGCGACACCGTCTCGATCACGCAGACTGCACTTGGTAGTCTGGTAATGGACTAGATATGTCTCTGTCCATCACACGCCTGCGACTGCGGTGGGTGGGGCCGGAACAAGAGCATCAGCAACGCCGTGATGCTGCCAGTAAATGCTACTAAAACCTTCAAAAGGCAAAAGTGCATGCATTCTGTTCATGTGTAGAGATCATGAGCCCTCTTTCTACGAGCAAGTGGTAGACTGACTGGTCCCAGTCGTGAAGCTCGGGCAGCTCATTCAACATGCGCTACCTGCATGCAAGCTGGCAAGAGTTATGTCGTGACACCCAGCGACATGCAGGCTTTATCATTCACGTCGCAGCAGAGACTCATGGCATGTTTAATTGCTTACTGAGATTACAGGTCTTCAAAGCCTCCGGAGTAGCACTATTCTGTGCAAGCAGCGAAAACAGGCGGCAGTCAGCTCGTGTGCACCGGAGCTAAATACAAGCACGATTACTTCAGATGATATTCACGGCGATGAGCCCTCTCGCGGAGAGTCTAGCAACAAAGAGAGGCTTGTCGTCACCATGACAATGCTTCATCTGAAAGAAACGTCTTGGGCATCCGGATCCGGCATGCGGTTTTTCGTGTGCGACTTCAAATGAGCGGCGCAAGATGTTCATCATTCCTGGATACGACAGCAACGCGAGCGCTATATTCTCGGGGTAGATCGTCATGGCTAACACAATGTCGGAAAGCACGGCACACATTATGGATCGCATAGCTAATCAGCGCCACAAGATAATGCGAAATAGAGATCCATTCTTGGATGCACGACCCATCAGCTTCCTGGCACCTGCACACAAAGTGTCGATCGAGTATCCAGTGCTTTCAGAACTCAGACCTGGAGAACAGCAAATTTTTCCGCCACCAATCGCCCTCGCCGCAGAGCGTTATGATCCATGTGAACCACTAATTGCAGACAGAGATGTGGTTTCGAACGCAGGATGGGATACATTGGATCAAAACAATTTCGTCAGCGTGTATCCTGCATATCCCAAGACTTTCCTCCGCATTGAAGGGCAAAGTCTTACTGCCGATATGAAAAAGCTCGTCACCTTACCTGGTTTCACCACTCTATACGCAGTGGATTACAGGCGTGAAGACGATGAAGAGGACGTAGTGAGATCCAGAATCAAGCGCGTCACCATACTCTATACCTCGCAAGGCCGAAAGGAGCAGAGTAAGGGCTATTATGTATTTGAAGGCAGAGGCAATCTTCATCCATTCGAGAGCATTCAAGGAAGCTCACGCGATCAACGCTGGATCTGCGACCTTCTTGAACTGGCCCTTCGAGAAACCAATAGGGCTGTAAAGCATGTCAACATCCTTCTCGAAGACGTTCCCGCCGAACAGCGGGAGGAGAGAAGGGATTTGCGGTCACGAATGCAATTTCGCATCTGGGAAGAGTTTGACCGTACTCTTACGAAGATACCTGCCTCTCAAGTGACGCGGTCGGAAGCTCGATGCAGCAGGTGCGACAAATTCCTGGGCGACAAAGGAGTTGTACAACATCTCAGATGTCATCGCACTCACCTGCTGTGCATGGTATGTAAGTCAAGGTTATGTAAAGAGCCGTCCCCAGACGTTGAGCAGTCGCCGTGGTTCCGCTGCCAATACGTCAACTGTGGATGCCCGTTCTTTCCTTCACCCAGACGAGATCTCCTAGTGTACAACACATGGGACGGCGTCTGTCATGATCGCGAAGATTATTCGACATGGGAGAATTTCCAGCTCTCCTGCTCAGATCTGGACAAATCTCATGTTGCGACCAACGCAGAATCCGAGAAGGAAGGATACGACTTTCGAATTGACTGTCCAGGGTCCATGATCTTCGAGATCTGGCTGGATCTCTGTTTATCGGACGACGATCCTGAATTGGACGATAGGCGATACACACTCGCACCAGAATTCTACACAATCATGAGGGCTATGGCTAAGGTTCTGACCAAGTCTGCTGCCGACCTGACGGAATCTGTTCAGCGAAGAGCGTCTGCGTACCTGTCAGAGGAGCTTGGAAGTTCAGTCCTCAAATTTGCAATCATAATTCTGTTCGCAGTCATGGGTCAGCTGGTGGACGAACTTATTCAGAATGGGGGTAGAACTTACTTCAGCGAGAGTGAGCTCGAAGCAGCCCGCAACGGAGACGAAGTCGACATAATATTCCGACCAGGCATGGATCAATTCCTCACTCGAAATCTCAATCGCAGCCTGCGCTTCTTACAGCTTCGGCAATGTTCTTGCGAAGAGTCTCGCACCGGACTTCCGGCGGACCTCGCAATGGCAAGTCGAAAGTTGCTAGACCAATCGTGGAAGCACAAGCATGGCAACCGAGAATTCTACAATGTCGAAATCTATCGTCAATTTGTGTCGATTGGTGACGAAATTGAGTTGACGCAACGAGTAGTTCCAGTCAAGAGCTCTTCAAGAGGGAGCCAGGCAATGAGAGGATCAGCCAAGGGCAGCAGTGGCTCCTATTCAGGCATTGCGAAGAGTGGCAGGACGTCGTCTGCTCGAGCTTCGAGATAAACTAGCCGATCGATCTTGGTAAAAGCAGCCTGGCCATGTGCTCTTTGCCAGGGATCACCATTTTACCTCCGACAATACTGCTGATGTCGAGCTCTGCAATGCGAACAAAGGCCATTGATTCGATTCTTCTGCTTCCGGCGTATGTTGTCTTTGTTTGCAGTCCCCTTTACTGCATCTTCCCGTACCCTCGCAGGCGATATGGATACACGTACCACGAGCGCCAGAACAAGTTGTGCCGCTGCACGCCTGGCGAGTCATGCCGTCACAAGATCGTAGGGAAGCTTCCGGTGGCACACAGATATTTCCCGAGTATGATCAACGACACCGACTCAATAGAGAGGAGATCACTCGCCATAGCCAGGCTGTGGAAAATTGGAATGCATCACGGCCTGGAGGAAGATACGCAGATATATTTGAGCCTTTCCACCAAGTCTCTGTCGAGTATCCATGCTTAAGTCTGTGGGAGGATGGAGACTTCATCACTCTTGATCATGGACTGGTGCCGTTGAACGCAAATAACAGATTCGATCCATGCGCTCCCTTGGTAATCGACGATGCAGTCGCCGCACACGCTGGACGGCGCGACGAAACAAGCAATGCCTTTACAAGCTATTACTCGATTGAAACCGACATTGCAGCAATGTACGAAGGACAGAGGTTTATTGATTGGAACTCTCCGCAGCCTCAGTGGGCCTCCTTGGGTCACAATCTGAGACTGGCGAGAAGTCGGGCTGGCTGTACCAGCATCAAGATACTGCACACCTGCAGTGAGGATGACCCTACTGCCAGTTTTGATGGTGTCACACTTCAGCTGAACATCGAGTGGTTTAAATCAGGAGAAGAATTCGGTATCAAGTACTATTTTGATCGTGAGAGCTGGATGTCGCAAGTTGTGCCTTCAGAAGAAGGTCAATTATGGTGGAGGGACTACATCGATGCTGCTATGGGAAAATCGGATCGTGCGGTCAGGCATCGTCGGGCTGAATTGTTTCATGCTCCATGGGAAGAAGGTCTATACATGGAAGAACGCGAGCTTCCCAATCTTGAGAAGAGATTGTTCAAGACCGGGCGAAATTTCGACTACAAGGCTGTGCTGGACCGCAAATTAAGGACAGTGGCTACCTCGAAACTGCCTGCAGATGCATACTGTAACATCTGCTCGGACGACTTCGGACCAGAGAAAGTAGCCGTCAAGCTACCCTGCAACCCCCAACACATCATCTGCCGTCCGTGTGTCTACAATTCAATCATTGAAAGATCTCCGACTGAAGCCTTTTGCCCATATTGCCGGAGTCCCTATTTCACGGAGAACGAGATCACTGATCTCACCTACAGCCTCCACAACGGCACATTCTACAATCATCGAGACTTCACACCAGCGGAAAACTTTCAACGCTCTTGCTCAGATCTCGACAAGTATTTAGCAACGCACCCAGGCGATCCTGATCTTCTCCCAACCCATACAGAGAATTTCAATTGCAATGTGTCACCCTACATTTACCACAACACTAACCCTCATATGCTCTTTGACATTTGGCTCAACCTCGCTCTCTTGGACTCAGAACTCGATTATACCGAAGACGGAGCTTATTGCTGCACTTTATACCCGGAATGCATCTTCACAATGCAGAAAATGGAGGGCATGTGCCGCGACTTACATGTACCCAACACAGACTGGGGACATACCCTCTCATTCCTATATACCACGTTCGCGAGTAGATTCCACATCGAATTCGCCAAAGAATGTCTCCAAGGGAAACGGCTTACTGGTGTTGAAGCCCGTGAAATCTGTGAGAGAATTATGCATGGATTTCTGGACCCACCGGAAGGTCTTTATCGACCTGGCTATGGACAGTTCTTGGAAAGGAGTTGGCATCGGACGTTACAGTTCTTGAGATTGAGGAGGTGTGAGTATAATGAGAAAGGTTTGCCGCCGATTGAGGAGTGGAGTGAAAAGCAATTGCTTCAAGGAAGGAGACATTGGCATGGAGATCGGGAATTTTATAATCCGAGAGTCTATGATGAGTTGTTTTTGAACAGAATAGCTCAGGAGGGTGTTGCGCCTAAGTCGAAAGGGAAGAAGAAGAACAAGACGACGCCTAGGAGTTCGAGATCGCCGAAGTCTCCGCCTAAGAATTCGTTTGCTGGGATCAAGAAGAGAGTCTTTGGCAAAAGGAAGAAGAGGGGAAGTAAGTGATTTGAGTGTACAGTGAGGTAGAGTGAGTTCACTGTTAGCACTGGTCTATCAACATTCCCGATCCACCCACTGCTACTCCACCACCGGCACGATATGCGAGTACAAACACCACTGATCCAACTTGATGTCTCCAACCTGCCTTGGACAATTGAACGCCTGTATCTTATCAACCATTCTCAGCCCCAGCTGATCTTCGGCCTTGTGTGTTGAAAGCATGAATGCTACACCATAAGCATTCGGAGCACTGAGCACGGATTCGAATGCTTCTGTTCCTGGTTTGAAGGTCCAGCCTGGCCACTGAATCTCGAAGTCAGCATAAAAGCACGCGTGCAAGGAAGGGCAGAGATCCAACTCCACTTACCTCAGGAGGAACATTTGCAACGCCCTCTTCCGATCCACCACCTTTAGCCCTCTTGATTACATCCTGAGTATCCTTATTGACAACGTGATGCTGAAACACATGCTTCAAATTCGTCTTCCCAGAACCCGAACCAGACGCCCCATCCCCCGAACTCAACTTCTCCCACAACAAATACGTCAAATCCGACCACTTCTGCAACGGTGGCAATTTCTTATTCCCACCCAACTGAATCCCCTTCTGGTTGGCCATATAATCCGGACTAAAACTAAACCTCGCAATAATCGTAGCCTAATCTTCCAACAGATTATACCAACCAGAATACCTTGCGGTCGTAGCCGGATACACAACGTACGCGTCTCCCTGACCTTCCTTCGTCTCGAATTGATGTGACAGACCCGCAACTCGCCAGTCTTTGACGTTGTTCTCATCGAAACTGATCCCTAATTCTTTCATGACGGGTTTAAGGCCCATGACTTGAGCGCTATCGCGGGTGAATTCTGTGCGTAGGGCATTACGATTTTGGGTTAAAGACCAGCCGTATTTTGATATGTCGGATCATTTCCATCTTGCTTGTTTGGCTATGGTTGTGTCTCCAGTCTCCGGGTCGATGCGTTCTTGCATTGCACAGATGAGTGTTTTGCCGAAGGTTATGGAGTCAGCATAGGAGCGTTTAGGAGTTCGGGGAAGGAGTGTAGGTGGTGTTGTGGCATAGTTGTCTTGTGAGGTGTTGACATTGCTTAGGGCATGGCCATGGAGTTCTCTGGTATGTATTGTGCTGCTGTCGAGTGGAGCTATCAAGTGCCCTTGGAAGAAGTATGTGAGAATCCCTACGATAGCAGTAATGCCTGTAACTACCAAGAACGCTTTCACTTGCGGCGACGCTCGTCTGTGATCTCGATCTCGAGCCATCGTCGGCCGAAGACTATGCGTCGCTGAAGGCTGAACATACTCAACGAGATGGCGGGCTTTGGCTGTAGCTGGGTTTTCGTTGGTGTATGCTGTCTCTATGCGATCTTGTTTGTCGTCTTGCAATATCTGCTTGCACTGTCTAGGAGCTTGGATCAGCTCCTGAATGCAGGCAGCGTGACCAGGTCCCGGTGTCTACATGCATGTGCTCACATTTTCATGTGATTGTGGAGTGAGTAGCAGGGTCTTAGCGTGATGCATATCAGCTAGCATCCAAGGGAGCGGCTTTCAGCTGCTCGCCTCATATTGTCGTGACTCCCCAAGCAATGACTTATTCAACCCAGCATCTCACCACAGCTTGTACATTCCCATCACTGCCCATCTCAACATCACGCTGAGCCCAGGCCCACGGGAACTCCCTCCGATTCTGCTCCACATACTCATGTCTCCTCTTGACGTACTCCATCATCTTCTTATGAGAATTCTTGTCAAAACTCCTCATCTCCGGAGCAGGATGCTCCAATTCAAACTCATGCTCCGCAAGTCTTTCACAATCTTTGAATCTGCCCATCAATTTCTCATAACATTCCCGACTCCTCAACTTCCCATTTCGAAGGGTTTTGACCACGTCTTCGCCCATCAGCACGAAATTCAGGCACTTGATCCGGCGGAACTTGAGAAGGAGCGATAGCTCGATAGGTGCGAGGGTCGGGTACCAATCTTCTGTGCCGGAATATGGGAGGTAGAGGTTGATCTGATTGAGCTTCGGAAGATACGAGGCGAGGAAGGCTGCGAAAGGTGTGATCAGGGTGAGGCCAGAGGAATCCTTGTACTCAGGCTCTTCAGCGATCCCAAACCAAGCTGCACTGCTGTACTTGTCTTCAGTCTGTAAGGCGAAGCCTCCGATTGAGATCGTCGTGATAGCCTCGCGAGCTATGGCGGGTAGTTGCCATAGAAAACGGATAGAGGCAACACCGTCGGCGTCAAGAACGATGTTGCGCGTGCTGAAGAAGAACTGCAGGGTCTCTTTGCGAATCTGCTGATTGACGGTGAACAGACTGCTGGGTATTGGATGCCAGGACTCCAAGCTGAACTGACGTTTGAGCTCGTTCTTGACACTAGCCTCATTTCCATCTTCTTCATCCGAGCTGTCGCTTTCGTCGTCGCATTCAGACCATTCATCTAAGAAAGCTTCAAGATCGAATTCGACGATGTTGTTGCTGCGCGAAGCTTGTGAGCAAGCTTCTTTCTCAGACTGCGCTTCGCTTGCCGGGTCATGAGTCGCCGTCACAGAGTCCGCTATCGAATCTTTGCGCACAGCAGCAGGCTCTGGTGCCGTGTAGCCAGGCGGAGGATATCGTTTGACAGATTGCTCCGGAAAACGAACTTCATGAGCCTCGAAACAGAGCTCATCTTTAAAGCTCGTGTATCGAAGCCAGACTGAGCTGGTGTCTGACCAGACGTAGTCGTAAATCCGGTCGCGTAGCTCGCGAGGAAGGGTGAGAAATGTCGTTGACATCTTCCTAGTGTGACGAGTGTGGGTCAGATTGTTGTGGAGTTTGCGGAGCGCAGTTGTCTCTGTACCACGCAGCGTGTTGTGACACGCGTATACTAATGATCCCAATTGGCTTGCGAACAAATGATCTGTGCTGCGAAAAGAGCCGAGGGTCGCTAGGGTGTCACTCATGCCTATCCTTGCATCGCGAACCAGGAGTTCCATACTGGCCAGCCCAGGTAAGGCATATCGTCAACATCAAGTGATCGGCATTTGGTACCAGTCTTCTATCATCTCTGACTCTGATCATCAAGAGGATCTTTCTGCTCCGTCACAGGCGGAGTCTCGTTTGCCGGCATTTCGTGTCTGGACTCGATGCCAGCGAGTGCTTTGGTTGAGCCATTTCGTGCCAATTCCACTTCAGTCTCGAGCTTTGCTGGAAGCTCCTGGGCCTCATTACCGTTGCCAAGCTCGCCCGTTGGCTGTTCTAATTCATGTTTCTGCGTTGAACCAGCATCAAGCATATTGGCTCGATCTATTTCGGAGCCATCCTTCTCAGCTATGAAGACATCGGCAGAAGATGCCTGGCTACTACGACGCTGCTTTCGTCGTCGAATCCAGAAGAACAGGACTGCCAAAGCAAGCAGAAGTCCAAGGCCTACTCCTAAGCCGACACCGAGGCCAAGACTAAGAGCGCTTGAGCTGTTGTCGCCGTCTTGAGACCCGCTGCCTGGGCTTGTGGTTGTGGTTCTGCCTCCTGATGTTGCCAGGTCTGCAGTGTCGTTTGCAGTACGACAGATATAGTTGCCGCGAACCACGCCGCTCCGATACAGATCGTCGAGTGAGGTGCAGGACATGTCCTCAGTCGAGTTTACAGACAAGACTCCGCCGATCGTCTGCAGATTCGGAAAGGAAATATGCTCAAATGAGCCTTCAAGATCCACGGCACCGGTGACATTTCGTAACGAATACCAGTTACTGAGATCCATCAGTTCTGTATTGTTGATAAGCTGTAGTCCACCCCCAATGCTTTGCAGAGATGGTAACAAGATCGAGGTCATGTTGGAATTGCTGACGAATGACAGCGAACCTTCCACTTGCTGCAGTAGCGGTGCGCCATTGAACTGCTCGATGCCATTGGAGTATAGACCGAGGGACCCGTTCATCCGTTGCAGCGAGGGAATGGAAATTGACGAACAATTTCGTAGGGTGATGTTCTGAGCATATTGTAGGCGAGGTAGCGCAACCTCAATAGACCGGCTTGCCCCGATTGTTAGAAACCCAGTGACATTAATAGGCTGGAAGCTGAGGCTCGTCAGTTATGGATTGTTGCTGATAGAAACCCTGTCGATGGTTTCTATGCCGAAGCCCTCCAAGCTGCTGATCTGCGTGTTGTCCAAAATGAGCTCCTGTAATTGTTCGAGATCTCGCAGGATAGTAAAGTTCTGCAAAGCTGGCAGCGCAGTCATCGACAGCTTTCCTATTGAGGTCAATTGTGGCATCGAAATGTTCGACAGAATGGTCAGAGCCTCCAATTCAAGGTCATCCGTAATTTCCTGCAGACTGTTGGAGCTGATCTCGGTCATGGCGGTGACATTATTGGCGACAAAAGATCCTTCCACACGCTCAAGCCCATCGAATGCAAGAGCATCTTCGACGCCTGTCGCTATGGAGATATCCCCGGTGAACGTAGCACAGGCGGAAGCAAGACTTGACGCCGCATCTGCATTGCTAATTGTAGTAGTAGATACGCTACACTGCGTCGAAACGTCTGTTGGAGTCACGGTCACAGTCGAAGTTTCTGTTACAGTGTTAGCTCGTGCTTCAAAATGGCTGGCCAACGACTTACGGGCTCTGATGGCTGCAATGAATGGAGCAAGACCAAGCAATAGGCTGGTCATGGCTTGTCCTGGGGGCACGATTCACACTTCCTGCCTTGATGCATGTATCTAGATTATTAGCAGGCCTCGTTTGGTTTGTGATTACACCAAAGTTCTGGAAACGATAGGCAGTTTCTCTCTTGCAAACCACCGGCTGCTGCCAGAGCGGCACAGCGACGCTGGTCGACTCGGCAGCATGGGTTCGACGCAGCTAGGTGCTCGCGACTCGTCCGGTGTCCAAGCAGAGCGGTTGAAGCGCAGGACCTACTCATTGGAAGGATTGGAAGGATGCCGTAGATGCTTGGCATTCGCTTAAAAGGTGGAATGTCCTAAAATCAGTAGCGTCTATCCACCTTTGCTTGGCGCTGCCCATCTTCACTTCCCAGAGTTCTGTTCGCGTCTCTGAGTGACGCGCTGGAAAATTGAGATCCATGGCAGCACATTACAGGTGTCATTTTCGCGTAGACTGCGCGAGCCAGAGTAAAGTACACATTTCAGCAGGCTATCTGCCATAACCACAATTCATCGTTACAAGGAAACGCAAATGCCACGCCGGGTCCAATGTACAATTCCTCATAGCCGCAGTTCCTGATTCTAGCCTGTGATTCTGCTTAGATAGCGAGGACAGCGGCACCACCTGCAGCGACGAGGCCGAAGAAGCTCATCGCAAGGCTGGATGCACCACCGGTGGAAGCTGCTGGAGAGCCCTCGTAAGTAGCGCTGGCAATTGGAGAAGTGGCCGAAGCAGTCGAGAGAGTTGATGGAACGTAGCCAGTTGGTGCGACCATGGTGACGTTGTGGTGGTAGCTGGTGACGCCGGTGCCTTTGGGTGGAGCAGAGTATGGTGCAGTGACGGTGCAGCCACCTGGGCATGGGAGAGTCGCGTAGCCAGAGGTGGTCCAGGTCTGGTTAGCCCAGGTGAGAGTGGTCTTCTCTGGGCAGTACGTGGTGTAAGCAGTAACGACCTTGGTAGTGTAGTGAGGAGCCTCAGTTGGGTATGGTGCCTTTGACTTGTAGCCGGAAGCAGTTGGCTGAGTTGGGGTCTTCGACTCGCTGGAGCTGCTGCTGCTGCCGTAGCCCTCTGGCTTCTTGTAGTCTGGGTTGGAAATGCCGAATTGAGTAGTGTACTGGTATTGACCGGTGGCGTCGTCGATCAGCTGAATGCCGTATCCTTGCGCGTTCTCAGTTGGCTCGAGGTCGTCCTTTGGAGTCCAGACGTAGCTGCCATCGTTCTCGGTCTTCTCGACGATTGGGTACTGTGGAACAGCGTTCTCGCTTGGGCCCTTGAGGAGAACAAGAGTGACGGTTCCCTGAGTGGTTGGCTCCCAGGTGATGGTGAAGCCCTCGCCGACTGGAACGACCGAGTTGAGACCTGGCTGGGAGATCGGGTTGCCCTGAAACACCAGAATTGTCAGCTGTCATGTGCAACATCGTGCTCGCCCGCGCAAGGAGGCGCGTCGCACAAGCCTTCCATATCGGGCGATATGCGCTTTCCTCGTACCTTTGGCTGATCACCAACTGGCTTGGTGTATGCCGCAGTGAGCGGGATCATGCAGGCAAGGCCCGCTGTGAAGAGGCTGAAGAGTGAGAAGTCGGACATTGTTGCTGATCTCTTTCGCGATTGCTCGATGTGATTTGGATGGCGGCTATGGTCGCGCGGAGTGTATATTCGGTTTCAAGGAGTCTGAGTGGTTTGAATGAGTGACTGGTTTGAACGAAAGGACGTCTCCAAAGTGAAGACTGCGTTGACAACGAACTGAGAAGCAAGATTCGAAACTCTTACCGAGTGCAGAGGGAGCCTGTCATCTTATAGCGAACCGGGCTGGGCGGCTTGTAGGCAGGGGTAATGAGGCCATCCTATCGCACAAGGCATGGTGGCCGTTGAGAGCATGAGGAGGCGCAAACCCAGACCAAATTGAGCGTGCGGCTACAAACGCCGTCCATACAGAGCGGCTCTCCAGCGTTCTAGCACCCAAACCCTGTTTCCAAAGCCTAGAATTGTTTGACTTCGCAGTGATCCACATAATGCCCTTTCGAGCGCTAGACCCGGCGCCTACCGGAAGTGAGTAAATTAGTATGTATAGGGTAGGTTAAGGGTCGTATATATAGAAGGTTATAATACCGGCTTAGTAATATAAGAACCTCCTATAGCTAATATATAATTAGTATAGTATAAGTAAATAAAACGATATAGTACTATTAAATACGGACCTCTTACGTACTATTCTATTAAAGGGCTTCTTAAAGGCGACGTAAATAGCTTCTATATACTATACGAGAGCTTAAGAACTATAGATACGCCTTCTTATACTAGATTATATAGTAGTATACTTATAGGCGTAAGACTTATATACTATTTATATCTACGTATTTCTAGTAGTAATTAGACTAGATCGACGACGAGGTATACTACTAGAATACTCGCTTTATAAGAGACTAACTATTAGAATTAGCTAAATTACTTCTTAGTATAGGAATACTATATTTCTAACTAAGTCGTTATAAAGTAGAGCTATAGTAAGCGCTCTATATTATATATTAAAGATTAGTATATCTAGACCGTTAGTACTATTAAGTAAGGCTCTTTAGACGTAGTATCTTATAGTACTTAATTATCTTTAATAGGACGATTAAGTTATTAGAATCTACCTAGCGCGAGATAATAGATTAGTAGCCTAGTTTAATATATAATAGGATCTAATATTATACTAAGTATATAATA
>JAASFE010006118.1:77917-111827 GCA_013365205.1 Pseudocercospora cruenta
CCGCTAAGTTTAGAGATAACTAGATTTAGGGCTTCGTAGATAGCGTATTCTAAGCTATTTCTATATTAGAAGGTTACTACTAGTAGTAGATAATATATAGTCCTTATTATAAAGGTAATAGCTTTAAATATTAAGGTATTACTACGCTAGACGGCTTATTATATTCGATATCGTAGCTATTCTTAGGTAAAGCTAATAATTAGAATATATATAGAGCTATCTATATTCTAGCGAAGATCCGAGCGATATTCGATCTACCTAGCTATTTAGAGCTATATAGATAAGCTATCTTTCTTATAGATAATAATACTTATAGTAATCTTTATAGATATATATCGCCGTTCGTAGATTACTATAGTTAGCGCTAGATCTTAGAAGATAGGCGTATTACGAATACTAAGTTAGCGAATATCCGGATTCTTATCGAATAAGGCTTTAGTAAAATAGAGAATTATTAGGGCCTAAACTAGTTTAAGGGAGCGCTATAAGTTAGAATATAACCTATCGTATTATACTAGCGATTATTAGTACTCCTATATAATTATATAGTATATATAAGGTAGGAAAGTTATAGTATAGGTCGTAGAAATCTAGATATTATTAGATAGCGATTTAGCTATATAGCTCTAATAATCTAGTATTATCTTAGGCTTTATCCGCTAGTCGAGTAGTAGACGGATTTTCGCGTATAATATCGTAAATAAAAGATTAATATCGTCGGTAAAGAATATAGTATAACTATAAGTATATAGATACGTAGTAGTAATATTAATATAAAGGTTTAGAAGTTATTATATCTTAGAATTTACTATTACTTCTAAAGCTAGCTAGCGGCTATAACTAACGCTAAGGCTATCGTTTCTATATATATCTCTCGAAGAGTAGATCCTTTTAATTATTATTAAGAAGTCTATATAATTAAGTAAGCTTCTTTATACTTAGCGAATTCTATTCTCCTTATATAATATCCGTATAAATATCGAAATTTCTAATATTACTTATACGAATTTAGCTATTAATAACGCTTTTAACTCTTTAATACTACTCTTTATCTCTATCGTTGTTATACTTATACTATTAACTAACTTCTATAGATTAGTTACTATTACTTTAAGACTATCTACTATTTCCTATATACTATTAAACCTCGCCGCTATAGCCTTACGTTTAGTATTAAACGCCGCTATTAAATCGTCTACTTTAGTACTCGATCTAGCTTATACCTCTAGTAATTTGATCTTTCGCTTCTTAAACGAGTTAGACTCGCGCTCTAGGTCTAGTATACTATTAAACTATTACTTTAACTACTTTATATCTTTCTTAGCGAGGTTAGTAAGATTATTAGAAGCTATAGTATATTTACCGATTAGGTTCTTCTTAATAACGCTAGCTTAATATAGGCTCTTACTACTCGTCTAGTTTAGTACTAAACCCTCGCTTATAACTCGAGCCTATACCTTACGATTAGTCTTACTAGATCTAGCTTCTTCTATATCTTCTATAGCTTCTAGATTATAATCTATTTCTACCTATTCGTTAGTATTAAACTCGCTTTATAAGCGACTAGCGCTAGTAGAAGGTCTAGTAGAAGCTAAGCGATCTATAGCTCTATTAAAGAGCGCTTCCTTCTCTTTATCTATCTACTCTTCTTTAGTAGTAGTCTATTTACTAGCTTACTTCTTAGCCTTCTTCTTATTTATTATTATAATAATCTTATCTATCTTAATATCTATAGTACTTAGGTTCTTATCTTCTAAGATCTACTATAGTAGATTTATAAGCCGCTTACTAATCTAACCTTTATACTAATCCTCTCTAAATATTACTTACTTTAGGTTCTTTAGATACTTTAACGTTAATAATAGCTTATACTTAGCGATAGCCTTAATCTCGCCTTTATACTTATTTATATAAACTTATGATATCTTATAGTAGAATAAGTACTCGTATAAGGTAAGGATTTATAGAGCGATTAGCTTAATATCCGCTATCTATTTAATAGCTCTATTTCTTAAAGCGCTACTCTTATTCTTTCTATCCTTTATAGGCGTCTTAACTATTAGCTTATCTTCTACTATAGTATCCTTAATCTTCTTATTATCTTCTTCGTAATCTTCGATAGCTAGTTACTTATCTATAGTCTTAGTAGGCTCTAGTTATATCTCTTCTATAGTAGCTATAATCTCTTAGATTTCCTTACTTCTACTAACTATCGCCTCTTACTCTACTAGTAGTACTAGACCTATAGGCGGAGCCCGCTTAGAAGCCTCCCGCTTACTAGTTTCTATACTCTTAGTAGGTATAGAGTATAATAAGTCTACTACCGAAGGAGTAGCTATATATAGGTCGTACTAGAACTAAGAACTCTACTAGTTCTAAGTACTTTCTAACGCTAATTACGAAACTAACGGACTAAATTAAGAGCTCTATAAGGACTACTATAAGGCTCTCGCTATTAGTAATAATAATAATAACTACTAGTTATAGTCTATAAGTAAGCTAAAGTATAACGACTACTACTAAGACTATTACTATAAGTAAATAGAAGCGCTCGAAGGCCTATTACTTAGATATATATATAGGTCGATAAAGCGTAGATTCTTAAGCGAACTAGACTATAGAAATAGACTAGATCGCGATAGCTACTATAGTAATAGTAACTAAATACTTAACGGCGAGTTTAGTATCTATTATTACCTTAATAGTATCTATAGTAATAGCGTATATAGTATATAAAAGAGCGGCGGCGAATAGGTCTATTCTTATCGCTATAACTACTATAATAAAGCTAGAAGATAGCTACTTTAAGCGAGGCTTCTATATATACTATATAGTAGATCTAGCGAGTTTTATAACCCTTTATAATAATTATAAAACGAGTATAAGTACGTTAGTATATAATTACGGTCTATCTTACTAATAGTCGTCGTTTTAATAGTATCTATATAATTAGAAGATATATAGTAAATAGTCTCTATCGTACGAGCTATATACGATAGTTAGGTTAAGCTTACTAACTTTTACTTACTTAAACTTAGGCTTCTTCTAGCCTATTAATAATTAGTATACTTATAGACCTATTAAACCTTAGAAACTAAGGTTTATAGGGTTCTTAGATTGTACCGATCTACTTAACTAGCCTATGCGTTACGAGGGTGGCAGGCACTGTGTTGTAGGTCTGGCTGGTGGCAATTTATTGTGCTATAAGGATTACTGAGAAGGTTTGGTTGCTAAAACGCTGGTCTATGGCGTGAGATCAAATTTGCTGGAGGGAACGGGCTGACTCTGTCCGCTCGCTACTGTCTCCTGCTTGGCAGAAATCAAATTTCGGCAACGCCTGCGAAGAGACTTTCTCGAGTTCGCTTCGTCGCGACACGTCCTGTCATTTCTGAAAATCAAATGTGCGAGGAACATCGCCGCACAGAGCGCGCAAAGACCGAGACATTCAAATCGTCAAGAAGCTGGAATGTCAGAACCGGTTCGTTGCGAGAGTGGGCTCTCTCCGCAATGCCACGCGAGGAGAGAACGAGCGAGGGGCATGTGTGACGGTTTCAGACTTGTCGCATGGCGTGTGATAGCGCAAGGGCGATAAGGAATACAGTACGGCATCATTCTTCAGCTTCAACACATCGGCCTTACTTCATCATTGTTCTTGCTGGACCTTTTGCTATGTACAGGACAAGTCCACCAGTGTCCAGACTCCCACACGCCAATACATTGCGATCGGCCTTTGCGTGACGTACGAAACCAAACCTCTCCCGAAACCTGGGAGACAACGTGCCGAACGGCAACGAGGGTATCATCAAAGATAATCATATCTTCCATCTCTTCATCACAATCATGATTCATCGACATCATAGCGATCGTGCTCTTGCCATGGAACGCCTTCGACAATCACACGGCGCCTAACCGGAGGAGCCAGCAAGCAGGGGACGATAGCGCGCGTCTGGTTGTGGTGTGTCAGTATGAGACGCAGCAAAGCTATCAGATCGAGCAGGTGAGGACTCACCTCTTTACCACCCAGACCTTGGCACTAGGCCCGCATCCGTGAGATTCTTGAAGTGCCATTCCGGTGCGGCCTCGTTCTTCCAGGTCCAGAAGATCCACCCGGCGGCCTTCTCATAAGCGGCGATTTGTGCACCAATGAAGCCTTTGATGTTGTTCTTGTCTGTCTGGCTGAGTCCTGCGACAGTTCCGGTGGCCTTGCCAGCGCAATTGCCGATATACGAAGAGCCTTGTCCGTTCTTATTGAATGTGCCATCGTACCTCGCGCCGACATTACGACCATTCAGCCACTTTGCGCAATCGGTCATGGCTCCTGACCACTCGCCAGCAATGGTCCATTTGTTGTTGGATGCCATCTGGCTGCCAAAATTGGTTGCGGTGTTGAGATGGTCCTGGTAGCTCATCTGAAGCTCTCCCGAGCTGAAAACCTCTTGGGACATTATTAGTACGTGATGAACGCAGAAAAGTTCAGAAAAGACTGACCATAATGATGTGTGTCCAGGAGTAGGTTCTGCATGCCTGCGCCCCATGAGTTCCACGATGTTACACCCATGAAGGCGTCATGGAAAGTCACAGCAACGGGACTATTGCGAAGGTTTCCCCAGCCGTCATAGTAGAATTGGCGAACAACGTTCATGTCGAGAGATGGCCCCATCGGCTCATTGAGCAGCTCAATTGCAGCCACTGCAGGATGATTGGCAAAATCATCTCGAATCTTGTTCAAGGCATTCTTCGTCTGGGTAACAGAATTGCCTTGAGTCCAGCCTACTGGCCCGAGTTTCCCTGAGTTGTCGAACCCATTCTGGCTCAATGGTGCTCCGTGAAGATCGATCATCGCCTTCAGACCATGGTTGTTTGCCCAGTCCAAAGCTGTGGCGAGATATTTGTATGCGCCGGAAACGTAAGGATCGCCGTCAAGCGGAGTCACAGACCAGTAGCCGACTGGAATGCGAACGAAGTTCAGACCGTATTGTTTTATAAGGGCGAAGTCGTTTTCGGTGTAGAAGCTGCTCCAGTGTTGCTCTAGGCGCTTCGAAGCCTCGGTCTTGCCAAGGAGCTTGGTATAAGTGTATTCTGGAGGACCAATTAGGCCATAGCTTAGACAAATGCTTTTTGCATCAGCATACCATCGACCGCTCCGGCAGGGCCTGCCTCAAAGATGGAAGGAGTTATCCATGGCTCGAGTACAAACCACCCGCCCAAGTTCACTCCCCGGACCTATGTACGATGAGTATGGTCCACGAGAGGAAGTACTATCAGGATACTTACCTTCTGTTGTCCAAATGCAAACTTCAGAGCCCTTTCCTCTACAAGTGGTGCTGCCTGGCCGAAGCTCCCGAGCAACGCGACTATCGCTGTACTGAGCTGAATGAAGCCCATATTGCTAGAACAGAAGAGAGTGTTGGAGATGGTCTAGAACACGGGATGGGAGATTGAAGATTAACAAAAGTTGTCGTGCTGTAACCAGCAGCACAAGATACGCAAAGTCTGTGACCACGCGAGCGCACGTTGCCGTATGGAAAACGAGGTCGTAAAAGTATACATGGAACAGGCCACCCTGCCCTTATGTATCAACATCAGCAAACAGAGTCATTACCTCGAGGTCCCCAGCGACGGGTATGACAGCACAGCCAGCACGTCAAGATCGTCGAAAAGAACTGCTGGAGAGCCAGTATTCTCCGCAAAAGGCATGGATGGTTGCATCGCTTCACTGCGCGAGGAGGCGCCACGACATAGATCCTTGCATTGTTCTCTTGTGACCTCTGACCACCGCACCGAAGAGCTGCCATAGCGCACGGTGGAATGGCCGGGAACGGTCAGAAAGATCTGCGGTTCATGTTTGGAACCTTTCGAATCATGAGAACCATGTCGTAGCGTCAGAAAAACTCCCAGCTTCGGGCGCAGGGTCGAAACTGGACCTGAATATGACGGTTGTGGCTCTTTCAGGTACGGCTAATGGTTGGGCACGAGACGTCCAAGAGGTGCTGCGGGCTGACAGCAGACCGCAACCCGGAAAGCCGCCGAGAGAAATCCTACTGTCTGGAAACAGGGATCTGTTTGATCGTTGAAAAGGCGAGTAAGAATTCAATGACCGGTACGTGGTCAGTTTGTGGCAGTTGTTTGAGAACGCTGAGTCGTGACCGTTGATGCCCACATTTTCATTACTAGATGCATCACTCAGAGGAGGCACGAGCTGCTCTACTGCAAATGGCTGAGTAGACAGAGAATGGTAGGGCCGGCTGGCAGATCTCAGCGGCTCGGCTACAGTCCTCGTAACGTGTAACTGCTTGAACCGGAGATGCTAGGGTGTGTGTTTTGTACATAAACAAGGAAGCTGTTTGCAAAAGAAGGCTGTGGATTGGCTAGAGAGAAGCATTAAGCAATCTCGGTCGTCACTACCAAGCTCTACTATAGGTTATTGTAGCGTAAAGTCAGTCGTAGCTATAGGCGCGCTCGAGAAGCAGCCATCTTTTGTTATGCCTCGGTTGAGTCTAGCGCGAGGTCGGAGAATTTTTTTGACGACAGTCAGCCACAGAGCCATGTCTCTCGGAACCCAGCAGGATGAGGATTTCTTGGGCTCTGCTGGGAACTCGAAACGTTTCACCTGTGCAACTCAACTTACCCGACTCAACCGGATACTTGCTTTCTGTGCTGCCAGGAGCTCGTGTCGTCCACGCGAACATGTTTTGTGCTTTGGAATTCCGCTTCATTATTTCAACTTCGTCCGTTGCGCCGGAGCCGACTTTTCACGCGGTCGAGATGCAGCACCACAGCTCTCCCCGCAGACCTCATTGCTGCCGACAGGCGGAGACTTTGGAGAGCATGAATTGATCTGGAGATGTAACTCTGTACCGTTCGCAAAGGAGTGGAGGAGCTAAGATCGCCCGACTCTCAGGTCACGCAGATGAATCGCCAGCCAATCAAGACACACCATCGCGCGGCTTGATTTACAGGGCAGGTGATGGACTGGCGTCACTTTTCGCGGTCACAAGCACAGCATACTGGCCGATCTTCTTCTACAGACGGATGCTACGCTGTCAGAGTGACGGCTTAAGAGCTGATGAGTTGTCGTGCCATGCGGTATGACCCGACAAGTGTGAGCTCGGCGAAAATGATAGAGTCAGCGGCGCGCAACACCTGGTCGAAAGTAGAAGCTGCGAGTCGCATTTCCTTCTGTTCGACTTATGTTAGTGACAGCAGCTGACCGCCTGACCTCGCTGCCGTGCGCTGCAAGACTGATAGCACTTTTGACGCAAACTTAGAGGCGTAGCTCATGATATGGCCGAAGCCGAATTGCCAGACCAGCCCACCGCCTGAACGCACGTCAACACCGAAGTACATCCTCGACGAAAGCTTTACGAACTGAGTGGCGCCTTGGTCGGGTCCCAGGCACAAGGCTCATACTTGTCCGTGTGTAGAGCAGCCATGTCATCCTGCCGGTTTCGACGCGGGTTAGCAAAATACCAGAGAGCTTCCTGAAAGTCGGTTGTATGCATACCTTCGAAAGCTCAAAATCATACAGGTCCTTATTCTCCTCGATACGCTTGTGCGTAACACTTTTAGGCAGTATCACGAAGCCTTTCTGCAAGCCCCAACGAAGCAAGATCTGGCTCGGAGTCTTATTGTATTTGGCGACAAGCGGCTTGAGTAGTGGGTCGTCGAACCTGGTCGCTCTGACAAGTGGTGAATAGGCCTCAAGCACGACGCCGCGCTTCTCGCACCAGTCCACGATATCTTTTCGAGCGAGCCATGGATGCAGTTCAATCTGCGAACGGTATCAGTAACTTGCGACGTCCAAATCTCATGCTGCCTTTCCGCACCTGATTGACGCTCAACACACCAGCTTTGTCTGGATTCGCCTGTACATCGGTCAGTTTGAAGACTGCTAATGCCGTCCGAAATCAGTACACACCTTCTGCCATTGCTCCAGTTCGTCGAGATGGTGCACGCCATAATTGGAAACACCAATGCTTCTGACCTTGCCCTCCTCGACGGCTTCGACTAGAACTTTCCACGCGCCCAATCTGCCTTCCTTGCCACCGTATGCTGGAAACAGGTCAGTGTCAGTAACATGGATCGGAGGTTAGATGGCTCCGCACGCACGGGCATGAAGCAAATAGAGATCAAAATACTCGAGGCCTGTCTTCTTCAATGACTCGTCGATGCAGGCTTTGGCATCCTGGTAGTTTATGGACTTGGGCGGCACCTTCGCTGAAAGCGATCAACACAAGGATTAGCAGGTGTCTGATAATGCACAAGATGATGCCAGACTCAGAGCCTGTGACTTGGTTGCTGTTCGAAACACCACGAACGTAGCAATTGGTACGCTCAAAAGTCGGTCGATTGATCACTTTGTTAAACTTACACGTGAAGTACAATTGGTCGCGAGGTATACCAGACTTCAGCATGCCCTAGGATATCTCTCAGTCGAAGTGATAGATAAAATTGGCGATAGACCGGCTATACCTTCGCAGACGGCTCTTCGTTCCTGTAGACCGTAGCGCTGTCTACATGGCGGTAGCCATTCTTGATCGCATGGTCTGTGACATCTTCGGCTACGTCTGCGGGCGTTTGATACACACCCTTTAAAACAAAACTCAGCAGGTGAAACACAACCTTGCCAAAGACAAGTCGGTATTGTACGGCCGTAACAGAATTTGATGCGCGATTCGACCTCTCAGGAGGCATTCCAGGGTTCGATGATCAAAGCTCATAAGGCTGGTGGCTTGCAGGGGCTGGCCGGAAGGCTGGACGGGAGCAGTTGTTATCTATAGAACAGTTCTAGATGAACTTACATAACCTAGCATGGGTATCTCGTGGCCAGACAGCAGCTTGACCTTTGTGTTGATGTCCAATTTCGCCATGGCTGGGATGCTGGTTGAGAAGGCTCGATGTGGTGATCGCGAGGTCTGTCTCGCAAGGATAGTGACTCTGCGAAGAGCGCTCATTCCAGGTAGCGAGAAGCAGACACGGTCCGACGACAGCTTCGTCAACAGCAAGAATCGTGTTTCGATGGCGATGAGGGCAAAAGCAATGTTCATTCACCTGGATTGCATCATTACTGTTCACGAGAGACCCCACATGCCGCATTCGAGCAGGGATTTTGTGTGGAGCTCCATGACTCGGCTTCGACTTCGACAATCTTGACAACAGACAATTGCTCAAGCAAAGAACACCCAAGATGCGCTTGATCAAGCAAGCCATTGTGCAGAAGGATGGCTCCGGCAGCGCGACTCTGCTGCCGGAAGAGCCTGAGGATATGGTGAGCATGTTAGTCCCTGCATCTGCGCTCTATCTAGCCAGATCTAATATTTTCGACAGTGGCATGCCTATAACCTGATACGACCTACCGACCTGCTCCGCGCATCTGCAGTCCGCAAAGTTGTCACCGAGTCTGGATCTGGCGCTCGATCCAACGAGCGCGTGCACATGAATCTTACGATACGCGTCACGAAGCTCGATTTCGACCCTCAAGCTGGACAACTGCATGTATCAGGACAAGTAGCTGAAGAGAACAAATGGGTCAAGCTTGGCAGCTTTCATACTCTAGATCTCGAATTGCAACGGAACTTCACTCTAGAAAAGGCGGATGGTTGGGACAGCGTAGCTTTGGACACACTGAGGGAGGCGATTGATCAAGACAAGAAGGCTGTTCTGTGGGCGGTCGTCATGCAAGAGGGTCTAGCGAACATCTGCCTCATAACGGAACATCAGACGATTCTTCGGCAGAAGATTGAGGTCAACCTACCCAAGAAGCGCGCGGGCTCCTTCGACCACGACAAAGCCTTGGAACGTTTCTACCAGACCACATTCGACTCTCTACTGCGGCAGATAGATCTCGCCAACCCCATGCCGCTCCTGCTAGCGAGTCCTGGGTTCACAGCAAGCAGCTTTCAAAGCTTCATCAAGAAGCAGGCCTCTACAGGAGCGAACAAGCAGCTACAGCAACTCGTCTCCAAGATTACAGTCGCCCATTCTGCCTCGGGGCATCTCCATGCTCTAGGCGAAGTGCTCAGTAGCCCTGCAGTTACGAGCAAGTTAAGCGACACAAAATTTGCAAGAGAAACACAGTTAATGGACAAATTCTTCGAAATGATCAGAAAGGAGGACCAAAGAGCATGGTATGGTCCCAAAGAATGCGAGACCGCAGTAGAGCGAGGCGCTGTCGGCAAGGGTGGTAGCGCACTACTCATCTCGAATTCGTTGTTCCGTAGTCAAGACATCAAGACTCGCAAGCGCTGGGTCAAGGTGGTCGATGATGTGAAGGACCAAGGCGGCGAGGTGAGTATCCTGAGCAGCATGCACGAGAGCGGCAAGCGACTAGAGAATCTCGGAGGTGTTGCAGCTATTCTCACGTATCCTATCGAGGATCTCGATGAGGGTATTGAAGAGGTGGAAGGAGGAGAATTCCTTCCAGACGACGATGATGATACGAACGGCTACCCAGCCCATGGTATAGAGGGCAAATCACGGGTGGACTTAGACTTTGAGATATGAATGATGATCATGATGATTTATGAGGCACTATGACCGGTACATGTACATTGCCGTTATGAGGCTGGCTTCTTGCTACAATCGCAGCCCTGCTTGCCATCTTATAGTCACGCTCGTCACATCGCAGATCGACGTTGCAAAGTGCTGGACTCACACTGAGCGACATGAACTGTAGCACAGTCGCTGCTCCTGCCATCATATCTGATATCCACCAAGGTATATCGTTCCTGCTTCGCGAATTGTGGCCTAATTTGCCCTCTTTTTCCGAGGGGTAGTGGTTGAAAACGCCGTCTTCCTCCGACTTTCCTTTCAACCTCAGATTTCTGGCATGCTGTCAAGAAACACAAGAAGACTATTTACCTCCAGACTCGCCATCTTCAATTCCTACCAAGCCATACAAGCTCCAATTTCAACCTTCACGCCAATCCAACAAACACGCAAAATGTCTGAAATCCAGCAGATCTCGACCCCAAAGGCCGCTCAGCGTAAGGACTCATACCCGCCGCTAAATCACTGTATCTAAGCTCTCGAAGCTAATAATTGACCCTCTCAAGCTGTTGCGCCATACGTAGGTACCTCTCATGCTCTTTGGCCGAGGGATTGAAATGCACACAGATAGTGGCGCTCTTGTCCCTGGTCCTACCCAGATACCCCAATGCCACATCCGAGACATCAAGCAACCATCGGTACCGAGACAGGCCACCTTAGCTGACTGCAACCTCTCACTCTAGTCACAAGCTGTCAAAGCTGGAGGTCTCATCTTCGTTTCTGGCCAGATCCCAGCTGCTGCAGATGGAAGCCTGGTTGAAGGCAGCATCGCCGACAAGACTACAGTCTGCTGCGAAGGTCTTAAGAACATCCTCGAGGCAGCTGGATCTTCGATTTCCAAGGTTACCAAGGTGAGTCCGGTAATGCTTCCGGACCTCAACCACCCAGATTTTTTCTTGCTGTTGCATTGTCTTGAAAATTGATCGACAAATGCTTCGCTCTCCGACTGGGCTCCACTTTCTGTGCCACGCTGCAGCACGTGGGGTCATGCTTTTTTGGATCGACAGGATGAAGGATCTACATCTTTCGCACGCGTGCCACTGCAACGTCCTAATGTGATTTGAACGCACTATACACGCGGTGCGAAGTCTAGTTGATTGTGCTAACGAGCATCGTCGCCAGGTCACTGTATTCATTACGTCTATGGACAACTTTGCTGTGAGTGTTGCATTTCCGAGGACACTATCCTACAAGTGGTTACTAACGCGAGGCGTAGGAGATGAATTCGGTGTACGAGAAGTACTTCGGCCAGCACAAGCCGGCTCGTAGCTGCGTCGCGGTCAAGGAGCTGCCAAAGGGTGTGCCTGTCGAGCTTGAGTGCATCGCTCTTGCTTGAATGAAGTGAACGGCGTAAAGAGGATGGTTTAGAAGTCTTTGCTGGATATGGTACAATACAGTAAGACTGTCTATACAAAAGCCACAAAAAGCAACCCAAATAATGTTAGATCGCCGCCATCGCAGCGTCGTATGTACAAACTCCATGCAAATGCTGCGATCACTGTCGTCTTTCGAAAATGCTGCAAAAACGCCTTCCTTTCTAGCAGATATCCGCTGCTTCCCAATGCATAAAAACAGATCATATATCTCGTGAATCGAATGAAATCGGGGTATCATCTTTTGAGTCCCAAGCAACCAGGCAAGAATATTTGAGCGAGCGTCCAGGGTATCATCGAAAAAGCAGAAATCGCAGAACCATACCCGTCTAAAATGCAAATGCAGCCGTTTCGAATATGCAATGTCGTTGAAAGCAGATGTAACGCCGCTCCATGAGTGTCGTATCGTCTCAAGAAATTTTATTGATCAAGCGCGAATCGATCGCGCGGGTTGTGGCAATCCATCCTCCCGACCATATAGTCATGAGAGAGGCATGAATGCGAAATGTACAGGCCCATCTATGGGGCTGGAGAATTGTGACATCGAAGCAGGTGTGAGTCCGGCTGTCGTTGGATGCGTCGTCGTAGTTGCGGCTTCGAGTTCTTGCCATTTGCGCGCGGCGTGGCGTGCAGGCCAGCGTTCTTGGATTCCGAAGTCGAGCATCTGTTAAAGGTATCGTCAGTGATCTTATTTCCAGTCCATTCGATCGATGTTCTTACCTTCGCACTAATGATCTCCCATTTGTACTTTTCCCAGTACTCGTGCGCCAGCTTCAAAGCCTGGACGTCTTGGTCTTCCCAGATTCGAAACTTCTCGCGCAGACGCTTGTAGCGCATCTGAAGAGCTGCGACTTGGAAGTTCTTGCCCTTCTCGGTCTGAAAGCGAGTCGCGATGTCCTTCCATGGCAGGTTTTCGTCCTCTTTGAGTTGAACGAGGAATCGATCGTCTTCGCTCAAATCTGCTGATGCGACTGAAGAGGTGCGCTTTCGTCGCTTGCCGGCGGACCCAGGAACATCTTGTTGCTCTTCTTCGTCGCGCTTGCGCTTAGCAGCCGCGCCTACTGGGTTGGGCGCAATGTTGGTGTATGGCCTCCTAGGCTGCGGCTGTCGAATTTGGGGAGGACTGGTGGTTCCGAAATGATCATCTGTAGGATACGTCTGGAAGACGTTGGGAGGAAATGTAGAAGTCACTGGTGGTGTTGGTTGACCGCCTGCTGTTGTGTATTGGATGCCTTGAATGCCCAGACCGTTGGTTGTCCATGAAATGGAGTCAGCTGATGGGCCGAAGGTGCTGGGACTGCTTCTTGGCCGGCCTGGGTCTTTGATCGGTATTTGCTGTGGCTGGTGAGGAAGTCCAGAAACACCATATGGTGCCATTGTGATAGCCGGAACTGATGCGCGAGCATAGTGCGTCCATGGCTGTGATTCGACCGTTGATGTTGGATATGGAGTGATATAGGGATCATTGTAGGCATACTGCTGCAACGTTAGCTTTACAGTTTATCGATTTTCAAAGTCTGATAGAAGCTGAATTGACCGCCTTACCATTGATTGAGGATCTGCTGGCTGACATACTGAACTCGGCGCATATCCCCATTCAGCAGCTCCCATATGTTCTGGGTCGATTGTGCCAGGCAAAGTAGGAAAGACCTGACCAGAAGTCATGATGTCCGTAAGAGAGAATACGGGAGGTGTTGTGTTGGTGGCAACAACACCTCATGGAACGGGTGTGCCGGGAGGATCAGACTTGTCGTAGATCTTGCTTGCAGTGACGGCTGGCGGGAAGCCTAGGCAGAGGCAGACCATGTTGTGTGAGACGGACATGTTGGTGGATAAGTAGGAGCGCACATCGCTGGTCCAAGCCTTGACTGCCCATCGACAAACGTTAGGCACGATGCAAGCACGGACGCCAGGGCTTAGGTAGAATGGCAGGCGTATTTTGGGACAGACGGGCGGGCCTCAGGAGCCGCGCTCGCGGAGATTTTCGCGACACCAGGACGCCGCAAGGAAGAATAAGGTGCTGTCCTGTGCGTTGCCCGGCCTGTAATGCAGCAAGGCTCACGGTTCCTCGCTGCTGATGTCCATTTTGCCGTCTTTCGCGCATCAATGATCCCTAATTAGCTCCCATTTTCAGGAGCACACTTCTGCCATCAGAGCTAAAACATGCACGTCAAAGCCTGCCACAGATTTGCTTCCTGCGCTATCCTGTCTTCTGGAGCTTGACAGCGATGCTGACAGCCGTTTAGAGTATACGGAGCCTCTCCACCGAAATTAGGAGGACAGTGAGGCTCTGCTCGACAGACAGGCACATCCGTGACACTCAAGGCCACCCTGGCGGCGCAGCGATCAAGCGATGGGAGGCACGAGTCCACGAGAACGCCCGCCGGTTGCTGGGTCAGGACAGAACTCTCGATTGGCCAGGGCATGCTCTATCGCGAAAAAGCTCGCCGTGCTCCCCTCTGCACCGCCTTCGATATTTCCACCAAAGTGGAGAGCGCTCATAGTCAAAGTACTCGCCGTTGGGGCTTTGCCTATTGAACACTCGCGTCCTCAAACAATCGAATGGGTATGGAAGCACGATGTGTTCTGTGGGGAACATCCGCAGCAGAAGGAACTCTTTGTTGCTATTTTTGCCACCGAGGGCGGTTAGAGCCTCTCCCCAGGATTTAGTCCCTGTCCCTGTCCGCTCTGAGGAACTGCCCTTAAAATAGCTCGAAACGGTCTGATTGCCGGCTAATTGCTCGAAACTTGACAGGGCAAGGTCACCCGGCCGGCGAGCTGCCCTCCTTCCTGCAGATCGTGCTGGATGCCAGAACCTTGCTTCCACGAGCTCGACACGTTTAGGCACGTTGATCCTTCACCCACGTTGCCCGTCACAAAGTTCGACTTTCCCACGCGAAATGGAAACCCAGGCTGTTGATCTTTGACAATCTCTCCTATGAACAGGCAAGCGCTCGGTCCGTCTACCATTTCTCAGACGCACAATGCTTTTAGCACCGGGCAAGGCGGGCAAGTAGGATGGAAAGTCCATGTTCTTCATCTGAAGAAGCATACCATACGGCGCTTACACGTACCTGGGTCAACAGAGTATCCGATAGGTGTGCCACAGCGACTGCAAAACCAGCGGCTTCGTTTTGGGGATGACTTGTAGACTGCCAGGAAGCTTTTGCTTAGGTCCTCATTGCGGAAATCGAACACTTCGTCTGCTGGCACGAATTTTCCGTTCTCCTCCAATTCCAGCGGGCCTTGAACTCCAGCTGCTGGTTCTCGACTGACAAGAGAGACTTCCACTGTACGAGCCTCAGTGATAATAGCCTTGGCAGGCACTGCGCCGGTCGCCCTCCTGCAATCAGGGCAATGGCAAACAACACTCATTGGAATCCTCAAATCGCCGATATCTGCACCAGGATTGCGATATGGGCATGGAGATCTCGCTCCGAATTCAGGAACAGTGATCTTGTAACGAATCGCATTGCAATTGCAGCCTCCAGGAATGATGAAGGACTGCTTCGGAAAGGGTGGGGGGACCATTCTGGTGTTTCCGATCAATCTTGAAAGCAGAGGATGAGTGCTGTGATTCGCGATCTCGTGGGAAGTGTGAAATGCATCTTGTAGTCAAGATGCGGCTGACTGTGCCGTGTAGACGCACTTGCGCTGGATACCACCGGCAAACCCTAATGCTTACTCAAAGATCTGTCGCGACAAAAACATCGATACAGCTGTCACTGCTCAACGATCGTCGACATGAAACGTAGGGCATGATCTTGATGCGATCGAGCCAAAGAGACAACTTGAATGATCTATTTCGAGTATTCTGGAATAACAATAACTCTGCGAACATGCGAAGCCAGCCTTGCAGGATGCACAAGTTCTAGGGCACGGCTCTCTTGAAGATTAACCAGTCCCGATCAAAATCGTGTCGATGCCAACTCGGATCCTCAAAGTCTTGAAAGACAGGCCTGTCACGCTGATTGATGCGAACACAGGAGAGCTTGCTCAACTTCTCAGAAGCCATGACGATCGGCAATTGCTTTTCGAGCTCTTCGACATTATCATCGCGAACATGCAATATCTCCAGCTTCCGCAATGATTTTGGCAAATTATCCACCGAATTTGGTACATCAAAGGTAGGGTAATCGTCCGCGAGCTCGTCGTCTTCGCCCACCAGTGCTACAGCAGATATCGAGAGCTGCTCAAGCGAGCTCAGAGCTGCCAAGGCTCCCAGTGGAGGACGAGATGCCTCGTCAATATACTCGTACGAAAAGGCTTGAGTGGGATCCAATTTGACGCTCTTCAATCGGTGTCCGTGCTGCCGCAAAGCATCACCAATGCCATCCCATCGAATCTCGCAATCTCCAACAACGGCGCTTCCGTATTCGATATCCAGGACTTCAAGGTGAGAGCACCGGATCATGAAGTCTCGAAGACCTTCGGCATCTACAAGCGACTGCTGTAGTCGTAGCTCACGCAAGTTGCAAGGATGCTCCTCGAAGTTGTGCATCTCTTCACTTGTAATGCTAATCATGAAACCTCGAAGAGTGTTCAGAGTCCTGATTCGTGGCATGTATTTGACACTGACGATGTCGAGCGATCCTTCCGTATCATACCAGGAGAGATCCAGCGTCTTCAACTTAGGCAATATTTTCTCCGAGATTAGAGGATCACTATGCGAAAGTCTCGGCAGATTTCCAAGATGTTGCAGAAGCTCCGTGATGGGCAGGCGTTCGAGCTCATAAGGAAGCTGCAGATGCAGAGTCTGGAGATTTGTTGCCAGAACCAGAAGCAAGACCAGGTTGGCCCCTTCTCTGTTGCTCTTCAGACCTGCCAGTACACGATCAAGGAGTTGATTGGCATCGTTCAGCAGAACCAGCGGAGCTGCAGCCGCTTCGAAAGAGTTCCGTAGATCGTCCTCATCGGACTCTTCGTCTCCATCATCCTCATCTTCATCTTCAGCAATCTGCCCGGCTTCGATCCAAACAGTCTCAATCAATTTCGCCAACTCGGGCTTCTCCACCAAAGTTCGCAGCAGTAACCGAATCGTATCCTTAGACTCTCTCAGGCGTCCAGCAGGAGGGAAGATTGTCCGATACAGAATCGGTCTTGCTAATCGGCAGCATTGCTTATTGACTTTGCACAAAGTGGCAAGAGTAGTGTTGACATGAGCATCAAAGAATGGATTTCCGAAGTCCTCAAGATGGCTGAAGATGAGCCCCAGTACTTCTTCAGGAAGTACAGGGATAGCGCTCATGTTGGTAATTCAGACACACAAGACTCTGCCTACTGTTTCATTGCTGCGGACTCGCACAATGTGGCATACGTTACAACCAAATCTTCTGGGCCCCAAAACTTAACAATTAACAACAATTTCATCTCCAGCTAAATCGCGCGATCGTATACCGGATTCATGCATGTACCTAGGCGAGTGACGGACACCAAGAGCTGGGAAAGAGAGCTGAAGGATCGGGCACGCGAGAGGTGTGGAAGCCACGCAGTAGCTCGCATCTCCGGCGTCACAGATTCTCGGGAGGATTCCAACTTTAAAAGCTGAGTAAGGAAACGAGGCTTGAATACCATTTCTTCCGGAAACGATGTGGTTGGTTGTGGGGGCTAGTGACGGACGGACTGGTGGCCGGTCTTACTTCAATGATCAAAGTGCAAGAGGTTTGCAATGGGATTAATGCGAAATAGACGATGTATACCACGCTGGTAGATCAACATATTGTAAGATCGTCACCATGACTATTGATCAACATAAAGCAGTACTTCGCATTCTACCCAGAAAGGTTCAAGATTCGGACCCGAGAGATCAGCTTCATTCATCATTGATGTGGTGGATGATTAGCCGAAAGATCAGCAAAAGTGCAGCAAGACCACGAGGAGCTGAACAGGTTACCATGAGGGCGCTACGACGTTAGTTGCGTTGAGATTGATGAAGAATACGAGTTGACGGGCTCCGAGGACATGTAACGATGGGACCCTCAACTTCAGCTGCTCGAATCTAGGCTTGAATGGATCGCCGGAAAGTCAAGGCTCACCAGAGATGCGGCGATGGGAGCCAAAAGTTGTGACCTCTTGGACTGAAATTGTTTCCGCCTCAGCATCCTGCAAGCGATCAATCGGTGACACTGTGCATGCCTTGAATGGACCATGTACACAAGCTTCCGACCCGACCTAAGTTCAAGCATAGCATAACGAACCGCACCGACGAAGACAAGGCTCGCGATGAGAACGTGACCAGACAGACGGATGGCGACGTCCACTAGCTGTGAGTGACAACCTGACTGACAGCAACACAAACTGCGAAATCACATCGAGCCTCTAAGAGACATCGATATTGTTGTGCGAATGAGCCGGCAGTCTCGCTTTTCAACGCTCTGCCGCAAGGCCACCTTCTGAGGTAATGTTCTCCATGCTGAAATACTCAAACAAATCTGTGGTGATCTAGTGAATGCAAAACCAACCAACGAGATCGTTCTCAATCCCTTGATCGACAGATCTCTAAGGCACTCAGCTTTCATGACGATAATTCTGACCTCAAGAAAACCGAGAGTCCAATCAGCGATGCACTGTCCGAGGAAAACTGCAATGAGTGGTGTATTCATCTCAGCTTAGTCCTTTTAGTATGTTGCATAGGTGACTTGAGCCAGTTTCCAAAGGACTCGCAATCAGTACTCCCGTTCTCTCAAAGTACTACCAAGTCTAGAGAAGAGACAACCAGCAGTCCTCCTGGCGACACGTCTGGCAATACACTCTCCGGGGAGCAAGCACCTTTCCTGAGTTCTCTCAGCGTTCCGGACACTCCTGTTGACGATCAAGATCCTCTCGCAGACGACATTTCTTTCTTCGAAGAAGCTGCCCGAATTCCTAAGGCACTCAACTTTCGCGACGATAATCCTGACCATGACAGCAGGAAGAAGGAGAGTCCGATGAGCAATACAATCTCCAACGAGGGAGCATTACTTCCTGGGCTCACCCCAGCGGACCTGCCACCTCCGATTCCTCTGGTAACAAGCGTGCGAAACATCACAAATCCTCCAAGTCGAAGAAATCATCATCCGCGAGCATGCAGCTTACCATGCGTGGTGCCCGTCTCAACGGTGGCAGAATATCAAGCACCATCAGGGCTTCCAAGCCAAAGAAGACTGCAACAAATCCTGTATAAATTTCAACTTAGCATTTCTCTGGCTGACTTGTCCAGTTTCCAAAGTACTCGCAATTACTTTTCTTATTCTCTCAAACTTATTCCCAGTCTTAAGAGATACCTAGCAGCAACGAGGAAGCATCTCTCCTAGGCTCTTCCAGCGTTCCAGGTCCTGTCGACGATCGAGATCCTCTTGCGGACGACATCATCTCGAAGACACTGAACTTCCGCGATGATGATCTTAATCTCGATCAGTCTAAGGCCATTAGATTTATGGCCCTTCTTAGAAACAACATCAACAACGAGCAGTATACGTCCGACGAGCTGCCTTCACGGGTACCTTCTAGCGTATCTTTCGACAATCGGTTCGTCGAAGCACGTAAAGAGTCCAACGTGCCGCAACTCGCCGACGCGATTCTTTATTTCATCGATCAGCTTCTAAAGGAGCCTCAAGTCCGGACTCAACGACCTTGTGTTCACCAGTGTAGTAGCGCTCGTACTTTCAGCGATGCTCGCGTGATATCACACTGGACTGCCTTCGCTGACAACCTAGAGGCTGCCTGCAACGCTGAGAACATCGTATTCCATCGTCGGTTACTCGTCCATCCTGCAAACACATACGACGATCCTGTTATCGCTATGCTAAACTATTCGACCTTTATTACGCGCTCGAAGTACGACAGCTGTATCACAGACGATGATAATCCATGTATCCAATGCGTCAGCCGCTTCCTAGGTTCTTTCGCTGGCGTATTTGTTTCGATCTAGTACCCTAGGACCTGCAACGAGTAGTGGATTACATAAACCTTCCAGCTTCAAGCCACAGATAAGTGCAGTGAGTCTGGTAGACATGGACGTTATAGTTTCGATTCATGACTTTTGTACATTACACCCATCCAGCTATGTCGACGCCGAAACCATAGTCGCTATGCTGTATTAGACATACACATGATGATCGTCTTACCTTCGTCAAATTCTCCTCCCACTCTATCTTCCCATTCTGATCACACCTGCAGCGATCAGCTTCTGGATATTGGTGCGAATCGCTGGGTTCCGCATGTGGTCGTTCAGAGCAGCCGGGTCATTCTTGGCTTGCTGCAGAATACTCTGCATGACTGGATCCTGCAGAATGGCCATGATGTCTGGGTCTCTCTGGATGCGCTCTTGCGCTTGCTGCTCGGTCTCGCCTTCCCGCGCAGAGAATTGTGCTTCCAGCGCCTTTTGGCTTTGCTGCTCGATCTCGCGTGCATTCTTTCCATCAGCATCGTGCGCAGTTGCTTCCGCGCAGACGTCAAGACACTTGTTGTATTCCTTCATGGCAAAAAGTGCTTGTGCCTTGCGGAGGTAGGCACGGATAAAGTTAGGGTCGCGCTTGATGGCCTCGTCGCAGTCCTGGACAGCGCTTGGGAATGTGAGGAGCTTAATCAGGCATGCAGCTCGGTTTGAGTATCCTCGTGGATCTTCGGGAGCACGCTTGATCATCTCGGTATAAGCTTCCACAGCAGCCGGCCAGTCAGTCTCCTTGAACTTCTGGTTGCCAAGCTCTCGTGCTTCCTCGGCCTTCTGTGGGTCGATGTAGGCATCCTTCTCGGCCTTGATCTTGGCTTTCTCCGCAGTTCGCAGCTTGGTAAGGATATCTGGTGTTCGGTGCTCGGTGAGTGATCGCTGGTAGAATTCGACAGCGTTGGCAAGATCGCCCTTCTTTTCGTAGGCAGAGCCAATGCGGCCATAAGCCTTGGCAATAATCTTGAAGTCGGCAAATACTTCACGACCATGCTCAACCGCCTTCTGGCATGCCTCGATACATGCATCGTAGTCGCCCTTCTCGAAATTGGCAGCACCAAGGTTGGTGAGGTAGGTGATGTCCTTATATGTCTCCCAAGCCTTGGTGTAATGTGCAATAGCCTCGTCGAATTGTCTCTTCTTGTACTTCTCGGTACCCAGCGCCTTCTCCTTGTCGGCAGCCTCCTTCTGCTTCTTCTTCTCGATAGCCTCTTCATCTTCTGGCTCCGGTTCTGGCTCTGGGGCCTTCTTCGGTTGTTCCTGCTTCGATGACTGTGGTCGCACGTCTGGCATCTCGACATCCTCTTCCTTTGCATCGTGTTCAGCCTGGAATTTGGCCGCATCGCGGTCTGCATCGTCTGTTGGGTTCATCTGCATGTCAACACCGAGAAGCACGCCCATGACCTGCAGGAAGCGTGGGTCTGAGAACATCTCCTGCTGCATGCCTTGTGGGTTGTTCTTCAGGTTCTGCAATTTGGTCATGAAGGCAGAGTCGCTGAGCAGATGGGAGGTCTTAGGGTTCTTTGACAGCTTTTCGAACAGCTTTGGGTCATTGAACATGTTGCCCAGTCCTCCACTTGGGTCGATGCCATCATTTCTCGCCTCTTGCTCGATTGCGCGTTCAGCTGCTGCCCGACCAGATTTTGCCTGAGCGTTGTTTGGATCCAGCTTCAGTGCCTCGTCAAATGCTTGCACAGCGCCCATCAAATCTCCAGTTCCATGAAGCGCTGCTCCCTTACGGCCCCAGCCCTTGCTCCAGTCAGGCTTGATTTCTGTAGTCTTGGTCGCATCTTCGAGGGCCAATTCGTACTGTTTGAGTGAGGCGTACGCGCCAGATCGATTCGAGTAGAGGACGTGGTTGTTTGGGTCGGCTTCAATAGCCTGGGAGAATTTCTGGCTATAAAGAACAATTAGCATTTCCAGCACAACTCTGGTCGTATGCATGTCTGAATATTTACTTACGCTGCACCCTCAAAGTCCTTCGCTGCGAACAGCTTATTGCCCTCCGCCTTGAGCGCGTCTGCCATATTGGTTGATGTGAGTCAAAGTCAATTTGTGTCAATTATTGCACAGTGACTGAGATTGGTATTGAGTACTGTCAAGTGAAGTGGAAGGCTGCAAATTCAAGCTCTGTTGTAGTTTGGTGATGATCCCAGCCAGAGAGCTTCCCGAATCTTCGAGCTGCTCCCCACAGCTCGGCAACCGGAGAAACAGATCTTGGCATTCACGTGAAGCAAAAAGATTGACGAGGACACATTCAAGAAGAAACTGTCGCTTTATACGCGCATAGTGGTATCTCACAGGTCCCATCTCGCCCTTTCCTTCAATTCAAGACTTTCCCTAGGCCGCGCCTGCTTGCACGCAGCACATGTAACAAGAACATTATGTATCAGCTGATCCATTCTCAGTATCAGCAAAAGAAACCCTTCTTTCCCCTTTTGGTCCAAGGTCATCAAATCTCAGTGTCGAATTGTCGCTGCTCACTGCAGAATCCCGCCGTTTGTCTCTCCACTCCGTAGGGAGCGGAGGCATTGTCGCGGCAGATATCAAGCGAAATTGGCTTGAGTCTCTTCGAAGCCCAGATCCCTTGCTCGGGCGGCGAAGCAACGTCTTTGCACGCTCCTTCAATTTGTGTGTGCCTGAGCGCTTCAGCTTTGGCTCGTCCTGATCCTAGTTGGACGGCGTAACGCTGCGCTCTCGTCGGCTCATCAATCGTCCGAAGCCTTTGTGTTTGCCTCCCGGCGATTGGCTTGGTGCCAGGCTACCGGCCTCAGCGGCTTGGAATGAAGTGCGAATCGTGACTGTGCCTTCGCCACATTGTATATGTCGCTCGCCGCCACCAGCCTGGTCGTTGACGTAGAACGTGCTCTCTCCCAGCACCTCGTCCTTGAAGGTCTTGTCATTCTTCACAGTGAGCTTCAATGGTGCCGCCGCATTGCATTCAAGTCGTTTCTGCTCGTCTTCCCATTCTGCGGAGCCAGTCTTGGCCTTGATTGCCTTCGTCTTCAGCACTTCCTTGCTGCCTTGGTGGACATGGATTTCCAGCTTGACATCTTCAGGGTAGCCACTCGCGCTGAGGATGCTGATGTTGGCTGTGCCGATCTCGCCGCCGGGGCTTAGATTGGCTTGGCTCATGGAAGGCGTTCGCTGATGAGGCGTCCTAGGCGTCTGCAGCGACTCCTTTCCTGCAATACCATCGATCGAATTGCCGTGCGCGTATCCGTTCGCAGCTGTGCCAGGTCTACTGCTTCCATCTGCAGACTCCATGCTTGTCGGCCGCAACTCGGCATTTGCATCATCAGGTGCACCTTCCGCCGCACCGCTGACTGTCCTTCGCTTCAAGCCACGTCCGACGAATGTGGCACCTTTGAATATGCCTGTACCGACCTTGCCGACACCCTTGACTGGAGCTCCGATGATCTTGCCTGGCGCTGCGAAAGTACCACTGAACGTCGAAGATCCTTGTCGGGAGCGAGTGATGTAGTCTGGTTTGAAAAGCATCTTGAGACGAATCGCGCCGCTCTTACCGTCGAGATTCAAGATGACTTCCTGAGCTTGGAAGGGCTCGAGGATGTCCAAATTGATGGCTGCAGCTCCGAGGAAGTCTGCCTTGTCACCAAAGTCCCAGTCGTATACGTTTACCTCAAATTTGGCTGCTGTTCGGCTGCGAACAGGCACTTCAAAGAACTCGTTCCAAGACGGGTGCAGAGTCTTCTTCTGCTTGTTAGTCTTGTACACCTCCTTGCCGTCCAACACGAAGCGACAGAATGGATCAGAGTAGCCATTGCGATCTGCAGCTGGTAGATCAGAAGCATCAAGCACTTCCACGCGCAGGTTGCCCTGATTGTTGAAGGACTCGCTTGGGTCAAGCTGCATCTTGACGGGCAAGTATCGCATTGACACCTTTATGTTGTTGGAGTGGCCATGCGGATCCTTGATGGTGATCACCGTAGGCGTGTACAAGCAGCGTTTGAGGGTCTCCAGCGTGCTTCCAGAGAGCTTGGCCTTGATGTCATCGTCCTTATCGTCCTTGATGTCAGTATCAGAGACAATGCGCAACGTTATGCGAGACAAGTCCAATTCTCGGATCATGGCGTCACCAGTTTCGTTGAAGGTGTGCGTCCTACTCTTCGTCTTTGCGCTCTGCCACGCAGGATACTTCATGTCATCCATGAGCACCTGCAGATAGCTGCCAGTGTGTGCAAGCTCTCCTTCGTGGATAGTGAAGACGACAAGACCAGATTCTGTACAATGTCAGCGTGCTATCAGCATGAACGACTCGAAGGATAATTACTTACCATATTGAACGAGATCTTCTGCACCCAATCGAATCTTGGGGACTTCCGGTACAGCCAGCTCTGCCGTCTCGGTCTGCTCTTTTTCGCCTGCGGCGAGTGCTCGGCGCATCTCTGCTTCCTCGGACTTGCTATTTGTAGAGCCTGGTCGCAGACTGCTGATGGTACCAACAGTGCCGCTTCGCTGTGGTCTGGTCGGCGTGGCTGATCCGTTTACACCCTCGACGCTCTTGCGCGATCCGTCAGCGCTCACACGTTCAGCAGCCTCTGCCTCCGCTTCGGCCTCGGCCTTCTTCTCTTCGTCATCTTCCTCAGGATCGACGACGTTCAAGGTTGGGTAGAAGGCGACAGTAAAGTTGAGTGTGCCCTTCGGAGCGCCGTGACCGATGCGGAGTTGCGAGGTTATCACACCGTTCTTCGAATCGTGCACCGCATACTCGCCGGTCTCAGTCTGGTGAATGTAGTCGGCAGCAGCGATCTCAATCTGACCGAGAGTGCGGTCTCTGCCAAGGTTCTCTTCGTCCATGACCTCGACAACGAGCTGCTCGCGTGTTGAGTGCACTGGCACGTAGAATACTTCATCCCATTCGGGATTAAGGTTATTCTTGAAGGTCACAGTTCTGCCCTTTTGAATGCCAGATAGCATGACTCTCGCATACGGATCGGATTTTCCGACAGTCTCGAAGTTCTTCAAGTCCTTCGCAGACTGGAAGTGGAAACGCATGACACCAATTGGATCGACGTAGCCATTGCCCGCGGCGGAGCCTTTCAATGCAACGGGTTTCCACTCGATCTTCATCTGAGCACGGCCACTCTTGGTACCAGACAGGTTGTACCACTCTTGTCCTTTCTTCGTCATGTCGTACAGATCGGTAAGCTTGATCTGGTAGGATCCAATGATTGGATCCGTTGCCAGATCACGGTCGTCCTTGATCACCAGACCCAGTCTGGCCTTCTTACGATCAGTAATGAGCATTTCCTTTGTGGCATTGTCCCAGACGGGGTTATTTGTCCGTTTCAGCTTCCGCGATATCTGGACCTCCTTCCCATTAAGCAGGAGGACAGCATATGGGTTCAGCGCTCCAATCATTGACTTGCTGCCATCTAAATCCTTTGCTTGAACGACGGTGAACTTGGCAATTCCGGTGGTCATGTCCGGCGGTTCTGTGACTTTACCATCTGCGAGCTTCTGGCCTTCAAGCACCGGGAAGAAGCGGATATCGCACTGGACCTGGCCACGTGGACGACCGTTCACGATGACTTCAAGGTTTTGGTTCTCAAAGTCATGGTCCTTTTCGAGATTTTCCAGGTTGAATGATGCCACACCGAGCTCCTTGTCTTTGCGGTATTCATTGTAATCAAACAGTGCAATAGTAAGTGGGTCTCGCAAGCTTGTGAGAATGATGTTGACAGTCTCGTTCCATCTTGGGTTGGCATTCTCGTGCACTGTCTTGGTCTTGGCAAGCACTTCGCGGTTGTTGATGGAAACGGTGGCATATGGGTCTGGAGTGCCGGAGAATTTGTCTGGGTTCTTCAAGCCATGCGCTCCGTGGAAGTTGATCTGCAAGACACCAATAGCCTGGTCGACAGCGGAACCTGCCAGCATCTTCGCGAGCTCGATCGGGAAGACATTCGGAGCGTACATCATCGGTCCCAGATTTGCGTGAATCTGCTCCTGGATGAAAGTCTCGAGACCTGGGATGAAGTTGATGTCGAAACCCAACGTGTCACCGCCGAGCGGCTTGCACACGTAGTCAATGTGTGGCCTTTCGAGGAAACAGATCTCCACGCGTTCCACGAATGGGTAGTCGAGCATAAGCTTCATCTTGACACGCATGATGCCAGAGCAAGCCATGTCCTCAACAATCACGTCCAAGCCCTTCGAGATCATAGCCTTGCCAACTCGAATCTCAAGCACGACTTTTGGATTGATCTTGAGCTTAATCTGCCTTGCGGTCAGATCAGTCGTATCATTCGGTGTGAAGCTGAACTTCCAATCCATGATCACCAAGTCATCCTCTGCTCTTGGATATGTCTTGACATGCTCAAATCGTGGAGGCTGGGTGCCGAGGGTGAAGGACTTCATTCGCATGCTGTCGAGAAACGCGGGCGTGGACGTACTAAGAACCTGGTCGACCGAGGCAATGATCGATTTGCACAGGATTGGCGCGTAGATGGGCCAGAACTTGGACATGAAGTTGTTCATCCATCCAAGGGTTTCCACATCCGTCTCCAGCCTGTTCTTTTCGATCTCTGCTCTGACTTCGCTTCTCACATTTCTTCGTACACGTCGGATGGAGGTTCGATAATATGTGCTGCAAGCTGTCATGAGAATGAAGATCCAGCCTAAGCCACCTCCCAACACAGCGATAGTCCAGGATGTGAGACAGGCAAAGATGATGAGAGCAGCATTATGGTACCAGTCACCAAAGAACTTGTCGTCGATTTTGCCTTCGAGAAATGTCTGGTGATCTTGTGGGAGCATATCCTCCTTATCGGCAGGATTTCCAAATCTAGGTGCCCAACCTACTTGGGAGTAATCGTCATCAAGTCCCTTTACAATGTGCCCATTCGCGTCGGTGGTGGGTGTCGGCGGTGCAACAGCGCCCTGTGTGGTCGGCGGCGGCAAGTCGTAGCCAGCATCGTTGCCGTCGTCGGCGTCTGTGACCAATGCTGCTACCTGATGCTTCCTGTGAAATGTTGGGCCTGCTGCCTGTGCGCCCATTTTGTTAGCTATGCTACATAAAATGTCAGTCTGAGTTTCACAGCGTACCTCTCGCGCCTGTCGCGCCTTCTCCTCTGGGCTCGCATTGGGGTCGAACTCGAAGGCTGCGGCTCCCGCAGCGCGAGCATTATCCACGATGGCCTTCTCCGCGTCGGCGGCATCCACCTTGCTGCTCGGGTCCTGGGCAGCCTCCACCACGCCTTGGGTCTTGAGCTCTTGCTCCCGTCCTGCGGTACCCTCCAACATGCTAGCGGTGGCTACGGAGTATGGAATTGTAGCGGACTGAAGGGTGGAGCTGGCAGTGAGCTTCTGCCGAGCTCCTTGCTGTGTTGTACCCTTGGCTTAATATCCGGGATGTTGGCAGCTGGGCCTGGCGCGATCGCCTGGGTCGGGAGAGCTTAACAAAATGGTATTTCGAATGCTGAAGTGAAAAGGAGGAAAAGATAAGGAGCGTGGTGGGTGGGAGGCAGAATGATGTACATGTGCACGTCAAATCATACCGTGCTGGCGCTGGCGCTGCACAGCCAACAGCCAACGCGAGGCGCTGTGATTAACAGGTTGCGCTTGCGCTTGCGCTTGCGTACACTTGGGCGGGACAGCTCGCTAGGTTCACTACTGATCCATTGGCATCGACAATCTGCTTTATTGCCGTACCATGCATCAATGCCTTTTCTTGGCGACGGCAGCATCAATAGTATATCAAGAACCTTCCTCACCCTTTTCATATTCCTGCTCTCCGCTTCACGCCCTCCTGCCCTACTGCAATCGCTGGTAAGAGTACTTGTCTTCACGATCTCCACGAACTTTATCATCAATCAGACTTCAGCTCGCGCCACACGCCATGTGCATATGCTGGTCTGAGCTGGAGCACATCCTCGCCTATTATGCGCGTTCAAGCCACCCCAGAACCTGGAACGCTTTTCGGCCTTGATTTCCTTTGCGCAAGCACGTTTCCTCTCCTTGTACACTGCCACCACCTCGCGCTGTCCGACCGCACAGCAGGCACCCACAGCAAGCAGAGAGTGGTGCACAAGGGAATCGAGGCGATTTTTGTATCAATGAGCTGGTCGTTGCTGACGTAGTCGTACATCAGGTTTGTGCGATGATCCGGAGAAGAGTGTCTCGTTAAGCCCGCCAATGGCTGGGAAAATGCTGGCAGCAGTGTCTCAAACTGGCATACGCAGAGCACATCAGCTTTCAGCGACGACATTTATTTGTGCTTATGTCCGCTTTACGGGTCATATAGAGAGCTTCTTGCGCTGTCGAGCTGAGGAGAATGACCCTCTTCCCTAACACTGGCACGAGAACGCTCGGAGATACCTCATATGAGTCGGCCGGCAGGGCAGTAGCACATTGTAAGTACATATGTACATAAAGAGGTTTGTTCTCATTCTACATCTCGAGACAGCACCGTTGCAAGTGCGCACGTCAAGCTCACAACAAATCAAACAACAGCATAGCGAATATGGCAGCAAACGACAAAGAGATCGTCCTTATCACAGGAGGAAACACTGGCCTTGGCTTCGAGATCGCAAAGAAGCTACTCCGCGAACATCAAGGGCGTTTTCACATCCTGATCGGAGCTCGAACTCCGTCGAAAGGCGAGGCAGCGGCGAAAGACCTACAAGCCCAAGGATATCAAGATGTCGAATTCCTACCCATCGAAGTCACAAACAACGCCTCAATCACATCCGCAGCAAAATCTGTTAACAAGAAATTCGGTCGTCTCGACATTCTCCACGTTAACGCCGGCATAGCACCTGACAAAGACAAATTATCCAAAGTTCCCATCTCAGACCTGTTGATGGAAACTTTTCACACAAACGCCGCAGGTGCTGCACAAACCGCCGAAGAATTCATACCACTTTTACAGAAAGCAGAGAATCCGAGGATAATCTTCATGTCGACGGGCTTAGGAAGCTTAGATCGGGCAACGAAGATGCCTGCTGGGTTGAAGAATTGGCCGGCTTATGCTTCGAGTAAAGCTGCTTTGAATATGATTATGCTGTATTATCACTACAGCTATCCTGAGATCACAATTAATGCTTGTTCGCCTGGGTTTAGGGTAAGTGCGATTGCATTGATCAAGGTTTAGAGGCAAGACTAATGAGTCCCAGGCTACTGCTCTGAATAATTTTGGTCAAGGTGGTGGTCGAGAACCTGGGAAGACTGAGGATGGAGCGAATAATGCTGTCCGCCTCACACTACTAGGGAAAGGGTCAAAAGAATCGGGAACGCATACGGAGATGGATGATGAGACAGGCGAGGTCAGAACTGTGGCATGGTGAGATCTCTGGTCTATATGCAGTAAATTATGATGACCGGCCAAGCAGCTGGCTCATGGTCATACTCAAAAGACTTCTCATCAGTATTCTCAATCTGTCAATGCCAACAGCCGGCTTCTGCTTTCATTCCACCAAACACCTGCGTTGATGCTGACGCGCTCCACTGCACTCTAACCGAGCAGGAAGATGGAAGCACATCAGGTGTGACAATATGTCCTGCTCCCTGCTCACGGCGATGAAGACGCGACTCCACTGTCTACGCCACGTTGGCATATTGGACGACGACTGCTATAACATGATGTGCTGCTGCCAAAGCTCGGACTTGGAGATCAATGTCCACGAACCATATTGCTTGCTACTGGCATGCTGCTTGTTCCGGCTCCACAAGCAAGCGTCGAGTATGACTCTTTGCGAGATCTGGTGCCAGTGCTGGTGCTTGGTCGTCGTTTGCTACTGCTGTTCCCCGAGCGATCGCTGAGTGTCTGTTCTTCAGCAGACGGCAGTGTCTGTGTCTCGGTTTTGATCGGCTCAGCTGGTGTCGGGGAGTCCGTCACAGGTGCTCTGGTGGCAGATTGCTCCGGAGCGTCATTGACGACTGCGGTTGGCGATGAGTCTGTAGGATCTTTGGCTGCAGCTCTCCCCTTCTCTGCACGCTCGCGCTGAAGCTGCCTCATCTTCTTGGCGAACTCCGTTCGAGAGAAGAAGTTTTGGCGTTTTGGGGCCTTGGGATCGATGCCCAATGCTTTCTGATCGTGATTATACTCTGGCATGCGGAAGACTTCACCGCGAGGAGCGAATGGATCTCGAGTCGCCTCTATATCCTTGTTGTAACCGAGCCCATATGGGTGGTACATGCAGCCTCTTTCCATTGTGAAAAGCATTCCACATTTGTGGCCGGCGTAATTGAGCTCTTCACAACAGCCGATATGGCCGCGAAAGAAGCACGCGAAGCCAGCGTCGGGCTTGCACTTTCTACTAGGAGATAATTAGTGCTTGAACTGAGGGCCCAATCGAGGTTGACTTACCATGGCCAACAGGTTCCGGACGGAGGATTCCCTTCTTCTACAAAATGTTGTCCCATGATATTGCGGCGATTGCAGTGATGGATTAGTGTGTGTTGGCGAGGATGGTACTTGTTTGTTGGTTCGTGCGTGCGCGTTGTGCTGGCGAGAGATCTTGCCTATGTTGATGATCGTGAGAGAAGGGTCTGTGCAACGATGGCGGACTAAATACTCAATCGAACCCGCGCCTGTAGTCGTGAATACGATTTGTCGCCACCACTTTCTATACATCATTGCATACCGCAAAATCCGCATTCCCTGAAGTCACAATGTCGCCAGCGTCACTTGTGACAAGGGCAAACGGTCACATGTCGAGGGCTGCTGAGCGACCTCATGCCTTCACAAAGGTGAACTGCATCCACAAGAGCTTCATATAAGGCCGCCCTACTCCGGCCCATTTCTGTAATACATCGCCTGACGCATACTCAGCACAGCTCACAAGCGACCACGATGCCCATACGCGACAGGTTCAAGCGGGTCATCCGAAAGACTCAGGGTCTGCTCCACTCGCGAAGTGAGTCGGGACCTACTCAGACTGCACCGAGTCACGTAGCCGAACCGATTTCGAGGGATCCCGGACTAGAATACAGAGACAGAGGGGAAGATCCATCCAATCTACACCAAACCACGTACAGAAGCGCTTCAATACCTTCGACTTCTTATATGGCAGCTGCGGAGGCGGATCAAATATCGGAGAGCATGGATGTCGCTGGAGACGGCTCTGACACATCTGCAGGACCGATGGCAGAGATAGAGGCTGATCGGATTAAAGTCGAGGATGAGGACGAGGAGTACTGGGGGCCCGTCAGAAACATCACCGAGAGCAAGCTCATTGAGCTGGTAAAGTATGTCGCGGCGTCCAAGTCCACAAATGACTTGAGATCAGAGTGGTGCGTGATCAAGAAACCACGGGGAGCCTTCAATCAGTCGTACATTCTCGAGTCAGACTCTCACCAGCGACTCAACGTCAGAGTACCTGCTTGTGGTTTTCCATCACGGTGGAATGAGATCGATGCCAAGCTTCTTCGTGATACGGCCCTGGGCATGGAATGGATTCGCCAGAAGACAGGCCTGCCAATGCCGGAATTGGTGTCTTTCGACACTTCGATGCAGAACGCGATTGGTGCGCCATATATCCTCATGTCTTATATAAACGGCAGGCCGCTGAACGAGACATGGCCGGCGAACGGTGACGACCCCACAGAAGCTCATGCGCGGAGGCTCAAAGTGCTCAAACAACTGTCCCAGTTTGTGGTAAAATTCAGCTCGTTACAGTTCGACACATTTGGAGCGCTCAGCTTCCCAGATGGCGAGGCGAAGGATCCAGTCATAGACGAAGCATTGCGACTCACGGATGCCAACATCTTCACAGTAGACCGAGGGTTCGTTGGTCTGCCAGTCGATCGCTCCTTAGCAGAGCTCATTGCTACCAGAAAGACGCACGCATGGGACGTATGCGAGGAGCGAAGAAAGAAGTACCAGGATCGTGCCTTTGCGAAGAGCCTCCGAGACGAGAGCGACGTATCTCTCGAGTCAAAGAACATGCCTGATGTGGTGGCCGGATATCGTTCATTATGGAATTTGATGCAAGATGCGTTCTTGGCGGTAGCATGTCTTGGGACCAACGAGCCGGAGTTCGCTCTGATGCAGTCCGACTTCAATCCTCAGAATATGCTGGTTGATGAGGACCACAACATCGTTGGACTTATTGATTTCGACTGCACAGAGGCGATAGCAAGGCAGATTGCATGGTAAGCTGCAAACATTTGAAGAAATTCTTCGGTCGTTCGCTAATCATATCGCAATGCAGGAGCTGTGTACCTCATTGGCTCGCTGCAGATGTAAGTATATTGTATATCATGTCGCAATGGCGTTTGCCTTGTATTGCTTTGCTGACGCTGCTCTCCCAGTGGAATGACGACTTCATGTGGCCGGCAGAGGCTGGGACCTTGCACGACATGATGCCAGAAGATTTCCCCAGGTATCGCGCAGAGTACTGCCGTCTCTTGAAAGAAGTCTGCGCAGGCGATGAAACCCTCTCTGATCATCGATTCTCCTCAAAGAGCCATATCTATCGAGCCCTCCTGTCTTCATATGAGACTTTTGACAAGATCAAGAGCTTCGTTACCAATGTGATGGTGGATGTACTACCGAGGAACGTGAAGTCTCTGGACCATTACGCCGCAAGGATTGGAAAGAAGGGATTCCTGGGCGGCGAAGAAGCGTGGCTGAAGCAGCATCTAGAGGAGTTTCTCAGGCCTGAGTCCATCATTTGAGCGCTGTTCTCCCGGCGATGACTTCGTCTTGCGCTTCGACGAGATCGATGCGGATCATGCAGAAAGGGTGACTTCGAGCTGGTTGGAGGACAGAAGGCAGTGTGCAGGAGGGAAGTCGAAAGGGGCATTCAGTTAAGGTTATCTGCTGATCCTTGCTTCTCACGTGGCTGTCGACTTCACCAAATACATCATCAGCATCCCATCATAGAATCAGACATTCTTCATCACAAGTTCCTATGCACTCATCAATGTCCGATATGGCGCAAGCATCATTACAATGTACAGCGTCGCAGACCTCCGCGCATCGGAGTCTCATCAGCAAGACGTTTCGCCGGAGGCCAGCGCGCGATGGCGCTAGGCCAAGACATTGAGAACGGCAAATCGGCTTACCTCCAAGGGTAGAAAGACGCGAGATGTGTCAAGGAAAGTAGCGTGCTAGGGAAAAGTACATCTACAATAGAGGGATTTCGCCGCACTTTCTCAACCGCTATCTGAGCGCTATAAGGAGCGCTATATAGCCTAATCGAGCCTAGTATATAATATATTTCCGTCTCTTCCGTATATCGTATATTCTCGTATAGATATCGCGTTCTATATCGCGTACTACGCGTAGATAAGTACTATAGCGGTCGTAAGGATATAGTTACTAGCGATTATCGCTATAGTATAGACTAAGTATAGAGACTATAGTTTCTACTTATAGCTAACTATTCTAATCGCTTTCCTAATAGATTTAATAGTATATTACCGTTTAGCGGCTACTATTAGTTATTAAGTCGATATTAGAAGTATAACTAGACCTTACTATTACTACTTAGCTAATTACTACGGATATAGGTTTAGTAAGATAGAGATTCGCTTTTTATCGACTATATTACGAATTAATACTATTATATAGTCTAATTAGTATATCTACGATCTAATACTAGTATTCTATATAACGTATTATTAACTATCTTATCTATATTACTAGAAGGATCTATATAACTATTTTAGGCGACCTAAATACTTCCTATCTATAATCTTCTTAGATATAATCCTCTATTTAGAAGAATAGTTTAGAGACCTTATATACTAGTACCTATAATTAAGGCTATACTATAATCTATAATAATTTATAAGAAGTACTAAATATACTAGATATCTAGATAGATTCTAGGGATTTATCGATAGTACGTTTTAAGATACTATAAGGCCTCTTCGATTAATATATAATTAACGAATCTACTATATAGGATATAAGAAGAAGTATAGTTATAAGTTCTAAGATATTATTACGCCTAACGGTATACTATTATCTCTTATTAGCCTATTCGAAGGCAGATCTAATAACTAGTCTATCTAGTACGAATCTCGTATTCCTAAGTAGATACGAAGAATAATAGTAAATAGGCGTATACTATATCTTTATAGTAATCTAGTA
>JAASFE010006118.1:111837-139223 GCA_013365205.1 Pseudocercospora cruenta
AAATATCGAGAGTAAGAATAGAGATAGAATATATCTTTAGAAAGACTCTATAGTTATAGAGATAGCTAGGCCTTACTAAGTAGTAATATATAAGTAATTAACTAGTCTTATTATATTATTTAATAGCGATAATACTTATAAATCTCTATACGTATCTACGTAGTAGTAATTAGTATACTACTCGCTTCTAAACTCGACCTCCCTCTACTATAGAATATCTCTATCTATATAGTAATATACTAGAGATAGAAGAACCTTACTATCCTTACTAAAAATATATAAGAAAGCGGAGGTACCGATATATTACTAGTACTTTAAATAGGACCTAAACGTTCGAGATAAGAGAAAGAATAGTATATCTTAGAGGTCTAGCGACCTCTATAGAGGTTAGCTTAGTATTAGCGGAGATATATATATAAGCTAAGCTAATACTCTTACCTATATATTTTACTACTACGTAATACCTATGTCTATATAAAACTATATATACGCTTTATTATCTATATAAGAGCTATAATATATTTTTATATAACTTTATATAACTAAAATTAATAATTTAATAGCTATAGAGCGAAAGTAATTAATATATAGCGCTATTCGAGCTAATTATCGCTTAAACTATAAGAGATCTATACTTAGATCGAATAGATCTATATCCTCTACTATAAACTTATATAGTTCTACTTTACTATAAGTATTTATAATTAACTCTATATATAATAGATCGACGTTACTATCCTTAGTAACTAGCGGAGTACTTTCCTATACTAAATTCGGCTACTTCTATTACTATTCTTAGTTACTAGTAATATCCTTTAAGAGTAATAGAATAGTATTATTCTATAACTTAAGTATACTTATATTAGCTTTTAATCTCTTTAACTCTCGCTTATTCTTCTTATTACTATTACTTATACTAAGCGACCGAACTAATACTACTATACTAGCTTCTATTATTAGAGGTTCTTCTATAAGCTCTCTTCTTATCTTCCGCTTCTTATTATTAGTAGGAGGCTTTAGCGTAGTACTACTAGATTAATAGCTAGATTAAGCGTTATAGATCGCTTCTTTATTAAAATCTATATTAGGATATACTATCTTAGATAGATTATACTTATTATACTTAGTAGTCTTATCGTCTATCTTATTTTCTTCTACTTTATTATCTTTAGCTTTAGACTCTTCTAAAGAAGGCTCTAAATTAGATAAGGGTACCTTCTTCTTATCCTTATCCTTATAACTCTTAGTAAGATTAAGATATACTTACTAAGCGTCTAGTATCTCGTCTTCCTTCTTCTTATTAGCTTTAGCTTTATTCTTAGCTAACTCCTTCTTCTATAATAGAGCTATTTTAATCTTACTAATCTAATTAGTATATTCGTTATTAAACTTAGTACTAGAGTCGATATAAGTACCTCCTTAGTATAGGTCTCGCTATTAATCGTATACCTTAATTATAGTATTAAGCGCTCGATTAAGGCTTCCGTAGATATATCTAGTCTCTCTCGTAAATTAGAGGCTTATAGTATCCTATATCTTTAGCTATCTAAGTATATTTATATACTTTTTTACTATCTTAGAAAGTATTACTTTCTAAGCGGAAGTAAGGCCTCGAGATTACGTTACTAGACTATCCTTAATATTATCGCTAATAGCCGCTCTATCCTTCTTAAGTTAAGCTTCTAACTAAGCCCTTCTATACTAGCTCTTACTCGCTTTATTATTAGACTATAGAGTTACTAGAGATACTATTATCTTACTACGGAAGCAAGTAAGTACCTATCTTACTAGACCTAGAGTCTTAGTTATAGTTCTTATAGGTATTAGAGTCTACTTAGTCGACTAAGCGATAGTATAGCTATTCTTATTATATAGAGGCCTTCTAGTTATATAGTTAAAGAAGGCGTATTTACCTATACTTAGTTATACTAGCTATAGGATCTATATACGTAAAAATAGTAGTAAAGAAGGGATAGGCGTCTATAAATAGTATATCGTCGTTATTATAGTTAAGGTATCTAATTAAGCTCTACTAAAGCTATTCTTATAAGATATTATTACTAGTAATTACTAATAATCTAATCTATAGGAAATGCTAGTAGTACGCGACGCGTAGAGCGAGGTTAGGTCTAGTAGCTTCTTCTATTAGCTTAAACTACTTTTATTTACTTAGTATCTAAATACGAATATATAGCGGCCGCTATAAGTTGAGAGCGGCCGCTATTAGTGCACCGTACGTACGTAGTGACCACCCTTTAATCCACTAGTTAGAGGTCTTAGAGCGGCTCTTGTAGCGGTTGAGAAAGTGCGGCGAAATCCCTCTAATGCATCGTGTCGTGAAAGTAGGGCGCCGAAAGGTGGGGTCTGGGCGGTGAGTCTAACATGTACTTATTCTTTGGTTCCCACGTGGGAGAAATTTTTGTCATTGACTCTTGCATTCCAAGCGCTGCTTTCCACAGCACAATCGCATAGGACAAAATAGTATCCAGCAACAAGAGCGCATGAGCGCGCAACCCAAAGGCAGCAAGCCAGGACTACATCAACGCGAGAGCAACGAATTGCTCGCCGCCACAACTACTTCATTTCCTCCACGACTCGAAAAGACGGAACAATGCGAGCCTTCAGGTTCACGCGCGTCTTCGTCCCGGGACTCATCCCCGGCTGAAAGCGCTGTAGACGAAGCAGGTTTTTCTCGTCAGGAGAAAAGCCATACCGACAATGATCTCGCAGCCTCTCTAGCCGGCTCTCGTCGCAACTCAATTGCCAGGACCACGACCAGATCTTCCGTTGGACCCCATGGAGAGACGTACCCAGAAGGAGGACTGCGTGCCTGGCTCGTGGTGTTTGGCTCCTTCTGCGGTCTTCTCGCTGCGCTTGGCATCATGAACACTATTGGTGTTTATCAAAGCTACCTCGCCGAAAATCAGCTCCGTGGCTATAGCGAAAGCACAATTGGATGGATCATTAGCATCTATGTCTTCCTGTCCTTCGGCGCTGGCCTCATCATTGGACCTGTCTTTGATCAGTATGGTCCCAGATGGCTGATTTTTGCTGGCGCTATCCTCATTTTGCTGAGCACATTCTTGCTCGGAGTTTGCACAGCATATTGGCACTTCGTTCTGGTATTCGGCGTACTTGGAGGCCTAGGCACGGCACTGATCTTCACCCCGACCATCGCCGCCATCGGACACTTCTTCTATGTCAAGCGAGGGACGGCTACTGGGCTTGCTGCAGCAGGTGGTTCGCTGGGAGGTGTAATATTTCCTCTCATGCTACAAAACCTCTTCCCTAAGGTTGGCTGGGGCTGGGCAACACGTGTGCAGGGCTTCATTTTCCTTGTGCTCCTGGTAGTCACCAATCTACTGGTACGATCCCGCTTGCCACCAAAGCCCGACGCCAATATCATGCCAGATTTCAGAATACTCCGAAAGGTCGATTTTGCACTCGTCACAATTGGCACTTTCTTTATGGAGTGGGGTCTTTTCGCCCCCGTCTCTTACGTAACAGCATACTCCCTCAGCTCGGGAGCCATGTCAACCACGTTCGCCTATCAAATCGTGGCCATTCTCAATGCTGGCTCTACACTTGGCAGGTGGTTACCAGGATTGCTTGCCGATAAAGTGGGGAGGTTCAATGCTATGCTCGCGTCTCTGTCTCTCTGCATGATCTCAACAATGGCACTGTGGCTGCCGGCCACCGTCCTGTCTTCATCTGAGAATGCTGAAGGCAGTGGGACTGCTGTCCTTGGCTTGACCATCATATACTGTATACTCTTTGGCTTCGGCAGTGGCAGTAACATCAGCTTGACACCCGTTTGCGTAGGCATGCTGTGCAAGACTGAAGAGTATGGTCGCTACTATTCTACCTGTTACGTCTTTGTGGCAGTCGGAACTCTGACTGGTATACCCATCGCGGGCGCACTTATCGAGGCTTGTGATGGCGCTTTCTGGGGAGTGGCTCTATTCACCGGACTCTGCTACGTTGTGGCTCTCATCGCGTTCACAGTCATCCGGGTGAGGAAAGTGGGATGGAAACCAACAGCGATTTACTGAGCGTCTGGCCCAGGCAAGTCGTTCTGATCATTGGCAGACGTGTGGCACGATTCTCTATGAGACAATGCTGCTCGGATGGGAACTATTCCTGTTCCTTGTACGGGCGAGTTCTGTCTTTCACTATAGATTGTGCTTGCTGCATCGCAGACAAAAGCTCCGTATCTTTCAATCAACTTTGAGCTGTTGACTACAACATGACATTGCTGCCGATGATATCTACAAATGTTGTCACGTCGAAGAGAAGCCGTCTCAGTACTACTGTCCGAAGTAGCCTTCTTGGCGTATTTATGCAGAGTCCACAGTTATGCATGGCGGTCCACCTCGGTAGAGCACATTGCCGGACTTCGCTTGCGTCTTCGAATTCCTGCATCTCCAGTCTTTCAAGCAAATTGCAGGAGTTCACGATATCAATCGTCGCGCAAAAACGCGGTCCGAGTGACAGTAATCGTGCTCTAGGTTACGTTCTTGCGAGGATTGCTGAGTAGGGCCCGAAAGTCAGATGGCAGCCGCATGCCGCCACGCCAAGGATTTGAGTCTGCACAACATCGCAAGTGCGGAGTATATGGAGTGTCGTCCTGCATTCGGAACGTCTTAAAATCTCCATGTGGAGACTCATGTCTTCACATCTGTGGCGATTATTCAGCGATCAATGTCTCCAAGGCGGACCGATGCAGAATTGACCTCGCTTTTGAATTACACCAACAGCATCTCGTATCAGACGCGAGGTACTAAAATGCTGATCCCTGGAACATCACTACGGTGCGGAGCCTTCTTAAAGAGAACATTGCTCGCATGCAATGGTTCGAGATGGAAACGACAAGCTCTCGGATCCGTGTGAGCAGCACATATGATACGACTGGTTTTCCTGCCACTATATGCCTTTGCTGCTTGCTGATCTCTGGCTCTTCACCCTGGCCCAACAGCAGATGCTTCAGCCATCCGGCACGATTTCGAGCCTCATATCGTAGCCTGGTCCAATCCTGAGACTTGCGTACTTTGCTAAACCATGTCGACAGCTGTGGAGAAAGTTGGGGCAAACGTCCCGGCTGGCGATGTGAACGGGCCTCAAGTCAGCAATGGAGTCGACTATACGGAAAGATATGCCCAAGAACGAGACAAACGTCTGGGCAAAGGTTCCAAACAGTACCTGGATCCGAGGCAATCAGCAAAGCTGGGCTACCTACTAGAGGACCCTTGGATAGCATCTGCAACTCCAATTCAGCAAGTAGTCTCGGATGGAGGTCATCGCAAGTTCGTCATCGTCGGAGCTGGATTCGGTGGCATCTTATTCGCAGTGAATCTTATCGAGGCCGGCTTCGATGCGGAGGACATACTGATTGTTGATCCGGCTGGAGGGGTCGGTGGAACTTGGTGAGCTGCCCGACGTCTTGTCTCTCAAATGCGTACTGACGCCTCTCTCTTGAGTTTAGGTACTGGAACCGATACCCAGGACTTATGTGTGACGTGGAGGCCTACATCTATATGCCACTTCTCGAGGAGATGGGGTACATGCCGAAGCACAAGTACGCCAGTGGTGACGAGCTCCGTGAATATGCTGAGCGAATCTGTGAGAAGTACGGCCTTATCAAAACTGCCATGTTTCAATCCTCGGTAAAACGAATGCTTTGGGATGCCGAAAGACGGTGTTGGAAACTTCAGCTGGAACAAAAGCCGAAAGGTGGCAGCCCTTGCTCGATTGATATGACTGCCGATTTCGTGTATCTTGCCAACGGACTTCTCGCCAGTGCGAAAGTACCAGATTTACCCGGCACAGATGAGTTCAGAGGCTCAATGTTCCATACCGCTCGCTGGAATTACGACATCACTGGCGGCAGCTCGGCATTACCGGACATGACGAAGCTCCAGGATAAGCGTGTTGGCATCATTGGCACCGGTGCGACAGCTGTACAAGCTGTGCCTCAACTTGCTAGATGGTCGAAGCATCTGTATGTTTTTCAAAGGACGCCGTATTCAGTTGCTGTTCGAGATAACCGAGAAACTGATCCAGCTGTCTGGAAATCGGACATTGCCTCCAAACCCGGATGGCAAAGAGATCGAAGCATGAACTTCTTCAAGTTTGTCACAAATGCAGATCAAAAGCCTGAGACAGATTTAGTCAACGACGGCTGGACACGTCTGCCGACCTTCTCGGCCTTAATAGGAGGTCCATCCTACAATGTCACAATGGAGAACGTCGGCAGTCATGTCGCCAAAATGCACGCTCTAGACATCGAGCACATGAATCGGGTGAGAAGCCGGGCCGCCAAGACTGTCAAGGATCAGACCGTCAAGGATCAGACCACTGCAAGCTCGCTGCAGCCTTGGTACAATACGTGGTGTAAGAGACCGTGTTTCCATGACGAATATCTTCCAGCTTTCAACAGGTCCAATGTGACCCTAGTCGACACCAACGGTGAAGGCGTTGATCGTATTACATCCAGTGCATCCTGTACAAAGGACATGAGTATGAGCTTGATGTTCTGGTCGTGGCTACTGGATATGCTTCGCCCGGTATTGGCTCCCCTCCACAGAGAGCCGGCATTGAATGCATCGGAAGCGCAGGCGAGACGCTCGATCAGAGATACGAGCGAGGAGTGTCCACACTGCACGGAGTTACTACGAGAGGCTTTCCAAACATGTTCTGGTCAGGACCTTTCCAATCATCCGCCAGTCCAAATTTCATGTTTACTCTGGAAATACTCGCTGAACACGTCGTTCATATGATAGCCGAGGCGACGAAGAGAGTAGGAGGCACGCCTGTAATTCAGCCTACATCAGAAGGCGAAGAGGACTGGACAATGAAATGCCTCGCAGGCGCTGCAACGTTCGCATCAATGTCAGGTTGCACTCCTAGCTATATCAATAATGAGGGCGAGATGGATCAGCTTTCCAAAGAACAACAATATCTTGCAGCTCGCAAAAGTCCTTGGGCGAAGGGCATTGAGGACTACGTACGGGTTCTTGAAGAGTGGCAAGCAGATGGCAAGCTTGAAGGCCTGGAGATTTTGCCTCAAGCATGATGGCGAAGCCATGTTGCACGTGGGGGGCTTGTGCATCCAGAACAGGTCAAATGATAGTCAAGGTCTCGTCTAAATGCGCCTCCAATCGAAGGCCTAGTCGAAGACATCGATGAGACGCGGGGAACGGTGCCTGTCGTGTATCCTTACACTGCAACCGGTTCGCACCTCCTAGATAACATGAAGCTTAAGCATGGCCATGTCGGCTCGGTCCGTGTAGGTTGTCCAAGGTCTTACCCAGATAAGGACAAAAAGACCCAACGACTAGGAGCGCCTCAATTGCTCACTGGTCAGCCTCGACACCCTGCATACAGGATATCTGATCAGCCATGCAGCACAGAGATAAGAGACACAAGCTTAGGGTAGCTTTTAGGGCGAGATCACGACTTCACACTGCATATCTCGGAAGCTCTGTTTTTGCAACCATGATGCTGCAGCTATCCTGACAACCAAACAAACCACATCACGAGATACTATTGGAAGCGAATCAGTCGAGGAACGAACATAACATGCAACAATGAGTCTGGACGAGGAGAAGAAAGTAGCGGTGGATGGTGGAGATGGCAGTGGGAGCATCACGCCCGAGCAGGGCGAGTCCACGCTTGCGGTTCTGGGTTACACACAAGAGTTGAAGCGTAATAGATCAATGTTCACGTTGCTCTTCCAAAGTCTCGCCATCGCAGCGATCCCATATGGAGAAGGAGGACCACTCATAAGTGCCATATATGGAGGAGGCCAATTGTCCATCTTCGTGGGCTGGATCGTGATCTTGATACTGGACGAATGTATTGCTGTCAGCTTGGGCGAGTTGGCCAGCCGATATCCGACATCTGGTGGTCCGCAGTATTGGGCCTTTCAAGTTGCACCAAAGTTCAAAACTGTCTTCGCATACATCACCGGATGGGTGTGGCTCATTGGCAACTGGACTATCACACTATCTGTCAACTTCGGCTTCGCAAGTCTGATCTCCGGAACGATCGCGATGTATCACCCAGACTTTGTCCTCAGTGACTGGCAACTCCTTCTGGTCTTCTACGCCGTGACGCTGCTCACATTCGTCATCTGCTGCTTCTTCAACGACTACTTGCCAATGGTCGACACAGTTTGTGCTGGCTTCACAGTTTTATCCATTCTCATCATCCTGATAGGACTATCTGTCAAAGCAGAAGCTGGTCGCAACTCTGCTGCAGTCGCGTTGGGCAATTACGATACATCTTTCAGTGGCTGGGGAGGTTTCACGTTCTTTATCGGCCTACTGCCAGCAGCATATACATTCAGCGCTCTGGGCATGATTAGTTCTATGGCTGAAGAGTGCCGAGACCCGACTGTCAAGGTTCCTCGAGCCATTAGTCTTTGCGTACCTGTTGGAGGTCTATGGGGTCTTTTCTTCATCTTGCCAATCAACTTCACTATGCCGCCACTAGAGGATGTCATCGGAGCCCCAGCTGGACAAGCACTGCCTTACATATTTTTCAGAGTGATGGGTTCGCCAGGTGGCGGCCTTGCCCTGATCTTCTTCGTCTTGTGCATCACAGTAAGTCTCCGTAACTCAGCGCCTCCATTGCCGGAATCTGACAAGATATGACAGGTCCTCTGCTCGATCTCGATCACAGTGGCGGCCTCTCGCACAACCTGGGCTTTTGCTCGTGACGATGCGATTCCAGGTGCCAAGCTCTGGGCTAAAGTCGACAAGCGTCTCGATGTTCCAGTCAATGCTCTAATACTCCTTACAGTCATTCAGATGCTTCTCGGCCTGATCAATCTTGGAAGTACATCCGCCTTCACGGCATTTATCAGCGTTGGTGTTCAAGCTCTCGCTCTGGCCTACGCGATTCCGATCGGACTCTCCCTGTTCACTGGACGCAAGGCAGTCAGTCAGGCAAGATGGAAACTACCGTATGGCCTGGGGCCGGTTTGCAACGGCATTGCGCTTGCATGGATTGCATTCGAGCTTGTGCTGTTCAGCATGCCGACGGCTCTGCCAGTCACGGAAGTGAGCATGAATTACGCCTCTGTCGTGCTGGTCGGGTTCGGAACCATTGCGGCAGTCTGGTATGCAATTCACAGCAGAAAGTCGTACAAGGGACCACCAGCTTCCGAGGGATTAGTTGACAGCTGAGGCAATGTTTGGAAACAGATACGATACACTCCACATTAATGTTTCGGCCCCAGTACTTCACGTGATACCTGATCACTCATCAGCGAGGTCGTGTACAGATGCGTGATAAGCCTCGTGCCTCGCTTGACCAAAGCCTTGGTCTTTGTATTACCAAGAGTTGCCTCCTTAGGACATGTAAGTCTTGGCTTGCATGCTTTGTCACCACAGAAGACGCAGCAGAATCACAGCTTAGGCATATGTGTTGCGTGAGCAGAAGAGCTTTGGAGGTGAAGAGTGATGGCACAAGCAATGGCGTTTGCTTGAAACTGGATATAAATTGTGATTCATGGTCGCGCTTTCCTTCCAACATGCACATCAGCTCCATTTCCAACCTCCGACCATCCAGGCAACACAAAACTACCACTTTCAGTCGCGATGGCAAGCTTCCACAAGATCACAGTCTATGGTGCCGGTGGCGACAACATCGGTCGCTATATTCTGGACGCTCTCCTGGCTGATCCAGCAGACGACGTCGCAGTCCTGTCTCGCAAGAGCTCGAAGTCCAAGTATCCATCAGGCGTCACAGACCTCCGCGTCTCGGACAATCTACCACACGACGAACTAGTTCATGCGCTTCGCGGCCAAGATGTCGTGATCTCCGCCGTCGGCTTCGACAACGGCGCACTTGAGACACAGTTCGGAGTCATCGATGCTGCTATCGAAGCCGGAGTCGAGCGCTTCCTCCCATCAGAGTACGGCTTCGACAATGCGGGACCAAAGGCCAGCTGGCTGTCACCAGTATTCAAGATCAAGAATGAGGTCGCGCAGTATCTCGACAAGAAAGCCGCCGAGAATGCCGACTTCAGCTGGACGGCTGTGGCGACTAGCATTTGGCTCGAATGGGCACTGCCGCTCAACTTCCTTGGTATGTCGTGCATGTCAATCCTGTTTCCAGAAATAACGCAAATTAACATGACGACAGACATCGACCCCAAGGCTCACACAGTCTCATACTGGGACAACGGCACCCACAAGCCTGCCCACACCACACTCTCATACGCTGCTCAAGGTGTACTCAATTGCCTGAAGCATCCGGAAGAGACCAAGAACAAGCGCGTCTTCATGCAAGCTTTCGCTGCCTCTCAGCGTGATATTGTGGCCGAGTTGGAGAAGCAGCAGAGTGTCAAATACACTGAGCTTTCTCCTATCGATGGCACGATAGCTGTGCAGAACGCTCATCAGAGTTGGGAAGCTTCACTTCACAAGGATCAAGTTGCTCGCATCCAGACGGTGAAGGCTCAGATTCTAGTGAAAGAGTATGGAACGGATTTCGTGGAGGCTGGGAAGAAGCCTTTGCTAGAAGACTTCGTGGAGATGCCGAAGGTAACTTTGCAGGATGTGGTGAAGACCGTGGTCGAGAAGGTGAAGTGAGGTGAGGTGAAGTGAGGGCAAGCTGCTGCTAGGTGGTCCTAGCTTTCACATGCAAACATCACATCATCAAAACGGTTGCCGTTGCCAAGTTCCTTCTGATCGCTCCTGTCTTGCGCGCCATCTTGCTTTCCCAAAACACTAAGCTGACCACTCAACTGAGCTCCACGATCAACCATGAGAACTCGACGCCAGAAGACGGACGGCTCGGAGGTGAGTGCGTGCTCACCCATGACGCGCGAAAGTGATGCTGACATGTAGTTCTATAGCCCGCTGAAAGCTCGACGACTCAAGTCGACAGTCCACGGACAAATCAGGCTGGGAGCCCTGGAGTCACCAAGAGTGATCCACAGCATGACGGTGAACATCAACAGACTTCTCCGACCGACGAGTCCGCACCTGCCAAGCACAACATCACGGAGCACCCACCGCCCATCTTACGCCAAGACTTCGTGAACGACCTCTATACGCGACCTTACGACATGAACACCAGTCTCTTCGCCCAGCAGGTCAATGAAGGCAACTTGCCGCTGGCCATGGCGCTCGACACGCTATACCACCATATGTATGGCGAGCACTGGGTTCTGCGTCGCAGATTTGTTTTGCGGATGAACCGAAGCTGAGGGAAGCGTGGCGAATGGGTCCTGGATAGGGAGGGTGAAGCAGAGGTGTCTTGGTGGAAGTATCCAGACGAGCGAGATCATGGCTTAATGCGCCAATGCGACATGTGCTGTCTGCTGGTGAGCCCAGCCGGAACAGTGGGTTGGTATTGGAAACATCTCAAACTGGAAAGTCCTTTTATGCGGCCAGGGTCCGGGCCATTCGGTCTGCTTGGGAAGTCCAGTATCAAAGCCGGGCTATCACATGAACATGTTGCCACCGTGTTCCGGTGCTTTGATACGTGTTTGCAGAAAGCAAATCATTCAATGTGTCCTCAATCAGTCGTCGCTCTTGGCCTGCTCCTCGATGTGCTTGAGTAATCCACTACCACAGCGGACAACTTGCTCATATGCAATCTCGAACCCATCTCTGCCTCCATAATATGGATCTGCGATCTCTTCTTTCTTGTTCTTGCCGCCGAATGCACCATACATATGTACCTTCTCCAAAGCATCATCTCCCAACTGGCCCTTCTTCTTTGCTCTCTTTACCAGATCTCGCAGGTCAAGATAATTGTCCTCGTCCATGGCAAGCAAGTAATCGAAGCGCTCGAAGTCCTCCGGGACCTTGACTCTCCGCGCCTTATGCTTATAGTCTGTCAAGCCATTATCTTCTAGGACCGACAGAGTTCGGGAGTCTGGTCGGTCGCCTGCATGATATGCTCCTTCAAAGGATGAGTTAGCTCGCTGCTTTCACTTGTCGCGGTCTAAATGCCAGCATACCTGTACCGCAGGAGTCGATATCCTTGATCAGCGGGTGCTGTTCTGGAGTGCCGGATTTGACTAAATTCCTAAAGCAACCTTCTGCCATCGGTGACCTACAGATGTTGCCTAAGCAGACGAATAGCACCGATACTGGCTTGCCTGAGGCTGTACGACTGCCGGCACTGGAAGCCATTGCCCAGACGGATATCCGGACGAACTATTGTTTGACGTCTTCCCCGCCGGCTGCGATCGTGACGCTTCAATGGAACTTGGCAGTGTGGCAAGAGTACGAGTACATGCAGGAACAGAGTGTGGTTGATGGCAAGGAAGAGTTGTGGGCAAGCTCGGCTTTGCCGATAAGCAAGAAACAGCGCCAAGATACGTCAGATGAAAGTTTCATGTGCCTGGCTTGAGCCGTGCACGGCTTTCTCTACCGTATTGAGACTACACAGCTTTGGTTGATGGAGTCGTATGGATGTCGCTAAAAGAGACTGGCAGATACTGAATGCCAGACTGCATGTATCTGGCTATCGAGATTGCATGTCCCTAAACAACGAGACTGCCCATCCTTGGTCATCAAGCCTGCACAGTACATGTTTGGTACCATGCCTGCACTGAATAGACCAGCATTAGGACGGATTCAGCTGAACATGCCATCGAGGCGGTTCAAGATGTTTCCAAGGCGGCAAAGTTATTATCCTCCACCAATTCACATTCTTAACAGATCTTATGTCACCCTCGCCATTCTTGTGAAGATGTTCTATTTGGAGAATTAGCAGCCTCGCGCCGAGCCATCTTTACTCATCCGCGTATCGACATGCTTGTGGCGCAAGCTAAGATCTATCTTGGACAGATCTGGAGCCTATTTGATGCACTCAAGCTGATCAGGAGACAAGGAATACCGAGCTCCTGTACGAAGTTGTATCGCGTGGGGCTATGCCGTAGTCCATGATCTCGAAGTTCTGTTCAACACTGAGGTGCAGGAGCGGTACAAATATCATCAGACCAGCAAGCAAGCGTCGGGGAGGTGTGATGAGAGCCGCGGCAGATCGGCGGTCTTGTGGGAGGCCCTGGATGAAACACGCGTTGCAAGGGCTGAGAGTTTCATGCACTGCCGCCGCCTGTGGCTAACTTGCCATGCATGCAGCTCCTCTGAATGGATACTGCTGTCGACCGCGTAGTCAGCTGCCACAACATTTCAGCCAGCCAGATAGAATAGAACAATCATCATTGCTGGGAACACCCTCCTTCACAAATCTCGTCGATCGTTGTGTTGTTGAGAACTGCAAGGACCCGTTCGCTGCTTCAAGAACATCCGCACTCGTTGTCCCTGGTTACAAAGTTACTGCTGTGCGTCTCCACACGATCTGAAACTCGTGTGCCTCTTTGCCCGCAACGACGCAATCATCGAAGGCGCAGCCCAGCGCAATTCGCATTTCGACAGCCTGATTCGACCCTTCGCATTATTTGTGCCTTTCCGCGCGGGCGCGTCGCAAACCATCATATCCGTAGCACAGACAAGAATTGGAAGGCATAAACATATCGGGATAAGAGAGTCGCTATGAGCTACAACCCGTTAGGTGCGTCGAGTCCGCGTTTCTTTGGTGTTTAGAGCTCGTTTGAAGGTTGGGAAAAGCAAGCCGTCTCCCTGCGTAGATCTCAGGCTCAAGCAAATCGAAGGGAGAAGTGTTCGAAGTGCCCGCATTCCAGTGCAAGCCTTCAGACTTCGACCAAGACGTTGCCTAGCCTGAGCTTCAATCGCACCCCGAACAGACGCGCCCAAGTCAGGAACACGCTTTTTGCTTCACACATGACCTAACAGAGGCTTGATCGGAAACTCATACTGTGAGAACAGGCGGCTACGGCCACAGCGGCAATCCCGACCACCACGAGAGCGACCCCAACAACCCTTTCATGGATCGACACAACTCCCCCGATCGCTATCATAGCCCGGCCTACCAGCTCGAGGACCGACCTTACCATGAGCCTCTTGAGATCCCCGTGGGCCCAGGGCATTATGCTGCTGCAGCATCAAGTGACAGACTAGCTGCGCAACCAACATATGAAGTCACAAACATGCCTGGCACTTACGGCCATGCTCAGGCATACGATGATACTCATGCCCATGGCTACACCCCCAATCCATTCCAGCAGGCTGAACATCAAGGGCGGGGAGAGTACAACCTGAGTCCGCATCCACAAGAGCAGCACGACCAATACTTCCACCAAGGGCCGACTTCTCCCTTCCACGATCAACCTTCGCCATACGACGCGCCGCAACATCCATACTACCAAGACGAGGCAGACAGCCGGCCGATGCTCCAGCCAGATACCTCGTATGGACCAGATCCGCACCAGATGCACCCAGACTCATCACATACCGATCTCGAAGAAGGATACAACGACCCGCCGCCGATCAAGGCACCGATTCGAAGATGGAAGACCGTGAAGGAGGTGCAGTTGTTCAATGGTAACTTGGTGCTGGACTGCCCAATTCCACCCAGACTGTTGAATCAAGTCCAGCACGCCCAGCCACCAGAAAGAGACGAGTTCACACACATGCGATACAGCGCCGCGACGTGCGATCCAAGTCAATTCTTCGAGAAACGATTCACACTCCGACAGCGATTGTTCGCAAAGCCTCGTCACACTGAGCTTTTCATCGTTGTGACAATGTACAATGAGGAAGACGAGCTGTTTGCGAGAACGATGATCGGTGTGATCAAGAACATCGAGTACATGAATTCACGGACGTCTTCAAAGATGTGGGGCAAAGAAGCTTGGAAGAAGATTGTCGTATGTATTGTTTCAGACGGACGTGCAAAGATTAATCCGAGAACAAGAGCTGTGCTTGCTGGCATGGGAATCTACCAAGATGGCATTGCGAAGCAGCAAGTCAACGGCGAAGACGTGACCGCTCACATTTACGAGTACACGACCCAGATGACTTTGGAGATCAAGAAAGGCATTGTGCAGGTGAAGAAGGGTAATACCCCGGTGCAGATCCTGTTTTGTCTGAAAGAGAAGAATCAGAAAAAGATCAATTCGCACAGATGGTTCTTCCAGGCCTTTGGTGAAGTCCTTCAGCCCAATATCTGCGTTCTCATCGATGCAGGTACTCGACCTGGACGGAGCAGTATCTACGACCTCTGGAAAGCATTTGACCGAGAGCCAATGTGCGCTGGCGCATGTGGTGAGATCAAAGCTATGCTGGAGAAAGGCAAGAACCTTATCAATCCACTTGTCGCGGCCCAGAATTTTGAGTACAAGATGAGCAACATCCTCGACAAGCCACTGGAGAGTGCTTTTGGGTTCATCACTGTGCTTCCAGGAGCGTTCTCGGCCTACAGATTCGTTGCATTACAGAATGACAAGACCGGCAATGGACCTCTCGAGCGATACTTCGCCGGCGAGAAGATGCATGGTGCCAACGCTGGAATCTTCACAGCCAACATGTACCTTGCCGAAGACAGAATTCTGTGCTGGGAGCTCGTCAGCAAACGCAACTGTTCATGGATCTTGCAGTACGTCAAGTCCGCTACTGGCGAAACTGACGTTCCTACTGAGATGGCCGATTTCATCCTCCAGAGGAGACGATGGCTGAATGGCTCTTTCTTCGCCGCTGTTTATGCTCTTGCTCACTTCTACCAAATCTGGCGTTCCCACCACTCAGCCCTCCGAAAGTTCTTCTTCATCATTGAGTTCATCTACCAAGCTGTCAACATGCTGTTCGCTTGGTTTGCAATCGTAAATGTTTTCCACTTTCTTCGCCACGAGCACGTACTGACCATTTGCAGGGCAACTTCTTTCTCGTCTTCCGCATTCTCACCAGCTCGTTGTCCGACAAGACACTCCTCGGTACAGCAGGACTGGTCCTCTCCGTGGTCTTCGAATGGTGCTACCTTGCCATCCTGGTCACTTGTTTCGTGCTGGCGCTTGGCAACAGACCTCAAGGAAGTAATAAGCTCTATATGGCGCAAGTCTATTTCTGGGCGATCCTCATGTGTTACCTGCTATTCGCCTCGGTCTTCATCACGGTCAAGTCGATTCAGGCACAGATCGCTGAGAACAACGGCTTCAGCTTCGAGATGCTGTTCACCAACAAGCTCTTCTTCACGCTCATCATCTCAATGGCCTCGACATGGGTTCTGTACCTGGTTGCATCAATCCTGTTCCTGGATCCTTGGCACATGGTCACCTCATTCATTCAGTATCTCCTCCTGACACCAACATACCTCAACATCCTGAACGTGTATGCTTTCTGCAACACTCACGACATTACTTGGGGCACGAAGGGTGACGACAAGCCGGAGAAGCTTCCTGCTGCCAACCTCAAGCCTGGCGGAAAGGTCGACGTCGCCATCCCTACCGACGATGCAGATCTCAACACACAATACGAGGAAGAGCTTCGAACCTTCTCGACGAAATACGAAGCGCCTGCCAAGGTCGTCACGCAAGAGCAAAAGCACGAGGACTATTACAAAGGCTTCCGGTCTGCAGTCGTCGTTGGCTGGATGTTGTGTAACTTGGCCCTTGCTGCTGTCGTTCTCAATGCCGGAGGTCTAAACCGTGTCGACGTTGGCGATAATGACGACGAAACGGAGGCTGAGCGCAGCACCATTTACATGGCTGTTGTGCTCTACTCTGTGGCTGCCTTGGCCGCGGTCAGATTCATTGGTGCTTGTTGGTTCTTGGTCATTCGGCTGTTTAGAGGTGTGTAAAAGTGTGTATCGTCACGATTGGATGATCAGATGGCGTTCATGATTGCGATTTGGCTTTTTTTTTTGATTAAGAGATACCCTCATTGTCGTTGATGAGCGTATGCCATGATTCGACAGTGATATGTAATGGACAGAAACATCATGAAGCTTCTTGTCAAACGAAGCATCTTTTCCCTGTTTCTCATTGTATCTTTCCCACCGGCGTCGAGCAAGCTGTGTCTGCATTGAATCAGGTAGTGCGCTCGCCGGTCCTCAGACAGAGGTGCTGTCTAACGAGGATGATGCTTGAGACTTCTCCCAGTTTTGTAGACCGAGGGCTCTGCATTCATCTTCGCCTGCTGTCCTCTCCTGGTGCTGCCCTATGAAAGGCATACAGCAGATGAGATCCCTCACCAACTTCCAAGGAGCTTTAATGGTGGTAATGTGATAGTGACCCCAGCCTCTCGTGACCAGGCAGTCTATCAGTGTGCAGCGTCTAACGTTGTATCTGGAGCATCAGGTCGGCATAGCTTCTCATCTCAGCCCTCAGTCCGAACTTCTTGACAATGTGTGAAGTTCATCGTTGACCGGTGAAGCTTCTCGCCACCTCTGGCATCACCTTGCCGTTGCTCTTGCCTTCAGATCTCACCTCAACGGCGCGGAGCTATGACCAGGCTGCACACCGGCGACGTGCATTCGCGCGCTCAGGGTCCAGCGCAAACACAAAAACATCGACAGCCCACCTTGACTCTTTCTCTTACCTCCACCCACTTCCGAACACCGAACAACGCCTGCACCTAGTCGCACTTGTTGTCCATTGTTAGGATCCCACTGAAGAACGAGAAGTTTTTCGCTTGACCTTCACCAAGTACGTATGACTGTCGCCGCCGCCGCTCCATCACGTTCATTGACTGACCGCGCTCGTGACAGGCACACTTACAAGTACACCCTTCCCAACCAAGACCAACGACAGCAACCATGGGCACCTCGACCTGGGACAACGCTCCAGCTGGTACGTGTCGCACCTTCCACCATCACATACATGTCGCTGACACAGAGGCAGATGCTGTCGACAACTCGTGGAAGACTGACACCGGTGCTGGCGGCGATGCTGGCGGCTGGCAGGCCGACGGCGATACCGGCGGCGACAACATGGACGGTGGCTTCTCCACCGACAACGTCTCCAAGCATGCCGACGCTCCTCATGATGGCGGCTGCCGCAAGTATGTTTTCTCCTCATCATCCGATCACCCAAGCACACTGGCTAACTTCTCTTAGCTGTGGTGACGAGGGTCATTTCGCGCGTGACTGCCCAGAGCCGCGCAAGGATGGCGGCGGTCTCACCGGCGAGTGCTTCAAGTAAGTCCTCAGTTTCCAAGATGCTCAAGCGAGAGTTGTGGTGCTAACAGATGTCTTCAGCTGTGGAGAGGTTGGCCACAACAAGGCCGATTGCCCCAACCCACGCGTCGAGCGCGAGTTTACTGGTACTTGCAATGCTTGCGGCACCGTTGGCCATCGTCGTGCTGAGTGCCCCGATGCGCCAGCTCAGAAGTGTCGAGTCTGTCACGAAGAGGGACATATTGCCAGCGATTGCAGTGCCAACCGCATGCATGCGATGTTCAAGGCGTTGGGCATCCAGGACGCCTCAGCAGAGGAGGCCTGGGCCGCCGTCGAAGCCGCAGACAAGGAGAAGGATGTCGATGACATCAAGAAGGTACGTACACTTGTCGTCTTCTCACCAACTCTTTTCCATGCTGACCACGTTTCCCAGGCAATCTTCGCCTACGCCAAGGCTTACCCGGCTCTCACCTTCGAGGAGCTGGAGCAGACTTTCCGCGACGCAGACATGAATACCTTCATCATCGCCAAGGAGCAGGCCATTGCCGACACCCATACGATTGTCAATCTGCAGGGCAAGGCTGGCATGAAGTACGTCGTCTCGTACCAGTTCTCCGACAAGCCGAAGCGCGCCAAGTTTGCTGAGGGCTGGCCAACTTCGAAGGAGGACAACCGCACTCGTCTCGCTGAGGCTGGTGTTGTCATGGACGGTCTGGTTCAGAAGTGTTTGAACTGCCAGGAGCTGGGCCACATCTCGAAGAACTGTGAGCAAGAGAAGCAGGAGCCTGCTGGTAGAGTCGCCATCACATGCGCAAACTGCAACGAGGAGGGTCATCGTGCTCGCGACTGCACACAGGAGCGCAAGTCCAACAAGCGTGGCTGCAAGAATTGCGGCTCTGAGGAGCACATGGTCAAGGAGTGCCCAGAGCCTCGAATGGATCAGGAGTGTTCTGAGTGTGGGGCCATCGGACATCTCTCTCGTAAGTGCTTCGACAATCTTCTCTGGTATCGTCTACTGATTTCAAACAGGCAGCTGCCCAACTAAGGGCCCTGAAGTTTGTCGAAATTGCGGAGAGGAGGGCCACCGCAAGGCCGACTGCACGAACGAGCGCCAGATGCAGTGCCGCAACTGCGACAAGTGTAAGTTATCGTCGCTCATCGTCTGCCTCCGTATGACACTGCTGACACACTCTCCAGGGGGCCACAGCGGTCGCGAGTGCCCAGAGCCAAAGAACATGGCAAAGGTTCAGTGCCGCAAGTAAGTCTTCTTCCATCCAGGTCAGTCCTTCTGCATACTGACTTGTTCTTAGCTGCGACGAGTTCGGTCACACTGGCCGCGACTGCCCAAAGCCAACGGACTGGTCTCGTGTTGAGTGCACCAAGTAAGTCTCTTTCCGGCAAATGTTGATTTGCACAATGCTAACAGATTTGCAGCTGCCACGAGAAGGGTCACACCTACAAGCGCTGCACCAAGCCGGCTGCCGAGGAGGACGCTGGTGCTGGCGGCGATGGAGGCTGGGGTGGAGACGACGCCGGTGCTTCCAGCGGCGGCGGTGGTGGCAGTGGTGGTTGGGGAGAGGAGAATGCTGCTCCAGCCGCTTCCTCTGGTGGTTGGTAGATTGGTTCTGAGTGGGATCTTGGTTCGCCGAGATATTGCATGAGTGAGCGCCTCGCTGGTGCTATGGGGATTTGCATGAAAGCATGTGGCCGAGAGCACCATGGCTAGAAGATAGCAGTATCTACATGTGTACTGCTGATCACAACTCACTCTCTTCCAGTCCTCGAGTCCAAATCTGCCACCAGGTGCTAATCACTCCAGTCCGAGCTCTGATGTCTATGCGTACTTGGTGGCAATCATGAACTCTCGTGCCTTTCATAAGGTCGGAAACACTCATTGTGAGGTAGCATCACGTTGCGACTTTCCATGAGATAGCTCGACTCTTTGAGTACGCCACAACTCAGCCGAGCAGTCCGAATCCATGCGCGCTTGCACTCTAAAGCAACGCCAAGTCAGCTGTGAGTGACAGTGTACGATTTCTCTTCTCAAACTATGAGACTCCCGCGAATCGGAACTAGAATGGCGGCAGATTCAAGTTCCGAGTTCGCAGTGAAGCCAGTTCGAGTCGGTCACGACAAAACTTGTAAGTCCATCTCCTCATCCCGAGAGTTGGAGCACAGTTATTTGAACCAGGTCTAACAGATTGAGATTGGCGCCCTTGGCACGACTTTCTGCGATGAAGCAGCAAGTAGTGAGCAGCCGCCGTCTCGCATGGCCCTGTCTCCCGCCTTCAACCAAGGGAAGTTTTGTCACCTCCCAAGCAGCAGATTGTGTGCCATCTTTCTTCGACGACCGAGGGTCTTTGTGAAGTCTCAGCCTTCCATCGATCCCTGCATTCATGATATAACGGACTCTGCTTGCAAGCTGCTGCCATGCTCTTCAGTTAGCAAACAGGCGTAGCAGGACTCCTGCAGTATTCATCCATTTCGAAGCGCTTTCGATCGGTGTCTTGGCTCGCAGCCCTGGAAATTATCACAACGACGCTGTCGCCAAAGATCTCGGCCACTAACTTCGCCAACCCTTTCCGAGCCATTGTACATGTCGATCTTCCTCATGCTCTTTCCAGGATGTTGCTCGGGGTAAGCGGCAGGTATTCAGCCCAAGATCGTCCTTCCTGCATTGTCGGATGTCGGTTTCTACCATTTCGGAACGCTGCAGGATGATTTGAAGCTTCTCACGCTCTTCTCTTGCATGACCAATGGTTGCTAGATCTACCTCGAGGGCTGACAGGCAGCATCGGCACAAGAGCACAGCAGTATTTGGCCATCATCACCCAAAGGCACACATCCTCCACTCTCGGGATATGCAAGACCACATCAGACGATTGATCCATCTCCTGCGAAACTCGCTATGCCCGTCGCCGTCTCTTCCGAGCGCGCCCAGCCTCATATGATCTTGCCGCCGAAGTCGTAGCGGGTACACAGTGTACCGTGACGAGCTGATGTCCAGAAATGAGTCCACATCTGCCCAGCATGTCGCTGCACTGGAGTCGGATCGTGGAGCACCATACGGAGGCATATGGATCCCTGTACGTCAGTCGGCGTTGGTTCTTCTGATGTGCAGGGATCGCAGAGCCGCTAGTGTCCAACTCTACTGCGACTTGCACACCTTGGCTCCCTCATCATTCGGCACTCAAGCATCGTCGGAGCCGGACATACAGCCAGCAAGCCTTATAGAGTGGAGCAGTATGCAGCGTGGCGACCACGAGAGTTGCATCGCGGATTCAACGGTCTCCAGACAACAGACTGGTGACTGCTTGGAGGAAGGATTTTGGCAGCGAATTGTGCAAGTGATGAGCGCCCGGAACTCCAAAAGAGGAAATCCGGACATTGATATGATATGTGAGACCGCAAAGTGGACCAGCAGAAGATATGCCTATTCGTTCGCTTCAGATTGTCGGCATGTTCAGCACGCGAGCAAGGACACCTTGATACCCATGGGGCGCTCCTTCTTGTGTCACAGGATCTTGGCGCAAGCGTTCCTGCTGTGAGAAGAATGGATACAAAAGCTCACCTGGCAGCGCTCCGATTTGGCGCGAACTTACTGTTGCCACGGCTTTTCCTTCAGAGGCTTGAAGGCTCGGTCATCTTCGAGGCCTCTTATCTTTTCTTGGACATTGTCTTGAGCCTCTTGTCTTGTTTGATATTAATCCACCTCCAGACTGGTTAACAACATCGCCTAGAGGCCGGACTCCACGATGTTTGGGAAGAAACGATTCTATGGTCTTCGAGGCACAAGCCTCAATGTCGCGATTGGTATCATTGCCGGTCTCGATTTCTTGCTGTGAGCAGCTCTTCGCGTGGAGGACGCACTCAGAATACTGACTTCGATCCAGATTCGGTTACGACCAGGGTGTGATGGGCGGCCTTCTCACACTTCCCTCATTCACCAGAGTCTTCCCAGAGATCAACACTATCGGCGAGTCTGGCAACAGTCCGAAGTCCACAAACCAAGGCATTACCATCGGCAGCTACAACCTTGGATGTTTCGCAGGTGCCATCATCTGTATATGGCTCGGCCAATTCCTAGGTCGACGAAGGACAATCTTTGTGGGCTCAGCTATCATGGTCGTTGGAGCCGCGATCCAGTGCTCTTCGTTCGGCATTGCCCAACTGATCGTGGGTCGCGTCATCACTGGCATCGGAAACGGTCTCAACACTTCCACAGTGCCCACCTGGCAATCAGAGACCACGAAGTCGCACAGAAGGGGTCAGATGGTCATGATTGAAGGAGCATTGATCTCTGGCGGTATCATGCTTTCATACTGGATCGACTTTGGATTCTCGTTCATTGACGGCGCCATCGCATGGCGATTCCCAATCGGCTTCCAGATCTTCTTTGCTTTGGTTATCCTCTGCTTGATCCTTGGCCTGCCTGAATCTCCTCGATGGTTGATCTTGAAGGGACGCGAAGACGAGGCTGTCACCGTTCTTGCAGCGCTCAGCAACCTCGAACCAGAAGACGAATACATTCAGAGCGAATTCGTAGCTATCAAGGAAACTGTGATTGAGATGAGCCAAGGCTCATTCAAGGACGTTTTCACAATGGGCAAAGACCGCAACTTCCATCGCGCTCTGCTTGGATACGTCAACCAGATGTTCCAGCAGATTTCCGGTATCAATTTGATCACATATTATGCCGCAACCATCTACGAACAAGAGATTGGTCTCTCGGGCTTCCTCTCCCGCATCCTTGCTGCTGCCAACGGAACGGAGTACTTTCTGGCATCCTGGATTGCCGTCTTCACTGTTGAGAAGATCGGTCGCCGACCACTCATGCTGTTCGGTGCGGCAGGCATGTCGCTGTCCATGGTCGTCCTGGCTGCAGTCACATCCGTCGGTGGTACCGGTCCCGGTATCGTTGCGGCTGTGTTTCTGTTCGTCTTCAACACATTCTTCGCTATCGGATGGCTCGGCATGACCTGGCTGTATCCTTCCGAAATCGTTCCTCTCCGGATTCGTGCTCCATCTTCCGCTCTGTCAACGTCAGCCAACTGGGTAAGTCTGATGGGTTCAAGGCATGCACAATGTCCGAGACACTTGCTAACCTCACATCCTTCGGTCTTTGTAGATTTTTAACTTCATGGTCGTCATGATTACACCCATTGCGTTCGCCAATATTGTAAGCATAGCAGTTCCCTTTTCAAGCCCTCAGCTAACCCCTCCCAGAAATACCAAACTTACATCATCTTCGCCGTGATCAACGCCTTCATCGTCCCATGCGTCTACTTCTTCTATCCAGAAACCGCATACCGATCTCTCGAAGAGATGGACGAAATCTTCCACAAATCACACATGTCCAAGAATGCTTGGTTCGATGTCGTTAAGATCGCCAAGCCAAAGAACACTCCAAACCGATACGACAAGAACGGCAAACTTCTCATCAACTATCTTGAGACCGAAGAGCACCGCAGACGAAGCAGTGTTGTGGGTGCGCCTGGTGCTAAGGGCATCAACGAGATCGAGAACAAGGAGCGCTCGAGCCATAATGAGGCTTATGCGACTGAGGGCGGGTTCGCTGGGGGGAGTGGTAGTGAGAAGAGTTTGTAGGAGCATTTTAGATGCTTACATATTGATACCCGTGCTGTATAGAATCAAGCACAAATGAAGCTGAATGATTAAACCGCTCTCAGCTGCCTCGTTGATTAACTCTTTCCAGCCCGGTTCTTAGTCACGCATAAAGCAGCTCTGCCCTCGGCTGTAGAATTATGCTCGCATCTTCGCAGACAGGAGCTCCGTGGCACACGATCAATCTGAAGCAACAGAATTGCACCAGACTGGCCTTACTCAATCATCCCTCTCCAACCACTTCGCTACAGCAAGTCTATGCCTCCCAAATTTGCTATCAAAAGTCTTCAACCTCGCCCACAAATCTCCATCAACATCTACCCTCTCTACAAACCTCCAAAATCCCGCAAGCACAAAATCCGCGAAACTCGGCTCCTGCTTCCCACCCAGCACGAACGTTCTACCATCATGCGTCCCAGAAAGCAAAGCAGAAATCTCATGCAACCCAACCTTAGCCTCCTCCCAACATTTCTGCACATCAGCCGTCTTTGCAAGTTCAGGGAAAAGGTTGCCAAACCTCTTGGCTCTCGTCTCCAGAAAGTATTCTTTGCTCGCATCATTAAGAATGAGTTCCGGGATACGAGGAATTATGATGGGTACGAGAGCTTTATTGACTTTTAGGACTGCGGATTGCATCTCGTCTGCTTTGTTGAATCTTAGCGGAGGAGAAGGGTAGAGCTTCTCGAGCTCGTGGGCAATTGCGAGAGAGTCCATGATGTGCCTTCCATCTGGGAGTATTATGGCAGGGCTCGAGTAGGTTGCGTTCGGGTTGACGGCTGGGTCATTCGGTGGAATGCCGAGGGATTTGAAGGTGGGTGCGAGGTCTGGGTATTCGATCCATTGGGTTTTGTAGGGAATGGATTTGTAGTTGAGGACGAGGCGGGCTATGATCTATGTAAGTCATAGTTGTGATATAAAGTGTAATGAGCAGTACCTTTCCAAGGATTGAGAGACCAGGCAGTGGGCTTGCTGCCTCGACTGGGAAGGTCGTAGAAGACGATTTCTTTTGACATTGTTGCGAACCTGCGATGGCTGGGTCTGAGTATACCAATCATAAAATACAAGTTGAGTTTTGCGCGAACGAGTCTCTGGCGATGTAGGCAGGTGGAGCTTTAGTAAGCTTGGCAGGTACGAGTGGGGCATTTGGAAAGCTGCAAGCTGAGTCGGCAAAGTCATTTCCTTCATTAAGCGTAGCTTGCTATGATGGTCCTATAACCGCAATGCATGGTCGTGGTGGATGTCATGGAGCAGGTGGATCTACTCATGGTGCCAGAGCAATTAGTGTGAGTTGATGTAGCGCAGAAACTCGCCAAGCTCAGCGTGCTCTCCGTCCTCAGGCTCTGGAAAGCACATATGAGACTGGCTCTGGGCTACATCGCCCTCAAAAGCTGACGCCTGGAGCTCGCCCTGATGCGGCGGAATCAGACCCTCACACGGGTACAGACTTGGTTGACGAGCATCGAAAGGGCTTTGACTTGTTTCCTTGCTCCAGTCCAGTGCCGTGTGATTCGATCGCAGCATTCTCTTCGCCTGCGGCAGCTTCTCTGGAGACATTATCCGTCGACGTTGAGCAGCTGGGCTTTTGCTGATCTCTTTGCTCCAGTCGAGTATCTTGTCTTGAGATCTGAGGATTCTCTCGTGCTGCGGACCCACAGCTCCGCTAGGGAGAGCTGCTTCTGCCAGTGTGGGTACGCTAACAGTTGCATCGATTTGGGGACGTGGCGGAAGCAACTTCAGCTTTGGTATCGCTCTTGGTACGCTGTATGGCGGTGAAACCCTTCGTGTACCAGGCCCACTTCTCGATTCCGCATCGGCTTTCTTCGGCCTTCCTCGTCCTCGTTTGACTGAGTCATGTTAGCATCAGTAGACGCGTGAACATGAGAGTGTGAGCTAGATAGGTCTGCCAGATCTACCTTTGGGCGGCGAATTCTATTCGGCCGGTCGGTTCGTACTCTCGAAATTCTCTGGTTCAAGGTACGACCACTCAGGTATTTCGCGGACCTTCTTCCACATCTCCTTTTCCAGCTTGTTTGCAGCCTTAGCATAAGGCGTTGTCTCAGCATTATACCGCTTGCAATTTCGGACGATAAGCAGAGTGTCCTTGATGAAGTCCTCGACCGTCTCGTACTGATCTCCTTCAAGCTTCTTCTCCATTGTGCTGAAATCCATGGGCTCTTTGATAACTTCGTAATAGTCGTGGACCTCGTCTCCATTGACAGGCATGAGGAATGGCCATGCAGCAGAACTGCTTTGCAACGCCGAAAGAAGCGTGACAAGAAGACTGTGAGCGGGATTGCGGCGAGGCATTTGGGCGAGCGCATCCATGTCTGCTGACCATCCAGTGGCTTTGATTGCCGGTATCTCGAGAGGGTCGATCTCAGGGAGAGGCTGACCTGGTTTCGCCTTCCTCCACGCAGCTGGTGGCTGATGTATCTCGTAGCTCTTGGAGACAGCACGAATCTTGGCATGAACAGCTGCCTTTTGCTTCAGCAACATTCGGCCGGACTCCAGATATCTGACCTTCGGAAGCATTGAACATTGCATTATTGTGCCGCCCTCATAGTCTTTGATGTATCCCATCCACTTCGGTCTGTCAAGCGTAATCTCCTTCGTGAAGCCTTGTTTCTTAAAGTACCCAATAGCATAGTTATCGGCATAGGTGAGGAAATGCATGACATCGCTCGTGGCTTTTACGTAATCCTTCAGATGGTTCATCAAATGCGCTCCATAACCCTTGACTTGCTGGTCACTGCTGATAGCACAGAAGACAATCTCGGCAAACTGCCTGCCCTTGAACGGGCGATATGTGATGCCTCCGACCACTTCACCAGGAAGTCCGGAACTCTCTGCCAGACTGCCAGCAGGAGGTCGCTTGACTATTGCGATGCTCATATGTGTTCTGTCGTAGACTAATCGCGCAATATAGTCCTTGGGCATCTTCGGCAGCTGCTTTTGGAAGATGCATTTTAGGCCTGTGAGAATGATGAAGGAGGAAGGTTTGTTGTCGTTATTGACGACGTAGAAGGAGATGTCGCCGTTGCGCTCTTCGGCGACTGCCGGCTTCTCGGGGTATGCGGCGTGATTTATGGTCGGTACATCGTCGTCGTCGTCGTTGGGCGGAGGCGATACTGAGGGCTTGACGCGCTTCGAGTCGTGACCATTAATCGACTCCTCGGCCTTGCGTTTCTCCTCCTTCGCTGCCGCCATAATGTGAAAGCGATGCAGTGGAGCGATGTGCGCAAGAGGTGGTTTAGTTGTTGTCGCAAGAAATACAGTTGAATCGTAGATCACGAAGTCGCGATGCGATGCGGAGGCGGGTCCGGGTCCGGGCGGCGCATGGACGGAGCTCTAGATTGACCAAGTGGACAATAGCACTTCTAAGTCGCTCTTTCCTATTATAATACTTTACTTTTAATAATATTAACCTTAACAATAGCCGCGAAGCTTACCTAGACTCGCTATATCTGCAATCTTAGACTCGCTATACTTTCTACTAACTATATTATACTTTAAGAGCTACCTAAATACTAGTATACTCTACTATAACTTTAAATAATTATAACGGTATCTAGCGCGTAGATATTCTTATAATAGCTTTAGGCGCTACTAAGGCGACTACTAAGGAGACTAGCGAGATAGTTTCGCTATATTTATAAGCTTACTTATAATATATCGCTAAGGACTTATAGCTAATTTCTATAATTTTAGAACTCTCTACTACCTATAAACTACGAATACTTAAGACTTCTAGTACTATAGCGAGA